>JACDQD010000003.1:28879853-29263458 GCA_019843655.1 Lethocerus indicus | reverse complement strand
CCACTGTGCCCGCGTTGAACTCCTCGTTATCCGCACGAGGAGGCCCCACGGTACGGTTCTGGCCGGGGTGGGTTCTAACTATTATCCTTTGGCTCATTTGCAGCGCGGGGCGCAGCGTGTCCATCCGAGCCGCCGGCTCCGGGAGAGAGGAGAATTGTCGGTACCTCCGACATCTCGTGCATCTCTCTTGGAATGCGAGCGTCTCGCACTGTGCGCGCGTTGAACTCCTCGTTATCCGCACGAGGGGGAACTACGGTGGACCGTACACGGTTCTGGCCGGGGTGGCTTCTTACTATTATCCTTTTGGCTCATTTGCAGCGCGGGGCGCAGCGTGTCCATCCGAGACCGCCGGCTCCGGGAGAGAGGAAGGTGTCTCGGTACTTCCGACATCTCGTGTCTCTGCTTGGTGTGCAGCGTCTCACTGGCCACCCACTGTGCCCGCGTTGAACTCCTCGTTATCCGCACGAGGAGGCCCCACGGTACGGTTCTGGCCGGGGTGGCTTCTTACTATATCCCTTTGGCTCATTTGCAGCGCGGGGCGCAGCGTGTCCATCCGGGAGGGACCGCCGGCCCCTGGGAGAGAGGAGAATTGTCGGTACCTCCGACATCTCGTGCATCTCTCTTGGAATGCGAGCGTCTCGCACTGTGCGCGCGTTGAACTCCTCGTTATCCGCACGAGGGGGGAACCCCCACGGTGGACCGTACACGGTTCTGGCCGGGGTGGGTTCTTACTATTATCCTTTTGGCTCATTTGCAGCGCGGGGCGCAGCGTGTCCATCCGAGACCGCCGGCTCCGGGAGAGAGGAATTGTCGCGGTACCTTCCGACATCTCGTGTCTCTGCTTGGTGTGCAGCGTCTCACTGGCCACCCACTGTGCCGCGTTGAACTCCTCGTTATCCGCACGAGGGGAACCCCACGGTGGACCGTGCACGTTCTGGCCGGTGGGTTCTACTATTATCCTTTTGGCTCATTTGCAGCGCGGGGCGCAGCGTGTCCATCCGAGACCGCCGGCTCCGGGAGAGAGGAGAATTGTCGGTACCTCCGACATCTCGTGTGTCTCTCTTGGTGTGCGAGCGTCTCACTGGCCACCCACTGTGCCCGCGTTGAACTCCTCGTTATCCGCACGAGGGGGGAACCCCCACGGTGGACCGTACACGGTTCTGGCCGGGGTGGGTTCTTACTATTATCCTTTTGGCTCATTTGCAGCGCGGGGCGCAGCGTGTCCATCCGAGACCGCCGGCTCCGGGAGAGAGGAGAATTGTCGGTACCTCCGACATCTCGTGTGTCTCTCTTGGTGTGCAGCGTCTCACTGGCCACCCTGTGCCCGCGTTGAACTCCTCGTTATCCGCATGGGGAACTCCTCGGTGGACCGTACAGTTCTGGCCGGGTGGGTTCTTACTATTATCCTTTTGGCTCATTTGCAGCGCGGGGCGCAGCGTGTCCATCCGAGACCGCCGGCTCCGGGAGAGAGGAGAGTTGTCGGGGGCACCTCTCGTGTGTCTCTCTTGGTGTGAGGCCCCACTGGCCACCCACTGTGCCCGCGTTGAACTCCTCGTTATCCGCACGAGGGGGGAACCCCCACGGTGGACCGTACACGGTTCTGGCCGGGGTGGGTTCTTACTATTATCCTTTTGGCTCATTTGCAGCGCGGGGCGCAGCGTGTCCATCCGAGACCGCCGGCTCCGGGAGAGAGGAGAATTGTCGGTACCTCCGACATCTCGTGTGTCTCTCTTGGTGTGCGAGCGTCTCACTGGCCACCCACTGTGCCCGCGTTGAACTCCTCGTTATCCGCACGAGGGGGCCCCACGGTGGACCGTACACGGTTCTGCCGGGGGGGTTCTTACTATTATCCGCTCATTTGCAGCGCGGGGCAGCGTGTGTCCATCCGAGACCGCCGGCCCGGAGAGAGGGAGAAATTGCTCGGTTCCTCCGACATCTCGTGTGTCTCTCTTGGTGTGCGAGCGTCTCACTGGCCACCCACTGTGCCCGCGTTGAACTCCTCGTTATCCGCACGAGGGGGGAACCCCCACGGTGGACCGTACACGGTTCTGGCCGGGGTGGGTTCTTACCATTATCCCTTTTTTGGCTCCATTTGCAGTGCGGGGCGCAGCGTGTCCATCCGACCGCCGGCTCCGGGAGAGGAGAATTGTCGGTACCTCCGACATCTCGTGTGTCTCTTGGTGTGCGAGCGTCTCACTGGCCACCTGTGCCCGCGTTGAACTCCTCGTTATCCGCACGAGGGGGGGTTCCTCACGGTGGACCGTACGGTTCTGGCCGGGGTGGGTTCTTACTATTATCCTTTTGGCTCATTTGCAGCGCGGGCGCAGGCGTCCCATCCGAGACCGCCGGCTCCGGAGAGAGGAGAATGTCGGTACCTCCGACATCTCGTGTGTTCTTTGGAGTGCGATGTCTCACTGGCCACCCACTGTGCCGCGTTGAACTCCCTCGTTATCCGCACGAGGGGGAACCCCCACGGTGGACCGTACGCGGTTCGGGTGGGCTATTATCCTTTGGCTCATTTGCAGCGCGCGCAGCGTGTCCATCCGAGACCGCCGGCTCCGGAGAGAGGAGAATTGTCGGTACCTCCGACATCTCGTGTGTCTCTCTTGTGTGCGAGCGTCTCACTGGCCACCCACTGTGCCCGCGTTGAACTCCTCGCGTTATCCGACGAGGGGGGGAACCCCACGGTGGACCGTACACGGTTCTGGCCGGGGTGGGTTCTTACTACCTATTTGCAGCGCGGGGCGCCTTGGCTCGGGAGAGATTTGCAGCTCTTGAGTGCGGGGCGCAGCGTCCGCACGAGGGGAACCCACGGTGGACCGTCCATCCGTTCTTACTATTATCCTTTTGGCATTTGTCGGTACCTCCGACATCTCGTCTCTTGGTGTGTACCTCCGAGCGTCTTCACTGTGCGAGCGTCTCACTGAACTCCACCACTGTGCCCGCGTTGAACTCCTCGTTATCCGCACGAGGGGAACCCCCACGGTGGACCGTACACGGTTCTGGCCGGGGTGGACTTCTTACTATTATCCTTGGCTCATTTGCAGCGCGCAGCGTGTCCATCCGAGACCGCCGGCCTGGAGAGAGGGAGAGTTGTCGGTTCCTACACCGACCTCCGTGTGTCTCTCTTGGAGTGCGAGCGTCTCACTGGCCACCACTGTGCCCGCGTTGAACTCCCTCGTTATCCGCACAGGGGAACCCCACGGTGGACCGTACACAGTTCTGGGCTGTGGGTCTCTTACTATCCTTTGGCTCATTTGCAGCGCGGGGCGCAGCGTGTCCATCGAGACCGCCGGCTCCGGGAGAGGAGAATTGTCGGTTCCTCCGACATCTCGTGTGTCTCTCTTGGTGTGCGAGCGTCTCACTGGCCACCCACTGTGCCCGCGTTGAACTCCTCGTTATCCGCACGAGGGGGGAACCCCCACGGTGGACCGTACGCGGTTCTGGCCGGGGTGGGTTCTTACTATTATCCTTTTGGCTCATTTGCAGCGCGGGGCGCAGCGTGTCCATCCGAGACCGCCGGCTCCGGGAGAGAGGAGAATTGTCGGTTCCTCCGACATCTCGTGTGTCTCTCTTGGTGTGCGAGCGTCTCACTGGCCACCCACTGTGCCCGCGTTGAACTCCTCGTTATCCGCACGAGGGGGGAACCCCCACGGTGGACCGTACACGGTTCTGGCCGGGGTGGGTTCTTACTATTATCCTTTTGGCTCATTTGCAGCGCGGGGCGTCCATCCGAGACCGCCGGCTCCGGGAGAGAATTGTGTTCCTCCATCTCGTGTCTCTCTTGGTGTGAGCGTCTCACTGGACCTGTGCCGGAACTCCTCGTTATCCGCACGAGGGGGGAACCCCCACAGGGACGTACACGGTTCTGGCCGGGGTGGGTTCTTACTATTATCCTTTGGCTCATTTGTAGCGTGGGGCGTAGCGTGTCCATCCGAGACCGCCGGTCGGGAGAGGGAGTTGTCGGGGCCTCCGACATCTCGTGTCTCTCTTGGTGCGTGCGAGCGTCTCACTGGCCACCCACTGTGCCCGCGTTGAACTCCTCGTTATCCGCACGAGGGGGGAACCCCCACGGTGGACCGTACACGGTTCTGGCCGGGGTGGGTTCTTACTATTATCCTTTTGGCTCATTTGCAGCGCGGGGCGCAGCGTGTCCATCCGAGACCGCCGGCTCCGGGAGAGAGGAGAATTGTCGGTTCCTCCGACATCTCGTGTGTCTCTCTTGGAGTGCGAGCGTCTCACTGGCCACCCACTGTGCCCGCGTTGAACTCCTCGTTATCCGCACATAGGGGAACCCCACGGTGGACCGTACACGGTTCTGGCCGGTCTACCATTATCCTTTGCTCATTTGAGCGCGGGCCAGTGTACGAGACCGCCGGCTCCGGGAGAGAGGAATGGGGCACCGACCTCTCGTGTCTCCTGGAGTGCGAGCGTCTCACTGGCCACCCACTGTGCCCGCGGAACTCCCCTCGTTATCCGCACGGGGGAACCCCACGGTACTACGGTTCTGGCCGGGGTGTTCTTTATCCTTTTGGCTCATTTGCAGCGCGGCGGCGCAGCGTGTCCATCCGAGACCGCCGGCTCCGGGAGAGAGGAGAATTGTCGGGTACTCCACCTCTCGTGTCTCTCTGGAGTGCGACCTCTGGCCACCCACGTGTGCCCGCGTGAACTCTCTATCCGCACGAGGGGAACCCCACGGTGGACGTACACGGTTCTGGCCGGGGTGGGTTCTTACTATTATCCTTTTTCATTTGCAGCGCGGGGCGCAGCGTGTCCATCCGAGACCGCCGGCTCCGGGAGAGAGGAGAATTGTCGGGCTCCCATCTCTGTGTCTCCTTGGAGTGCGCGTCACTGACCCACTGCCCGCGTTGAACTCCCCGTTATCCGCATGAGGGGGGGGGAACCCCGCGGTGGACCGCACGGTTCTGGCCGGGGTGGGTTCTTACTATTATCCTTTTGGCTCATTTGCAGCGCGGGGCGCAGCGTGTCCATCCGAGACCGCCGGCTCCGGGAGAGAGGAGAATTGTCGGTTCCTCCGACATCTCGTGTGTCTCTCTTGGAGTGCGAGCGTCTCACTGGCCACCCACTGTGCCCGCGTTGAACTCCTCGTTATCCGCACGAGGGGGGAACCCCCACGGTGGACCGTACACGGTTCTGGCCGGGGTGGGTTCTTACTATTATCCTTTTGGCTCATTTGCAGCGCGGGGCGCAGCGTGTCCATCCGAGACCGCCGGCTCCGGGAGAGAGGAGAGTTGTCGGGGCACCGACCGCTCGTGTGTCTCTCTTGGAGTGCGAGCGTCTCACTGGCCACCCACTGTGCCCGCGTTGAACTCCTCGTTATCCGCACGAGGGGGGAACCCCCACGGTGGACCGTACACGGTTCTGGCCGGGGAGGGTTCTTACTATTATCCTTTTGCTCATTGCAGTGCGGGGGCGCAGCGTGTCCATCCGAGACCGCCGGCTCCGGGAGAGGAGAGTTGTCGGGGCACCGACCTCTCGTGTATCTCTTGGAGTGCGAGAGTGCGAGCGTCTCACTGGCCACCCACTGTGCCCGCATGAACTCCTCGTTATCCCGCCGAGGGGAACCCCCACGTTGGACCGTACACGGTTCTGGCCGGGTGGGTTCTTACTAATCCTTTGGCTCATTTGCAGCGGGGCGCCTCGTTATCCGAGACCGCCGCTCCGGAGAGAGGAGAGTTGTCGGGGCGACCGCTCGTGTGCTCTCTTGGGGGAGCGTCTCACTGGCCCCCACTGTGCCCGCGGTGGACCTCGTTATCCGCACGAGGGGGTTCTTACTAACCCTTTTGGCTCATTTGCACCGTACACGGCTCCTGGCGGTTCATTTCCGAGACCGCCGGCTCCGAGGGGTCCGGGAGAGGAGAATTGTCGGCTCCTCCGACATCTCGTGTGTCTCTCATGAGCGTCTCACTGGCCACCCACTGTGCCCGCGTTGAACTCCTCGTTATCCGCACGAGGGGGGAACCCCCACGGTGGACCGTACACGGTTCTGGCCGGGGTGGGTTCTTACTATTATCCTTTTGGCTCATTTGCAGCGCGGGGCGCAGCGTGTCCATCCGAGACCGCCGGCTCCGGGAGAGAGGAGAGTTGTCGGGGGCACCGACCTCTCGTGTATCTCTCTTGGAGTGCGAGCGTCTCACTGGCCACCCACTGTGCCCGCGTTGAACTCCTCGTTATCCGCACGAGGGGGGAACCCCCACGGTGGACCGTACACGGTTCTGGCCGGGGTGGGTTCTTACTATTATCCTTTTGGCTCATTTGCAGCGCGGGGCGCAGCGTGTCCATCCGAGACCGCCGGCTCCGGGAGAGAGGAGAGTTGTCGGGGGCACCGACCTCTCGTGTATCTCTCTTGGAGTGCGAGCGTCTCACTGGCCACCCACTGTGCCCGCGTTGAACTCCTCGTTATCCGCACGAGGGGGGAACCCCACGGTGGACCGTACACGGTTCTGGCCGGGTGGGTTCTACTATTATCCTTTGGCTCATTTGCAGCGCGGGCGCAGCGTGTCCATCCGAGACCGCCGGCTCCGGGGAGAGGAGAGTTGTCGGGGCACCGACATCTCGTGTGTCTCTCTTGGTGTGCGAGCGTCTCACTGGCCACCCACTGTGCCCGCGTTGAACTCCTCGTTATCCGCACGAGGGGGGAACCCCCACGGTGGACCGTACACGGTTCTGGCCGGGGTGGGTTCTTACTATTATCCTTTTGGCTCATTTGCAGCGCGGGGCGCAGCGTGTCCATCCGAGACCGCCGGCTCCGGGAGAGAGGAGAGTTGTCGGGGGCACCGACCTCTCGTGTGTCTCTCTTGGAGTGCGAGCGTCTCACTGGCCACCCACTGTGCCCGCGTTGAACTCCTCGTTATCCGCACGAGGGGGGACCCCACGGTGGACCGTACGGTTCTGGCCGGGTGGGTTCTTACTATTATCCTTTGGCTCATTTGCAGCGCGGCGCAGTGTCCATCCGAGACCGCTGGGGGAGAGGGAGTTGTCGGGGCACCCGACCTCCTCGTGTTCTCTTGGAGGTGCGAGCGTCTCGCTGGCACGCTGTTTCACCGCCCGAATTATCGATACCCGGTACGGCCACCCGTATATCAAACAAATTCCATTGTGCGGTAGGGATAGTGTAGTGTGTAGGGATTGGAAAGGTATACGCATGTGTTTCACCGCGCCCGAATATATATCCGATACCCGGTACGGCCACCCGTATATCAAACAAATTCCATTCGGCGGTAGGGATAGTGTAGTGTGTAGGGATTGGAGGAGACCGCGCCCGTACAGCCGAGACCCGGTACGGCCACCCGCTTCACCGCGCCCGCCGATACCCGGTACGGCCACCCGTATATCAAACAAATTCCATCGGCATACGCGGTGTGTTTCACCGCGCCCGAATATATACGAGACCCGGTACGGCCACCCGTATATCAAACAAATTCCATTCGGCGGTAGGGATAGTGTAGTGTGTAGGGATTGGAAAGGTATACGCGGTGTGTTTCACCGCGCCCGAATAGACAGCCGAGACCCGGTACGGCCACCCGTATATCAAACAAATTCCATTCGGCGGTAGGGATAGTGTAGTGTGTAGGGATTGGAAAGGTATACGCGGTGTGTTTCACCGCGCCCGAATATATATCCGATACCCGGTACGGCCACCCGTATATCAAACAAATTCCATTCGGCGGTGGGGATAGTGTAGTGTGTAGGGATTGGAAAGGTATACGCGGTGTGTTTCACCGCGCCCGAATATATATCCGATACCCGGTACGGCCACCCGTATATCAAACAAATTCCATTCGGCGGTAGGGATAGTGTAGTGTGTAGGGATTGGAAAGGTATACGCGGTGTGTTTCACCGCGCCCGAATATATATCCGATACCCGGTACGGCCACCCGTATATCAAACAAATTCCATTCGGCGGTAGGGATAGTGTAGTGTGTGGATTGGAAAGGTATACGCGGTGTGTTTCACCGCGCCCGAATATATATCCGATACCCGGTACGGCCACCCGTATATCAAACAAATTCCATTCGGCGGTGGGGATAGTGTAGTGTGTAGGGATTGGAAAGGTATACGCGGTGTGTTTCACCGCGCCCGAATATATATCCGATACCCGGTACGGCCACCCGTATATCAAACAAATTCCATTCGGCGGTAGGGATAGTGTAGTGTGTAGGGATTGGAAAGGTATACGCGGTGTGTTTCACCGCGCCCGAATATATATCCGATACCCGGTACGGCCACCCGTATATCAAACAAATTCCATTCGGCGGTAGGGATAGTGTAGTGTAGGGATTGGAAAGGTATACGCGGTGTGTTTCACCGCGCCCGAATATATATCCGATACCCGGTACGGCCACCCGTATATCAAACAAATTCCATTCGGCGGTAGGGATAGTGTAGTGTGTAGGGATTGGAAAGGTATACGCGATGTGTTTCACCGCGTCCGAATAGACAGCCGAGACCCGGTACGGCCACCCGTATATCAAACAAATTCCATTCGGCGGTAGGGATAGTGTAGTGTGTAGGGATTGGAAAGGTATATGCGCTGTGTTTCACCGCGTCCGAATACGGTCCGAATTGCTGAGTCCCGGTACGGAAGCTAGTTTCGATTCCTTACATATGACTGCATATGTATTCCTGACATGTTTTTCATGGTTCGATGAAGCACGTCCCACGTTTTTACGCCCAACTTTTAACGCTGTGGCTCCCTCAAATTTTGGCCGACTCTGAAATGTCTGTCGTGTTTATTTACATCGTTTCGAGTTCTAACTTCTCGAATGTCATACTTTCAATATGTCTTATCAAACACACGTACTCATTTCCATGTTTAATTCGTGGACTCCGTCGGCAGTTGCCCTCTCTGAGCTGAACCGAACGCGAGTTATTAAACAAACTAACGTCGATGATTAAGTGGTAATCAGACTGGTTTCGGGGATTGTAAAAGTTATATCATGATATTCCGTCGAATGCCCAGAACATGGTGGTGGAGGGGTCGATTAATATATACGATAAATTTCTCTGTTGTAGTACGGTTAATCTAAAAAAATCATCTTACAGCGACGATAGACTTGAGGCTAATAACCAAATAGAGGGGATATGGATCTCTTAATTGACTCATTACCTTTTGACCTCATCTACGTGTTCCCCCCAATCATGTCGCGGTTAACATTGATCCTTATCGGTAACAACTAACTAATGGTCGAAAAACTGTTGTACACTCCGACGACATATTTAATGTAACGTATTAAAAACAGACTTGTACAATTTGCGAATCCAATGGAGGCGGTAATCCATTTTTTTCTCGGACTTACGGATTTCCCCGATAGCATTTTGAAAATCTGAATATTTATGAAGCTACGGGGTGCATCCTGATGATTCATTAGAGCGTGCATTGTGATTACATTATCATTCCTATCCGCTCAGCGAACGTTCCACAAACTTCATATGAAATTGTAATTTTTGCTGCAGCATTAATAAATTTGTAATGAAAAAAAAGGAAGAAAGGTTTTTTGTTTAATATAATCGATACCTGTACTTTTATCGAGAGGCCTTACATTTATTTATCTCAATGAATAAATATGTTTAACGATGTGCGAACATTAAAAATAAAATAAGAGCAATGTCGAGTGTAATACGACAGAAACAATTGTTTCGTGTAAATGAATAGGTGAAATTTCTGTCGCGATACGGTTTTATACCAGAATATCTATTTAGATATTTAAGGTTAATGACCACTGCAATGTTATTGCCAAAAGTTACTAACTTCAGAAGATACACAGTGATAGTGGAGACATTAATTAATCGGCGGTCTAGTATAGGGGACTATCCTTTGTTATTGATGGACAGAAAATCGCAAGAATGATATTAAACCTTTCCCGTTTTCATACAGACTTGGGATTAATGAAAAATTCCCCTGGCAACAAGTCCCAAAGGTATTTCCGGGCCGACACTATTCAATGGTCGCTGGCAGTTATGAAATGAATATATATTTACAACGTGGCTCAAGTAAACAGACGCTCTTTCAGAGAGGGAGAGAGGGAGAGAGAGAGAGAGAGAGAGAGAGAGAGAGAGAGAGAGAGAGAGAGAGAGAGAGAGAGAGAGAGAGAGAGAGAGAGAGAGAGAGAGAGAGAGAGAGAGAGAGAGAGAGAGAGAGAGAGAGAGAGAGAGAGAGAGAGAGAGAGAGAGAGAGAGAGAGAGAGAGAGAGAGAGAGAGAGAGAGAGAGAGAGAGAGAGAGAGAGAGAGAGAGAGAGAGAGAGAGAGAGAGAGAGAGAGAGAGAGAGAGAGAGAGAGTAAATATAGAGCTGTGAAGGAGGCCAATTTGTGCCGGGTCTCGGGTGCTAACATAACGCAAAGTATCGCCCCGATGCCCCAGAAGAAGACAGTCACGCGAGCCTCCAACACCACCCCACCCTGGTACATCTCTATCGCCTATTCTGGCCGAGTTATTAGCATATTTCTAAATGGAAGCGATGGCCCAATCAGTTTCAACTGGGAATCTTCCACGAATGGAAAGCGAGAAGGGGGCGTGTACGTTTCTGGGTCAACCGATCGCGATAGTATTTAAGAAATGTGGCACTTTAATTGGAGTCGGAATTTCGCAACGGGCTCTATATGAGGCTGTCAGAGTGATGAAAGCGGACCGAAAGAAATACGACCGAGCCTAATAAAGACTCAACTAATGTATCCAATATTTATGAAAACATTAATCAGGAATTAAGAAGAAAAGAAACAGCCTATTCACTTGGGCAATCGGGCATTGTTACTAAGTTTAAACCGGATTACTTGACTATGCATTAACTGACAGAACGCTATTAAAGATGGCGAAATGTCGAAGACGGTCCAATGAATAAACGATTGGAGACAGGTTACTTGTAACAGTATATTTCAAAATCCTATCCAACCATCAAACGGGCATTTTAAATTATTTAATTACAATTATTACAAACCGAATTAAATATAATTAGACAGAAAGTGCTAGTGGAATGTACGATCTACGCCAGCTTAGGCACCAGGAATGCCAGGAGTAGGAAATTACGAAAATGTGTAAATTGATCTATGTTATGCTGCAATACTAATGTTTTTTTTTATCTCATGGTTACCTACAAACCATGAAAATGTAAATAAGATGCTTCAGTTGTTGATTTAATTTTGATTTGGAACGTTCGGTTTTAATAATAAGAAACCTTGCAGTTTTTGGTGCAATAAAATAATTACCTTTTTGTTCAGATTAAAGTGAAAATTATATTGTAGTTATAAATCAAAACGAACAATAATTCAGAGGCTATATATATAAAAGATAGGACACGACAATGACACTAATGCTTCGATAACTCGTAAGGGACGATCAATACTGGCAATACACAGAGGAAATCACTTTATACGGTCGTCAATTCAGGGCGAGGAAAGACCGGTGAATAAAAAAGAAAAAAATTCGCGGCGAACTGCGACATTCCTTTCTCTCGTAAAATATAGGATAGGGGTGAGGGTTAGAAAACGCTGACTAGAATACCGAACTGCCGATCGGGAGGGGTGAAACCGAACGTCAAAAGACCGAAACTCCACCACACAGCCAATACAGCACAATTTTCCAACGTACCCGAAACTACATAAGTGGAAGAAATTTACAGGGCAGATAAATAAAGAATAAAAAGGGGACGGGCGGGAGATAGTGAAAGGGGCGGGGGGTGGAGATGTATCTGGGGGCGGCTATTATTGGATGGGGTGGACGGGGTCAAACGGGCGGCCAGGCCTTCACGCCGCCTATCAGTTATCGTTTAAAATATTATTTATAGTGGAATTCACCGGGATAATTATAATTATAATTGTTATTTTCCGTTTACTCTTCCAACAGGCTTTCGGGCGGTCAGTATACCTGAGGTATCGATCGACCGTTCGAGACCTTCTAAAAAAAGGGTTTAAATCGGATTAGAAATGAGCGTTTCACTCGGACGAAGTGTCGTGCGATATTAGATTTCAATACATTTTAGTTTCAAATAGATATTGAGAATTGTATTCAATTATATGAGGTGAGGGGAGTAACGGTGGTACGCAGATTTCCTGTTCTTGCACCTTATTACGAGAGTCACTACGTGATTGTTTCTCGATGGTTACATTGTTTGACTGTTTTCGAGTATTTTCATGCCGTCAATTAAGTTCATTTCTTTTTCTTTTGTATCAGGATTAATTTTAGGAAGCTTATTATATCGTCCGCTTCCATTATATCGACTACCTAACAGGTATTTTCAACTAAAATTCGGATAAAGCCATTCTCTCGGACAACAGGTAAAACAACTTTTGTAGTAGATCTTTATTACCGGGTTTTTCCTGCTGACTGGGGCCAGTTAAGGCATCGATGCATAAACAAAAACTATAGTTCTGCTCCATTTAATTGTGGCCGGCAGTGATAGGGCGGTATACTCGGCCTTATATTTTGTCGGGAAGCAGTTATTCGTGAAGTGACCTATCCTGAGCGTGCTGAAGTTATTAAATTTGTTTGACAGTTGCACGTCCGCCGCCGGCAACCGAACTCCGAAATTAAATGATGTTCCACTTTTTCAAGCCCGAATGACCCTTTAAATTGCACTGACAATATCGGCCGTTTCGAAAACCCGGACCGTTTTGAAGGCTGCCCAGCTGGGTTTCAGTTTAGGAAATTAATTTCTGTCATTTTCCTAGCTAAATATGCAATATGATAAAAAATATGCTGCAGGTCTAAATTTATTCTGATCTCAGTTTTTGTTTCTCAGACTTATTAAGAAAATATAATAAAAAAACTGCGAAATAAAATGTTGGATCTTTAAAGAAGATGTACGTAACAACATAGCATTGTAAGCAGAATTTATTTCATAATGCAATTTTCAACTTAGGGGGAGAATTGTTCCAGGCAAATGTACTGTCCTCGACCGAATTTGGCTCCACTTCTGGGGTGTAGTATCGCGTGAAAATGAATATATAAAATGAAGTAGTTGTCGAGTTGCCGGTAGCAGTCGACGCGTCCTCTCCCAGCGGGCCTTCTGCTGCATTTTAATCGGTGGGCGCAATATTTTTAACTTCGCCACTTTCATTTTCATCCGCCCCGCAACCCTCGGATAATTTCCTGGGGGAGTATATTTTTCATTTCTCTGAAACGGCCATTCACAGACAGAACATTATGCGTGCGATATTTGCCCGAGTGATGATATCGCGTTGCCAGTGTTCAGTCCGGTTCGAATGAAAACGGCAGCAACATTATGAAAACAAATTCCAAAAAAATTCATTCGGCCGGTATCTCAGGTTTGACTAATTTTTGTTTCGGTAATTTAATTTTTTCAAAAATATCTCACATTTCAGTGTATATTTCCACCTGTAAGTTTGCCAACAAAAAATAAGAAATAAAATTTTCTTTCATATTTCCTGAATTTGTCTTACTTCCGGAATATGTCCGGACGCTTATTTACGGTACGATAGGGAATCGATTCCCGGTGGGAGAAATCCGACGTTACTCCCCTTCTGAATCCGACTGAGGAGGGATTAACCGATAGTCCAGGGGGCGGGCCACACGTGGTTGACCCCTCCAGGTAAATTGCCACTTGAACAAATGCCCCCCCCCCGTCACTCCCACCATCCTGGCGATAATGTGGCAGTCTAAGCTGTTTAACAAACGCCATGTACGGCTTTTGGCCCTATTCTGGCCTTGATATCTTCCGCCGTATCTGGAGCGAAGAATGACGTGTCATTCCAGCCGGTATTAACGGTTACTTTACATTTTGTCATCGTCCATCCGCCATCTTCATGAAAACTGTTGAAAAAACTGAACACTAAATTCTAATTCTGACAGATGTCCGAAAGAGAACATCGCGTTACCGATCGTTGAATTCTCAGACTCTCTAATATAGAGCCCGAGAGTAATATTTTATTAATTTTATTTTAGGAACTATTGGACTATTTTAGATAGTTAGACTACGGCATTAAGATGGTGGGTAATTCAGGAGGGGAATTTGGACGGGGATTTTGGGGAGGTTGGACACATAGTTGGGTAATTGGTTATTTTCGACTGAATGGTTTTTTCATAGGTCTGAAATCCGGCAGGCATCCGAGTCGTATCCTACTTTCCTATACTCTATCAGATATCGGGCGAATATTTTAAAGACACGAATATGTTTGAAACTTTTAAATTGGACATCTGTATGAGACGTGGGCTATTGATGGGGCCACGGTCGATGTGTAGCTGGTTTTCACGGTCCGGTGGGCAGGCTGGCTATCTCCTTCTCCATTACCTACGACCTGGCAAAATGACACGGGCGAAACTGTCCCCATCAATCGTCCAGGACCGAAGGGACGATCCCCCCCCCTTTCTCATTCAGCCGGCTCAAATACCTGGGAGGGGTGACAAAAGCCCCCACGGTTGTCTCCTGCCGGTAGGTCACGCTGGAGGTTTGTATAGTTGGACCGGTATAGTTCTGTAGGAGAGTTTCGGGATATAAATTACATTGACCGGGGGGGGGGGGAAGAGTCGATATGAAAAGGAGGAGACTGGGAAATAGCATGGAGCCGATTCAACGTGACGACCCGGACACAAAGCACAGACATTTTCTTCAGAAATCGGGAATTCTCCGCTATCTACGAATAACACGGGTTAATATATACAGTTGAATAGTGTGCACGATCGAAGGAGATGTATCCAGTATACTGTACAGATACTCCGAACGACAAAGTTCAATTTTCACAATAGAACTATGTTATAGTGCTATTGGAACAAGAAAAGTTGGCCTACAAAGCGAATTAAAATGGCAGACACTATTGTAGAGTCAGTAATGATCCATATCCTCAAAACCCGTTCAGTAATAAATATAGAATGGTCATCATTAAGGGATAAAGTGTCGCGAAATTTCTCTGCATGTTATTTCGGAACTAGAAAAGTTTCTTTTTAAATATAAGGAATCACGCATTGCGTCATCTGACTATTAGGACGGAACATTAAGTAAATGTTAACAACTAAGTAAACTGTAACGGGGAAGCGACTGGAATACTAAAATGTTTAAAAAGAATAATTATTGCCCGCGATAAATAACTAGATGTAATTGACAATTAGAAACCCGATTCGGCCGAATTTAGTGTTTAATTAAGCCTGTAAAAACCTATTCGGGGTCTAGGAATGTTAATGCGGACTCGGGTGGTGGAGAAAAAGGGCGGGGGAGAGAGGAAACAGTTTTGTGTGTTCCAGTTCTCGGGGACTGAATACAAACCGCAGGAAGAAGGAGTTCGGTTCGCAGTTTACCCATTCGTTATTAATCATCCGGCTGAACGATTTATCAGCCGGCGAACGAACGGGTAATCGTTCACCGTCTCGTTCTTATTTTATGAACAGATGCGATTCAACTTGAAATCCGGCTACCGCCCGCCGAACCGACACTTGCGAACGGGTCATTAGTCAGATTTAAAAATACAACCGGGTGTCTGCTATCGTGGATATTTATTTTTAAAGGTAATTTCTATTTTTTTCGGGTTTCTTCCATAACAGTTGGCACTCGTTTGTTTTAAAGGGGGAAATATCTCTCAAATGTTTCAGCTCACGGCGCTTGAAATATATAACATCAAGCCGACAAAACCCCAAGGGGCCCGTTACTATAATGTACAATAAATCTTGCCAAAATATTTTTTTAATTACAATAAGCCGTATTAAAATACTTGTAGACTTTGCTGGTCGATTACCACACGCTTTAAGTTATTGCTGGTATAAAAACCGAAATTTTCAATCCAGTGTTAACGATTTCATAACAATGTCAGACTTAATTGTTGGGCGAGCGGGGAAACGCCGAAAGGGAGGTCGGTACACGGATGGTTCGGGGCGAACTGCCGCAAAATATCCTGTGATGGGACTGAATTATTATAGTTTTCGATTTTTGTAATTCCTGTACTTGGTTTTCGGGGGCAGAGTCGGTGTTGGCGAGGCCATTAGGCCGGAGCCGAGAGGTTGTTTGCAGAGGGCCGGCCCGGCCGATACCTCTTAATTGCATTCCCAAAGCGCTTCCAGAGTATTAGTATTTTTTGTCCGAATTCCGCCCCCTCCGTCCCGGCTATATTCCATTCATTCTCCCGGCCTTCTCTGGCTACGAAGATAAACGAGATAAATATTGAATATTCAATCAATTTTGATTGAATCCGAGCGGCGGCGGCGGCGGCGGATAACCAATTTTTTTATTGAATAACATTTTCACGGGGGTAAAAATATTTTCACAGAGCCAAACAAAAATAGGATATATATTTTTTTCAACAAGCCGATTTGAAATACATTAACAACAATATCTATTATACTAATCTAGAGTTTGCTATAATAAATTTTCATTAGCTGTCGCTCCCCGTGGATCTGTGCATGGGGATGGCTTTAATTTCTGCCGGCGTTTATGTCCCGGCTTTCATAATTAAAAAACTTCGCCGACTCGGCCAACTGTCCACGCCGCGCCGAACTTAAATGTCGAATATTGCCTTAGTAACTATTTTGCCTGACGTTTAATTACTAATAATTTTTATTAATAACCGGTCTCTGGGCGCCGCCGTACGTCTAAAATGCGCTGCTTTAAACAGTACAAAACTCTCCCCATTCCTGTATTGCAAAGTTTAAAAACATTTATTGAGTTGTAGCATTCGATCAGTGTCATACTTAAATTCGAGAGTCGTTAGATTCTTTGGTACATAATTTTTGAAGAGGGGAAATAAAAATGCGTATTAGTATTTCAAAAGACAGATTTCGACATAAAAAATATTTCCAAGTCCTCGAAAATCGAGAAAAAAAATTTAATTCTTTGGTTTACAGTGTTTTTTTTTTGGTTCTCTTCAGACGTACTAGAAACATTAATTTTGAATTAAAAAAGCGTGATAATGTATAATATATAATTATTAGAGAAACAAACATCAAAAAAATCCCAAGATATTTGGGTATGAGTGAATTCAAGTACAAGAATAATTCACTACAATAAACAAATAAACACTGTCTCCACTGTCTCCTGCTATACACTTCCGTAAGTTATAAGCAAGTTGTAAGGGGCTCAGCAATGTATATAGTGGTGAGGGGGGCCGTAAATAATCCTGGTCTGTATTATTGGACTGTGGCGGAGGACACGATGGTGGGTTCATATCGATAATACAAGCGTATCTACCCCCGCCCACTTTACACTTCATTTGCATATCTATTATGCAAATGGTCAAAATTGTAAATTGAGCAGATTACAAAGTGTAAGTGAAGTTGTTTCCACGGGATGCGATCAAATTATTTCGACGGACGATTTAATAATACTCGTTCGCCGGGGCAGATTCCTCCTCGCAGCAAAGGGGGGGGGGAAACTCGGTTGTAAATGTAAATTTCTTACTCCCTAAAGATTTTATATACGGGCATTAATATATTTTTTTTACTTCATGAACTTCATTTCTTATAGCAGGAATGTTAAGAAATCGACATTTCTCCCGTCAATTCGGTTATATCTCATTCTTCTACACCGAAGACAAACGTACAGGACTCAGTTAGACAGTTTTCCTATGTTGAAGTGTATTATAATGAAGAGTTTATTTTCTATAGTGGCGTCAGTTGTTACAACTCTTTTGGAAATTCCTATCGTCCTAATATATCGCTCCCGACTCCAGCCAGCTAATATTGGATGTAATTTTACTGCAGTACGATAAAATAAGGAACAATTTGTGAATACTATTCCGTTATTCGCTACGTCTGCCGTCCAATTTAACAGAATATTCGCATTAATTATTTGAAGATAATTATAGCTTTAAAGGACGAATTCCGACGTTTGAAATTTCAAGAATAGCAAACTAGCAATTAGCAAAATATCGCTTTCAGCATATTCCTGAATACAATACCAAATAACATGTACCTACACGATTCTTTCGGAGATAAATCGAATTTTAATTTAATTCCAGTGTTCATTTTTACCGGTCGAGGTTTACCGAATTTAGTTTCAATTCTCGAAAAACGGTCTATTTTACTTAGGGCTATCAACAACGAGTAGAAACAGAGCCGATTATTGTAAAACTCGAGATAACTGAAAACGTCTTTAATACGAGGAGGACGATTTTCGCATACTGATGAATGGCGTACGTCAGCGGAGCTTCCGTATTATTGACAGGGTATTAGAGGTGGAGGGGGGGTTGTTTCATAGCGGTAATAGAAGCGAGTCTAGGTCGAGGGTTGGGGGCGGAGGGAGAGAGGTGGCTCATTGACTTTAGGGGTTGATTTGCATATCTAGCCTTTATCCCCTGGGGAGTCTTTAGCGGAGAGCCCCAGTCCACAATCCAGTAATAATTCTGGAGTGGGTGGCAGGGTTAGAGTGCCACCTCCGGGCGTCTATTTAAACGGGGATTTGCCCCCGGGACATTACCCCGTCTACGCCGATCCGCCGCACTCTACTTTCAATGGTCGAATACACTTAGGGCAAACTTCATTTCCCTCCGTACGCAACCGGGGCCCCTTCAACGGCGCCGATATGTAAACAGTGATTAGGACGGGGATCGGTGTTTAATACGGGGACGAAACCCGAATAATAACGAGTGCCTAGTCCTGAAAATCCGGTGAAACATTCCGCGCAAAATATACTGCAAATCTAATTGTATATATCGGAGTTTGCTCTTTGTGAAGGTTTCCTACTTACTTGCTTTCCCGATTATCTACGTTTATTATTTGTTTAGAACTGAGTAGAACACATTTTGAATTCCTCTAGTATCCAACTCGCCCAACTGTATCGCAGCAGAGTAAAATCCAAAAATACACCGGAGTAAATTACTGAATAAGTTTACATACAAGGCAATTCACACATTCCTACTAGTATCTCACGTCAAAATATTTTTAACCATTTGTGTGGGTATAGGCCAAACAGCCCGGATATTTGCACTTCCCGCAGCTAGTCAGAAAATAGAAATAGTACTGCTAATAAATTGAATGTTTTGTGAAAGAGAAAATTGCAGCTGAATGACCCATATAGCCAATCGGTAGAACTTTCATCCTCCCTCCACATAGCTGAGCAGTCCGAAAACTAAGTTCCCTCAAAATATAATTATTCCCGAGACACACGAAGTTTTTGTCAATATTAAAATTTGACAACCCCACGAGTCATAAGAAACTTGGTCAACCATATTCGGCAGAATCTGTTTATATCAACAAAATCAACCAAATCCCTCCCCTGCCATAAGGGACCGGCAGGCCAGAGCTAGATCATGACTGTTGTTACATGGGTCCGATAATCCATCAAATCCTCATTCGTCACTGTAAAGTACACCAAACCAAAAGATTATGCGACGAAACTATTTATCGCCCGTCCATTTAACAGACGGCGTTTTTATTTTTAAACGCCTTTTGAGTCTGACCTGTTGTAGATTTCGGTTGCGGGGCGGGAGAATCCCTCCTAAAACTTGTAATTTATAGACAGCGGACTATAAACGTCGGTCGGGCGTTAAACGGCCGTTTTGAAAGCGGTTAGAGCTCCGCTTACAAATCTCCGCCGAAAGCCGACAGGTCATGAATGTATTTTCGTACACCCCAACGCGTCTTGGGTATACGCAAGCGGAGCCGGCCCCAGTAGAGAAAACTTTTGGTGGAAATAGTCTCAGTTTAAACTTCTGTCTTCGAAAGAAAGAGAAACAACACAGAACCGCGACTTTTAAGCTTAAGCTATCAATGAGTTAGGCACTTCGGTGAATGAAATACACTAAAAAATACTCGTTCTTAGTAAGTAAAATTTACTCATCCGGCTACCCAAATAATTATGGAGTTAAGAATTATCAGCATCAAAAAATTATTCTTTGACAGAATTGACAGAATAATAATACGTAACAATTTAGTTAGGCAAAAATACGTATTTACATTTTTACATACATTTTTAATATTTTGAGTATCGTATTAATTCTAACTAGAACATTTTAATGTTTATTGGCTCCATTAATCAGCAAAGGGAAAGTATTCAACCTTTTTTTTCAAAACAGATCGTTTTCTGGATCCACGTTCAAGTTGTACTTTATAATCACTGGACGTATCGAATGACATCCGGGAGGTACTTGAACCGAAAACGGGAGTACTAACACCGGCGGACTACGGGGGGCGTTCGTTAGCGACATTAGTTACGCTCGGTCATTCCTCAGAGGGGGTTTCGAAATCGTTTGGAATTTCGAACTGGTCGTTAAACTTCAGTTCTGATAAAGTTCACTCCGACCGGGAGAAAAGTCCGGCGAGTAAACAGAGCTTCAGTATTCTCGCCGCCTTTGTTATATTTATGTTTTTGTCCCAGCGCCGGCTACGGCAGGTGGACCGAAGAACCGGGCCGAAGCAGATGTACCGCCGAGAATTCAATTTGCCAGCTCCTCCTCATCCTCCGACACTGCAAATCTACAAAATTCGCCGCCGTATCCAGAATATTTGACAATATTATAAACGTCCGGTGACGATTTCGTGGGGCCCGCGAGAAAATTTAACGTAATTTGTCGGGCTGTCGCGTGTTTCTTCCACCGGGTAATTATCCTTTCGCGCCCGATGATACACTCGTGTGTCGGTACATTTTTATTTTAAAAAAATGAAGTGTCTCGTTGAATCCTCTTCATTATTCATATCTGGACAATGATACTTTCGTCGTCTGCATTATATATGATCACCGCATTAAATCCCGACACATACAGCGGGATCAATTTCCGATAACACCTGATAACTCTGTGTGTAGATCGGGTCGTGCTTTCCCCTTTATTTTAAATTGCTGGGGGCCGGATAAAAAATGAATCGGGAAATGTTCCATTATTTAATGTACGTTGGTACCGTTTCAATTTTTCTGAAAATTACACCAGCGGCGGGGGTCGGTAATATTAGAATATCTCCGTTTCCAAATTTGATTTGACGATGGAAGGGTCATCTCGCCATCGTCAATGGCATTCCTTGAGCACCACTTTGAACAGTAACGTTAACAGAATATCTCATTAATTTATATTATTCGCTTCTATCGTTCTATGTAAATTTCCAATTTATGCGTTCCAAAATACAATTCAAGATTCTCAAATATTTGATCAATTCCCACCTAGGTGTTTATTTCGAATGTTTATTACGACTTTTGAAGATATTTTCCAACACGGTAATAATTATAAAACTTTTCCGTCGGCATTTCCTTTTCCATCACAAAGCTCATAAAGCTCGTCGGTTACGAGATTAAAAAAATTTTTTCGAAGTCCCATCTCATTTTTTTTTCTCTTTTACCGCCCTAAAACCCCCGAAGATCCCGTGATTTATGGGTCATTAGAGCGGTGTCATTCATAAAGCGGTGGCCCCCCTCTTTCCTCGTCCGTCCGACACTCGACAATGGAGTAACAAGGGTTCCGGGGGGCTTACCGGGCTACCTACTCACCCCCCCCCGATATATATCATAGGACGGTTCAACAATAGGCGAGTCAATTCTGTTTACTGTCCGAGAGGTGGTCGGGCTGTGGGGTATATTTTTTTCGGGAAAAGGGGGACCCCTCAGGAGAGTTTTTCAGCGGAGGTAGAGACGGCCCCCGGGCCTACTCCACTCCTCAACGGGCAGATGTGTCGCACCGGGGGAGGAGGTTCATCATATTGAAACCGGAGTTCATTCAGGGGGACCCCGGTCCATTGTGAAAGGGAAAAGTAGCGGATTTACGAGCGATAATGAGTCCCGGAGTCAGTGGCGGGGCCGGGGACGTTACAGCATAAATAATGGGCAAACGGTAGCTCCTCTCATGTACGCTATCCGACTCAGGTATTCTTTTGTTGTCGGCCCGGCCTGCCTACGCGATATCGCCGCGTTTCACCGAGATATTACGAAGCGGCGGCCTTTTTCGACGGGAGAAAAAAATAATCCTCACCGGCGGTGTTAGAATAGCCGGGAATTACAGACACCCCTGGGCAACCTTGCCGCCGCGGTACGCGGTTCCACTGCCGATATCCTGCTGCCAAATAATACGAATATGATAAATCACGGTGAATTACTATATTTTATTATGTCACTAAGCTCATAATTCATATTTCTAATTTAAATCCCCGTCAGTACGTATAAGGGCCGTACCGACAGTACGCATTATCGGCAGTCGACCTGGGGGAATTTATTGAGTGAATACTACTGACGATAACCAGAATTTTTATACTGACAATTATAGTTGCATACTTCCTAGGCTAATGATTTGTATAAATACATCGCTATTATTACCGGTCTGTCATTTGGACACCGCAGGAATACTTAAAATTTGAACGTGTACTTTTGTACATTCACCGCCGGGAAAACCGTTGTAGGAAAAGAAAAACCCGACGGGATTTGTGCGAAATAACGTTTGGACAATAACACGGCTTTTCCGTCGGAGCCCGGGCGGGGGTAGAGGAGCATGTACCTAATCTGGGGGCATCCCCTCTGAACAGAGTTGCAATTTCCGAGGGCGAAAGGAGGGGGTGCTATGGCCAAAATACTGACCGTGTCCTTGGTCGGGGTCTCCAGTGGAGCGTGGACCCCCCCACTGACGGCTGGCTATCATCCACCACCGCCGCCCATTCAGCCCACTCGGTCGGCCTCCAACAACCGATTTACAACACAATAACACCGTAAAAAACATATTTATAACCGTAAGCGCGCAATTTATATTTAAGTAAATGACGAAAACAATTAGCATTTCGCGTCGTAATTTCGGAATATAAATATTGCAAAATATAAACTTTCGCCAAACCAGTTTCTGCTCCTTGCCGCCACATGATTGTTCGGCGTTTTTCATTGTCTAGAATCTGTAAACCGCAAAACGGCAGGAGGGGTTTATTGCGAAAACATTGCACAATCCTCCTCTCCCTGCGGCAAAGGGGAAACTTCGATTCCTCTATCTCTATAAAGCGAATGCAGGTACTTTTCAATTACTTGTGGGTCCTGAGGTTATTTAAATGTATGCATTATTTAAATAATGACAGACATTATTTGTTCCATCCAGTTTCTTACTTTAAACACTACATAAACTTTCGGCCTACTTGTTCAACTAAATCTAGTTCCGGCTATTGTTTGAAGGAAAATATTTATTCCTATGGAATTGTTGGTCCAATTATTCCAATTCTAAACCATTTATCGATGCCTATTTAAGAATAATAAATTAATTCAAACACAATACTGCCCACAAAGGGCTGACAGTGGTCTTATGCCTCGGGAGCAGGAACGCGTAAGTAACTTATTTTGTAACAACAAACTACTAATGACAATGGTGATTACCCAAAGCCGGTGACGTATAGGACCGTATAAGTGAAATGAAATAGAAATTTCTTGATATTCCGAACACGTACAATCCTCTCCATAAATATCTGGACTATTCAATACCCACGAGGACCTCACCACAAATTGATCAAGTGATGCAATATAATTCAAAGTCTTTGGGTTGTGTGAGCCTTTCGACCATTAACACTTGAGATGCGATCAAATTTTTATAAAAAAAACATACGAAACATATTTGGCATACCTGAATTGTAGAGTCGCCTGGCAGTGTGCTGGGTCTCGGGTCCTTGGGCGGTGTCCATGTAACTCGATGATCTCGCTCCGACATTGTCCGCCGGCCTATCGGAGCGTAGCGCGCCTCCAACTGTCACAACAACACAGATCACGCTCAGTACGGTACGGAAACTCGCGGTCCGAAACACAGACATTATCACAATCACAGAAATTGTCACTCGGGAACCGGCTTCTGGAAAAGCGCGAATCCCAGGTTGGCCCGGAGGCGGCGAATAGAGGACTGAGTGCCCCTTGTCTGCCTGCCCGAGGGCGTACATCTGTTTTTGTGCTAGATGCACGGAGGGGGAGGAGCGACCTAAGGAGGGGGACCCACCTGAAGGGCCCCCGCATAATATCAGTTTTGTCGCGCTTCTTCAGTCCCGCACACTGAATGAAACCGTTTTTCCGTCCTGACCGATCCCACTCGACGCCCTGAGGCACACCGCTTTGTTGTTGGTAACGACAATAGCCGCTCGCTGGGTCACCCCACTCCAGTGCCCCAAACCCACTTGCAATATTCTGCCCGAAACGATTTTAAAAGTACGAATTTTATTAAATGGACATTCAAATATTCCTCGCATATCTAGTTGCTTAGGGTCATACTATAGTATCATTCAAATTTTATATGACAGCTGACCTCGTGTCACCTTCCTGTAAATTGCGAGCACCGCGTTAAGAATCCGCGTGGCATTACCAACGGTGGGTATCAATGGGTGGATTCACCGTCAAAACCACATTCGTGTTATCATATCGTACTACCATAAAAAAATCGACTAATACTATCGTAAATATGAAATTTTATGAAAAATTATCTATTTCGGAGTCAAAGCGTTGTGACAATATGATCGCACGCAATAATATTTGTATTTATAGGTTTCCTAGATTTATATTTACTCTGTGTACTGCTTGATCTTGATGATTAGTATCAAGTGATACTGTGTATGGGTCTGAGTGGAGTCAGCAAACATTATACCACGCAATTACCGCGGCTAATCTTTGTCTCTCGGTCGGGAGCACGTCTCGGTTTCGAGACGCCGGTAAAGGAAGTTCGACCACAGGAGTCGATGTTCTATTTGCGGCCGCATTAATATTCTCAACTCACCGCGCTGCAGACCGGCGACCGGTTATTAGATTTATCCGTATCGCCTCCGCCACGGGTTTAGATATAAATCACCGAGGACATTTAACTAACTCGAGGAAGACTATCGCTTTGTGCCACACATTATGTCGTTGTGAATAAGATGATCGAGATTCATCCAGGGATTGTGACAGGAAAAGTGTATCGGGGGATTCGGCAATTGTAGCGGCTGATATTGTGCCAGAAATTTTAGAATTAAGGCATGAAGGAGGCGCTGGAGTATCCGTACCTGAGTGGAGTGGGGTCCACTCGAGAGGGCGGTGTCAACTTAAGGTTGGCCGGGGGTGAGGGGGCTCGGTTTAATGAGTTTCCGCCAGGGCGTAAGTGCTCGGCGCTTTGGCGTATTTCAAAGAGAGCCCGGCTGGGTTACAGTTTCTTTTGTTGTCCCCGTACACAATGGGGCCGTTGATCCACCCTTCTCCTCTAACTCGGGCCCCATCGAAATAGGTAAAACCGACCAAAAATCTCCTCACCGCCCGTCCCCACTATGACTCTCCCCCTGGCTTCCTTCAAAAACATCACTGAACCGGAATTCCCGATGCACGGTTGTCCCCCGGTAAAGAATCTCGACTGTACTGTTATCGACAATCCGAGCATTTCTGCATTCCATTAGGCAGACAAAACAACGAGAGATATTAGATTTTTCTGCTATTTTGTTCGTTTGTTTGCGCATTTGGTACCCGGATTTCAAACACTTTGTAATTAAATACAAAGGGTGCAACTTCTCGAGCCCTGACATCGCGGGTGTGTACTACTGGATTTTCGATGCTCTCATCCGATTTGATCGAGTATCGCGCATACTTTCGAAACGCAGTGCCAGTTGATCGGGCAACAGGCCCTGTAAAGGAAGTGGCACGGGATACAAAAAAAAGCAGATCTGTGCCCGGATTCATAACTTCAATTCGTTCGGATTGGTTGGGGCGCATGGGAGCGAGGGCCGGATGGTGCCCCATTTGAGAATTCAAAGTTATAAAGTGAATCGGTGAATCAAGCGTTGACATTTGCAATATCGCCTCCCGGCTCCCGGGCCCTATGAAATTTCCCCGCTGCGGGGATGTTGGGTGGGCGGGCGTGGGGGTCGGGGTGGGACAAATGCACGTTGCTCTTCATGAAAAACCTGCCAGGGGCTGTACATCATCACGCTCGGTACTTGTACACGGAACCCTTAGCGACACGTAACACTACCAGCCAAACATATTCGGCTTACACGTTATGCGGGGGAACTGCTCCGTTTTCTCAACAGAAAGAACCCCAACAATATCGGAACTTCATCCACTACAGTTTAATCTAAACGGCGTAATTGATCATAACTAATCGATGAGTATACTGTCTCCATTAAACGAAACTACGCATTATTAAAAAAGAGATTCAGATACCCGTCCAGTTTCTAATATTTTGTTATCCGCTGAAAGTACGTTTCTGAACACGGTCTCATAAACGGCGGAAAAAATATTCCAAAACCATAAAAGATGATGCGAACATGTCAAAATGCGATAATTAATAAAATATTCTCCGATTCCCGTCTGGTCCTCGTTCGTGGGTTATAGTGTCATTTACACGATGCCACACAAAGATATTTACCACGGGCCATACGCGTCAGAATAGAGACAGTTTCTGTGTTTTCAGAGAATTGGGGATGGTAAATCTCACGAGAGTTTTTGTTCCGAGAGCCCAGAGAACACATTAAAGTGTTAGTTATTATAACAGTATTAACGGTGCCATACGAGTCAGAACCAATATTCTTTCCGCATTTCGAAGCGGGATCGGAACAAAGCTGGTAAAATTGGCAGTTTTTAAAAATTTTTTTGCACGGTATTATTGGCGAGTGATTGGGGCTTATTGCTCCGTGGACAACGCGCGTCGTCCGGTTTGTTAGCGGCTGTTGAGGGCAGATAGCCGGGGCCGGATATTGGCCGAATAGACGTTTTGATAGAGTTATCTAAATCCGGGAGAGCCGCCCTGATTGGATTGGGGGCTCTCTCACTCTCTCTCGCTCTCTCTCTCCCTCTGTGTACTTCGCCGTTTAATTGATTAAACAGCCAACGCATCATCATACGCTCCCTATAAACGGGCCTTGGGAGCGGGTCCGGTCGCATTTAACAAAATACATAGCAACCGATATTTACTTTGAGAATCATTATCGACCGCCCGTTAAATAATATAGGATTGGTGGGGGCGCCCTCCTAAAATGGCGTTTTAATTAACGGCAACTCGGCCCCGTCTGAAAGCCCGCCGCTCAAATTTTAATTTCCAGTTTAATTTTCCGATATATCGGGAACAACGCACACAATACAGTAATTTAACGTAACCCGTACTGAAATACTGCAATGCGCCGCCGGATACAAACTATACATGTCGCGGAAATGGCTGTAAATACACGAAATAAACGGCCCTTTGTGTATTCCAATTATTAGATTTTGTGTTATAATGAATAATGAAAAACGAACTTTTTTCCACGCTGTTGAAGTAATATTTCCTTATACATCTCTGGTACTAACTAAAACCTGAATAAATAACACTAAAAATTGTAAATTTGTTCTATATTACACTATTTGATTCATATCGTATTAGATGTCTACAAAACTGAAAAATTAATAATTGAAGAAAATTCGATATTCAGTACTTTGTTAGATAGAGGAAGAAGTATTAATCGACTACATTGTATACAAATATATACTGTTTTTTGAAGTATTACGCAGTAGTACGAAATACCTATACTCCGTTGAGGAGCTTCAACATTAAACTTGAGGGTTGATGTGGGCACTAAAGCCGTACCTGTACAAAAGTGAAAAAAAGGGGAGTTTTTTACAAAACTCCCGCGACGCGTCAAATCAAGAGTGGCCACTCCGGGGCTTAAAGTGCGCTCCCCCCCCCCCCCCGCCACTCCTGCTCCTCACACTGCCTCTAATTGCTTGATACTTGGGAATGCGGAATGAGAGATCTTTTAATGTTCTCCCTTTCTCCTCCCTCCCTCCCTCCATCTCTCAATCTCTTCCTACTTCTCTCTCTCTTTCTCTATTCCTCTTTCCCGGTCTCATTCTTCCTCTCTTCAATATTCATCAAGGGTCAACCCCGCATGGCCGCCGACGCTCAGCCAAACGTAAATTAAACCACTCGGAGTCCGACCGGCGAGTAGGCCGCGGAAAAATGCTGACTTATGAACTGGGTCGATTCAAGAGGTATCCGAGGGAAGAAAAACGACAGGATAATCCTTACCACTCCATGAATCGAAATATAAACATCACCCCTCTAATATATTTTTTTTTACTGAAATAAATAATCTGAATTCTAGTATTTTTGTCCGTATTTAATGCTACGACTAACGAAAACGCGACATACCGTCATCGCCCCATCGACATATATTTTTATATTGCTATAATAAACAAGGACATAAAGGTATCTTAAATTCTAAACCTCAAATAAAAATCTGCGGGATATAAAGTACAAAGATACAAACAAAATCATGTTAATACGAAATATGATCAATTGACCGAGAAATCTCAATGCTTTGTCGCCGCTATAACGCCCTTTTATCTATACATTATATTTTTAAAGCCAAGTATAAAAAGTTCAGAAAACAGGGTTCAATTACTCCTCAAGTTGCGCTGTAAAGTACGGTAATGGAGCGGAAAATGGAGTCTGAATTATTTATAGATTTACACTCTCGTAGAGGTCATAAAAAAAAGTTTTTCCTCAGGAGGAGTTTCCGTTTGAGCGCCCGTCCCTTTCCCTTTATATACATATTTAAATAATTACGTCCAAAATAAATAAATCAGCGGCTCGTCGTTACTGCTTCCGTTTGATCCGATGTTTTTTTTACATTAGCCAAACGAAAATATAAACGCTACGGCATCGCGAAAACAAAAGAGGGAAAGTAAATTTGATACAAACGTGGAGTAACGTCGGTATCAATTTCATGATGCAATACGATACATGGTACACAAGTTGCCGTGTATAGACCTAACATCTTTTACACTCTAGAAAGTTTCAGGTATATTACGTTTCTAAAATAATTACATTATAAAATGAAACATGGATTTTTACAGGAGTCTTTAAATATCTATGAGATCAGTAGTTAGCTACACATTGCGAGATGGAAGGCTTACGGCGGAGCTTTATGTTAGTGTTCACAAAATGTTGAACTAATCATTTTACTTCCTATTCTTATTATTTATGTGTTAATATCTATTTATGTATTGCCATAAATCTTTACCTGCACAACCGTGCAGCGTTTAGCGTTTCAAAAAACCAGTAAGTCCGAACAGTGTACGACTTAAAAATTACTTTTGTCTACCATTAGGTACTGCGAGCCCCTTAATATACAGTCTGTCTGCCCCCACCCACAGCCCAGAGAAAAGTTTCCCCGCAGGAGGGTAAACAAGGAACGTAGAAAGTGTAGTGATTACGCGGAGGATGCAAAAGGGAGAGACGGCGTCAGGCGAATCTATGGCGTGTGTCTCCGACTGCAGCCGAGAGGGATCAGTTGCACGTACAAGGAGGAGGAGGAGGAGGAGAAGGAGGAGGCCAATGACTCGGAAAGGGAAGCGGACGCAATGAGATTAAAGACATTGGGGGTAAGGGAAACTGGAGGGAGAGGGGCGGAATAAGAAATTGGGAAATGGGGGAAGCCCCCGTAGCGGCGAGTGTTGGTGGGGTCGGGTCACCGGCGGCCCTTATTGCCCCGCCGGCCTAACCTAACCTCCTCGACTCCTTATAATTAAAGCCCGGCAAATCCGGCTTTTACACTTACAACACCCACAACGGTCTCCCTCCCCCCGGTCCCCTCTTTTACAAACCCAATTATAATGTTTGCGAATAGGACCGCGGTCGGATTATGTACGCGGGGCGAGTGCGGCCGCCGGCCGTTTAAAGCTTAACGCTAACATCGAAATATTATCCTCTACTGGGGCGGTATGTACCGTTTTACAGATGTTATCTAGAGAGGTCGGGGCTTCCATTTCGGACACGAATATCCGAGGCACCTTCAAAAAGTTCTACTCGGATTGACGTCTTTTTATAATATACCGGAAATATTTTATATTAATTTATAAACTACTGTTTGAAGGAGTCATGTAATATATCTCAGCCATAAGAACTACAGCTGCGTTTTAGTATAACGCTTTTTCTAGAATTCGCGGCATTAGAAATGTACATAGCGTGTTATTTGGTTAATGAACATCATTAAATGAAAAGAGAGGAAAGAATCGTCTGTATTTATTTTAATTAAGTCGAATTGTCAGTTGTAAACTGCATTGACCGAAGTGCCCAATATTATGACGCGAAATAACGGCATCGTTCGAAGAATTAGCGTCCGTCGTTAATGGCATCTCTGGAAATACCGTGTATGAATAAAAGATAAAGGAATAAATAATACGGAGTCTTTTCATCGGGGGGATTACGGGGAGATCGAAGGCGAGGAGGGAAGAAATATCAGCCGGGGGTGAAGGAGACTACTGAAAGGGAGCCAGTCGGGATTTCAAAACGATACGGGGAGCATCCCAAGTAGAGGAGAGAGAGAGGAGGACTAAGACAGGAAGAACCGCAAGACGTTGGGGGGGGGGGGGCACGTGTGTGCATCGCATTCAGATATTGTCGGACGCTGGCAGCAACGCCTCGGGGGGAAAGCAATAAAGAGAGTGGAAGAGTGAAAATAGAAGAAAGGGTGACGTGCGAGGAGGAGGCTAAAGCAAATAGAAACGGGCGGAGAGAGAATAAAGGGAAGTGGGGAACAGGGGGCGAGGGACGCACGAGTTGGCCGGTGATCGCGTTACCGCCGGCCTCTAATGAAGACGAGGCGGGGAGCCACCCCCAAACACAGCACACCTTCTGGTGGCCAATGCAACGGCTCCAACCCCCTTCATACCAACCTCCACCCCCACGAACCCCTAATTAACTAAGAAACTATACTGCCATACTACATTTTATCGCCCCTTATACATATATACCTTTCGCCATTGTATTTACGAAATAGTAATAGTACAAGCCCATGCCGGGAGTTCCTGGCCACGTGAGTCTTCTGTCCAAGTCACTCCAAAGTACAGCACCAAATCTTACTCTGCTATACAGGTTCAGCCCCCTATATCAAAAAAATCCTCCTCAAATCGAAAGATAAACATATAAAGATTGCGTTGTAAAATCAAACGCGACACGAGAACGGTCATCGCGGACAGATCCGCGTAAATGGTCTTTTAGTCCCGTAGAGAGTCGAGGTTGGTACTTCACTCCTATAGAGATTACTTGTATTAATTTTGTGTTTTTGCATGAAAACCATGTCCACGAGTAAAATACTGAACCGACACTTTTGTTGAGTGTAAAAAGCCCGGATTCCCGAACACGGTCAGGAATGTTAACTGCTTTTATGTAGATACGGTGACACTAAGTACGTTCCGACCTACCCACGCTTTCCGGCGTAATTCCGACACAAACGGGCGTGTGAAACCGGAAAAGTAATAAGATTAAACGCAGTTACACGCTAACGGATCCCCGAGTTATGTACGCCGAAGATGGGGAAGCCCGTCTTGAAATGGGATAAAAACGAGAAAATTTTTAAATTACTGTCGCGACAAGAAATACAATTCGACTAAATTACGACTGTCCAGGTAAAGGGCGTATCACAATGGGGCCAAATCCAGATTTATGCCGGCCTCTCCTCAGGTGCAGCTACCGAAGATCCCATTAAGTGAATAGTGATAAAAAAATTGAAAAAAAGGAGTAAACTTAAACATATGCGACGTTTAATATATATCAGCGGTTATTGTTGCCGGGGCGGAATGTACGTTGGGGGAGGACGAAGGAAAATTCAGAAAGGAAGCGGTAAGAGTCCCCGAAGACAGTAATTGTAAGAATGGAATATACGTCAGGATTAGAAAGGGAGTATTACCTGCTTTCGGATGAACCTCGCTGAATAATTCATTTCGACTGGATCCATTGATTATGTAAACGCCCCCGGAGGGAAAAGCGACCGGAGTGGAGATCTGCTTATTTTTATTTACGGCAAAGCACAGAATCTCAATTTATCAATGGTGAATTCAACAAAGGCCGTCGCCAGATCATTCTCTGAAATCTTAGTGAATGTCCTGTCATTTCGGAAAACTATAAATCAAAAAATATTTGAGATTTGCCACGACGATTGATCAAACCAATTAATTACTGGAAAACCAATTCGTATACCAATATATTATTATCGTAGCTATACAGTCATTAAAATAATTGGATATTTCAACTATATTCCAAATAGATTACAAAGTTTTACTGAACGCCAAAAGTCGGGATGCGTTAATTCGGTTAAGCTGAACTTTGAATACAATTTTTGGCTTATTTAAATATGTAAAGTATGCAAATTTATCTTTCGAATTAGGTGCCATTGTTCGATAGAAAGATAAGCTTACAATAAGCGTTCATTAAGTTTGTGACAAACCGAAATTGAACAAACTTGGACTGCCCGCTCGGTCCCGGTCCGAGGCCCCTGTTTTACATTCTTTTGTTGCAATAATGAATTTTCTTGTTCTTTTTCTCCCCCGCGAGGGAAAGAGAGCCAAACAAGAAAAACGAGACGGCGCATTGTTCTTTCAATCAACAAAGCATTGTACATTGAAATGTGTCATTTTTAGAGTGAAACGAAGAATTTCTTTTTTTTTATAACTTGAATACAATTAGCATAATCGTGACTCGGTACGAATGTCTCTCGCTCACAAATCGTTAAACAGCGGAGTTATATTTTTTCTTTGGTTAAAGAAAAGAAAGTAAATATCACAGCGCGTCCAGAGAAAGTTTATTTTAAAAGGAAAGATTATCAAACATTATGAAATTCGTGACAAAGTATATTCATGATCACAAATAAACGTATATTGAGCCCACAAAATAATTACTCCGTTGACCGATGAACTGTAATGTTATTAATTTCACAACTGACCGGATAATAAACCATACCATATCACCTGCTACTGCTTTATCATTCATAATAATGATGGATTTCTACTGTAAACCCAACGGTCTTCCTCACCCAATATAGTCAAAGTTCATAAGGGTGGATCTAATTAATATCCACATTAATGACTCAGTAATTCAATTGTCCGCTGAATAAACGTGCGAAAGATTTCATCTGAACAACATTATCTAAACTAAAATACACGGACACTCAATTATAATTAAACAAGTAATTTAAATGTTTATTTTGAACAATGCCACAGTATTATTGAAGCGTCTCGTTGTAGATGTGCTTATTCTGTCGAACTGCAATTTCGCGGCGGCTCTTAGAAGGAAATAATTTCCGGTGACAAATTCACGCGTCCTTTTATATTATGAGCGAATCGCGATTAATTTCTGAGTGTTTTATGACTGTCATATTTCGATGATGCGTTTGATCGGAAACTGGTTTAATAATTGACTAGAAACTAGCATGTTCGTGCGATATCTAGAAGGGAGTACAAACAAATGATAGGGAATAGGAAGCAACACAATAATTCTAATTGTTCTAAACGTCCCCCGAATTTCCGCTCCCCTCCACCAACCGAAGTAGGAGAACACGTTTATATCACTGAGTACGCGGGCCAGAACTTTTACGACCCCCGGTACACATTTTATTGGAAGGACAATGAGAGGAAGGGATGGAGAGCACTCAAATCAGGGGGGAGGAGGGAAGATGACCGTCTCCTGGAGTGTATGGGACTCGTGGGGGTTGTACGCCCCCCGGCCCGCACAACAGACAGGATAAATGTATGTGAGCCCACCCCACCAATCCCTCTAATAAATACCGGAACAAACCATCCGCTAGGTAAACTTTCTACTACCGCTCCTCCCCTCAGGACAGCCTCTTTTATTCCCTTATCAATTTTTTAATTGAAAGCCTAATCCCGAAGGAAAATGTGACGAATATAGTGAACGTGGAAACGGTTCTATTCTAGTGAAATTCGGCCCCGAGGTTCTATCGAATGTATGAGGAAAGATTAGGATAATACAGAGACATCAAGGTTTAACCGAATATTATTTATCGAATTTTAACAGGACATGTTTATCTTTCTGCGGAAATAATTTACACCTTAAAACTATTTGTTAATTTATATACGATTAATATCTCCCCGCCTACAGTTCGGAATAAATATGCAGCGTGTAAATATTCTGTATCAATCACATGCGGGGGACAGGTATTTTTGTCAATTCATTAGAAAGGTGGGAAATTGTTTCGTACGCCAAAACCGGTAAGGATAAAATGCGGCGAACAGAGTGAGTTCTGAGCGATAAAAGAGGCGTATCACAGACATTAAGAACGCCTACAAATGTCTGTTTTCTTCGCAAGAGGTTGTTGAAGTGTCGATGACTCTCATTGGTTCGAGCAATCCTGATCACGTTTCTCCACGATCTGTGGCACTTAAGGGCCGAAACTGTTACTCGGAAATGAAAACGAAATGATACTCAACAGACGGGCCAGAATGCGGCAATTAGTGTAATGATACGGCGGGCCGCGGCCCCCCCCCTCCATCACACTGGACTAGGCCCGCTATTACCAGCATGAGCGGCAGGGGCGTTTAAATATTTATCAACAAACCGTATAATGGTGGCCCCGGTGCCTCGGGATTATAAATATCGTAATTCGAACCATTTTACGAGGGTCCGAACAGAACCAGCTCGAGCGGCAACGTTTATTTGTTAAAGCGTCGGCCGACCGCTTCGTTGGTGCCTGGGCCGTGCTTTCGGGGCCGTAACACTCTCGACAAACTGTTCCTGTCACAATAAATAAAGTGGGAGCTGTTTGTATATCGCCGGGTGAAATATATTTTACGGTCAAGAGCGTTCTGAAGAGGTGTTTGTACGAAGCGGTGGCGGTGGAGGAGGAGGAGGAGGCCGTGTCATATAGCCGTGTCTCTTCAGTACCGTCCCCTCCGGCATCAACACCGAAACAGGTACTTCAACTTCACACTTAACGGATAGCCCCTTACATGCCGACCCAACTCCTCATATCCACTTACACCGATATTATATATCCACGTTACACGAGGCCCCTCTGAATTACGGCGGGGCTTCAATTACGCTCGGGAAATATTTCGAACTACCAACCAAAAATCAGAAGCAAGTTCGGGTGATCGAGTTATATCCACGGGCTTAATTCTTACGGATTTAAAACATATCGTTTAGAAATTAATCTTGGAATATTCCTTAATAATTAAGTTCAACCCATCAGGCATTGCACACAGGATGAATGCTGGGTCCAACTCGCCTAATTAAGAAACCCGGAAAGACAATTCAATTTGGGGCCGTAACGTGAAATTCACACTTCCTCGCTTTCTAGTCGCTGCTTCTTAATGTCGGTGAGACGGATAGAGTGACAGAGAGGACAAAGTGTCAATGGCTTTAGCACGATACACCAAATATACGAGACTGGCTGGTACAGGAGAATGTAAACACTTAAGTTCTATTATTGTCACATAGTGCATTCATAATAAATTCAAGTTTTTACGTTTCTTCCATTTAGATCATAAATTTTAAGGATTCCGTTTAAAAGAAACAGTTATAAAAAACCATTAATTAGGGTTTCCGGAGCTTCTGTCGTTATATTAAACCAGAGTCGACTCCCCACCATCTGTCAGCATGGTAGTAGGGACAGTGATGGAGAACGAAAAACAGTGTCCCTAAGAGAATATTCGCGGGGATAATCCAACGTTATGAAGTATAATAAGTTAATTATGTATCACTATTCAGGGGCATCCTCGAGAGGACACATACACGTTCACCGGAAGAGAGAATGTACTAAACTGAGTAGTAGCAAGCAACTTCTATCGATAAATGTGGTTTCAGGATCTTCCTGTTGAATATCGATTCTATTTAATATTTAACGATATACGCTAATTCAATTGCCGGCATATTATAAAGAAACTACATTAGGAGTGAAAGGAAGCAGTGAGAAAATCCCACGAGTGTTCGAACCGGGGGAGGCTACCGAAACCGAACCGCCGTAATTCAATTGGGTGGTCCTCACGTTTCCTAAGCCGTGAAACTCACACGTTATACTCTATTAGTGTGACTAAAGGAGTCGGGACGGGGGGATCGGCACCGTTGAAAGAAGAACGAGTAGGCAAAAAGCCGGGTGGTTGAGACGGAGCCAAGCGGGGGCCAGAGGGGCCACGGGGCGCGTATGCCCCTCACCATCATTCTAAAAGGGGTGCCGCCGCCAAGATAACCGCAGGAAGGGCAAGGGCAAAAACCATCCCCCCCCCCAAACCGCCCCCGCAGGTTTTTGCCACCCCGCACCAGGTTTAATGGACACCGCGGAACCCCTTCGCCGACACTCGGCCGGGTAAACAAGTTTCTTGCCCGCCGCCCATTATTGTTAATTCGATATTAAAATGACAGCCGACGCGCCCCTCCACCCCCGTGACGCCTCGCGAATAATAAGGGATCCGGGCACCCTCCGCGCTTCCTTTTAAATATGCAAATTTAACCGCCTCTTCCGGCAGCCGTTCCATTTCCTCCCCGCGAGAAATCCGCCGGCCGTGTCCCCCTCCAGCATCGACTTCCTGCCTTATGCTTCCTCGCGTTACTCGATTTCTGTGCCGATTTGCTGTGAAATATTGTGAAGTGAAGGGGCGGGGTGTTGAACCCGATTCCATTTACCGCCTAATGTAAATACGGACAGCGCTGTTGATTGAAGTTGTTTAAACTTGATAGTATATCGTTTCTTATTCATACTCTGAATACATTCCTGTTGTTATATTAAATCATTATTCATTTCTTATAAGACCTATTTATTTAGTAATTCTGTACACTGCGACTGTAATTCTTGCGATCTCTAAACTCAAGACGGATTACCACATAAGGACATGATACCATACCGATCACCAATATACCTAATTGTCTCACGAAACGTTATTGGTGAGATCAAATAATTGAATGAATGCAGAGATTGCAAGTATAATGGTATTAAATACATGTATTTTATAACAGATATAAACTAACGAAGAAAAAATAAAATAATTGATATTTATAATTAGCAATAACATACCAAATATGTGTGTTAAATACATGTCCTGTATAACGATAATATTTTCCGCGAAAATAATTAAAATTGTATTATTTACTATTGTATTTTTTATGATTATAATAATAGCAAAACATAAATAATAATAGAAGTAACCAAAGAAAGGACCCGTATAAATTTATATAACTGACCACAACCCAATTCCATGAAAAATACCTTTTGGAGCGGTTTTCAAATAAAGTGCTGATAATTATCATTGAATATAACAGTTACACGAGCAGTGTTTCATTAAAATCCCAAGGTGGAATTGAAATTAGATGCCCATAACCCCATAAAAGCGGATATTTATAAATGATTTCGAAAAATTTAATACATTGCTTCGTCATTATTGTCAGATAATTGGCAATGATTACGCTCCTTGCGGTTCAATCGTAATCACATTATTGCCGGAGGTGACCGGGATTATAACTGGGAGCGAGCACATATCAAACAAATCATGTGCCCATACAGAATGTGGGTGGTCTATAGTGAATGGGACTATACGAGAGGGAACTTTGTTTAAATGGATTATTGAAAATTTGTTCTTGGAATAATGTAAAATCCCTCGTACATTATACTTTATATCGATTAGAACCTTTTTAATTTATACTTTTAATGAAATAATCCTGCCTCTCAACGTTTTCGGACATATTGAAACGACCTGAGGATTATCTGACACCAATTTCGGGAAACATATGAAATGGAAAAACTACGGATTATGTTCAATTGGGATTTGAATACTCGAGCGGGCAAAGAGGATAACAATAGACTGGGCCCTGTATACGCGCATGTTCGGCATTTCGGGGATTAATAATCTGTATTTGTTCTGAATTTGATGTAAAGCGCGTTTGAACAATGGACCGGATCCACAAACTGCAGATCTGTTAGCACTCCAATCGCGCGAATGGTCCAATCGAGTGTTGTGAAATTTTCAAATAATTTGTCACGTTATTTAAATTGAATACATGACGGCACTCCTCCCGCAATAATGATTATAAGTGAAAAACCACGTCATCGAAATATTCATTGATATCAAGAGGTATAAATAACAATTATTTGTAGTAAGTATGTTGGACTAGTTTTAATGTAGATAAAAAATTAAAAATAGTGCCCATTTATCTAACGTATATTTTATTAAAATGCCCTTTCTCACCCGTATTTCAACTAGTTATTCGATTTATAGTTTCTCGAAATTTATAAATGAGATACAAGCATTTTTAAACGCGTTTTTATTTTCATTAATTTGTTCAATCTTTGCCAACTAGGCGGGTGGGCCGCAATGGCTGGGCGCAGTGTGGTCGACCGGAAATATCCCATCGGTCCCTCTTCAAGGAAGTCGAGTATTGACGATTCCTCGGAGTCGAGTGCGGACAATCAAAAACCGCGGGGCAAGAAATGGTTTTCGGGCGGCGAGCTGGTCGGGGAGAATAAGGCGCTGCGTTTTATCCGGTAAGAGGGTTGGAGTGGAATAAAACCGGGCGTAAAATTCGCTCAGATTATGGTCCGGGCTCGTCCCACCGTGGATGGAGGAGCCGAGGGATGAGGAGGAGTAGGAGGAGGAGGAGCTCTGAACACCGAAATGAGGGGATGCTTCAGTGAAATTTCCATTAGAGTAATGGGTTCGGCCCTCGCTCGCTTGTTTCCCGCTCCTTGCCCAAGGCCCTCCCGCCCCGCCCCCGTACGCTCCAACGGCGTACAACCGAAAACCGGTGAATTAATGTAGTCCTCGGAATCGCGACTCTTGTTCCCGACCTAGGGAGGTCTCGAGGAGATCTCTCCTAGACTGAGAGAGAGAGAGAGAGATAACTAGAGAGAGAGAGAGGGAGGGGGAAGGAGGAGGAGGAGCTAGACGATTCCGGCCGGGACTACTACTACACGACTGTTAATGGGTTAACTCTAATGGTTTGTGGGGGACCGAGCGCTCGGCCCATAACAGGAATGGGCCCACTAGACGGTAAAACCGGGACTCGTGTCTAATTAGGAGAGAGTGCGGCCAAATATATTCATTGCCCCGTTAAATATTTATCGATAAAATCTGTACTACATTTGAAAGCAAAAAGAAAAATTGGGTTAAGGTAACTTTGGGAATAGAAATCGTTAGGGTTTGGCCAATCCATAAGGAGGAATTCTTCAATTGATGTAAAAAAATTTTAAATAATTTTCAAAAAATGAAAGCGAACGCGTTCGTCTAAAATGGTTAAAATGACCGCTCGTATAATTTCGAGAATAATTATGATAGATTTTTTATAAAACCGTAATTATGTCTTAAAGTGTGTATGCAATAAACTTGTGTGGTATTCACACATTGTTGGCTCGGAGGGCGGGATCGTCCCAGGAGGTCCTGATTCGGACAGGCGGGACACGGACTGGGTAAAACACGGCCTAACGAGAGAGAGAGTGAGAGAGTGAGAGGGGGAGAGGGAGAGAGAGGGGGAGAGGGAGAGAGAGAGAGGGAGAGAGAAAGAGGCCGACTTTATAGGACGTAAAACTGGACTCTGCCCAGGTACCTCTGCTCACGTTCCAAACCTCCTCCTCCTCCTCTTCATCCTCCTCCAAACGGAGACATCCCCCGCACCATAACAGCCCCCCCAAACTCACCCCACTTCTTCCAACAATCCAGCTCCCGGTCGCGTACACACGTCTCAGATTGCTGTCCGCCCGTTTGGCGAGGACAAAATCAACCGATTCAATACGAAGTTACACCGAGTTTAAAAGCGGTCCATGGCCGATCCAGAGTAGGAAATCAGTTATGCAAATTTCTAAAAATTTAATTTTCTAACTCGCTTCCTAATCCGGCCAATGCGTGGCCCGAGATTTGGGGGCTCTCAATTTTTCGAAACATTTTAAAGGAAACACCCTGTTACTGTACTGGCAGTATAGATAGACTGGCGGTATACTGATAAATTGTTATAATGTTATAATTATAAAGTGTTAAAGTGCTGGGGTTTAAATTCTTCAGTATATTGCAGTTTGTTTTTTACGAGGTACCGGAAAAAATCGGCCGTAAACATTTTTTTTCCATTCCATTCCATTAAACGCGACCACTTTTCCCTAGCATTGTAAATACAAAAGCGTATCCATCAAAATCAATCACTCCGAATCTCTCAATAATCCGGGCCATCGTTCTCCCACTCAGTGTAAACCGGCGGCCTCTAATCTAGCCCAAGTCAGAATCTTCAATCACCGTTCGCGTCGTGAACGCGTCGGCCGAACAAATCCGTGGGAGAGCCTTAAAATCCGAATATTATATCCTTAACTACGTTCAATGAAGAAAGTTAATAAATTTTCATTGTGTAAGAAACTTTCTTAACTTCTTCCTAGATGAAACATTGTAACGAATAATTTTTAATTTGTAAACTATCTGCGCTGAAATTCTCTATATATCTGAATGTTGAAAATCAATGTTGAGCCTCCTAAATTATATACGGCGAATATATATCAGAAAAATTTACACCATTCCTGTGTTTGAACGGACGCGCGTGATCGGACACTTCTGGTGGAAAGAAATACGGCACAATTTCTTCTTCCAGGCTTCAGGAAGTAGAAGGGTGTAAGTGAAATCCGCGGCGGAAATGAGCGTTCGAAATTGGTGGCATAAATGGAGTCGTATAGGTGGGAAGGGCGGGGGCGGGGGCGGCTCCGGGGTTCTCGTGTAGAGGCTCGCGTGCGCCCAATGGGCCCGGGCACCGACAGACGCCCCGAGCCAACAACGGGAAAAAAAAATAAAATGCGAACTCTCGTAAAAAAGGCGCCGTTTTAAAACGTTGCCGGGGGTGGCGCGCTATTTCATCGCCCCTGGCCCCGGTATAAAACAGAGGCGCTGCTCACTTACCCCGGCCCTAGCTCGCGGCGGTCACACTTTCAACCCTTACCTGTAAAAAAAAAACCGGATACAAATAAACACGTTAGTTGGACAGAGCGTAACGGAAACCTATAATCCGCGGCAGTTAGAGTACAGAGTACATAATAAAAACGACAAATCATACAGTAGAGACCCGTATCAACATGCCTATCGAAAAATAGCTGTGGCCGGATTAGAAGCAGGAAAATATTATACAGAATATTAAATAAATGGTAATTTATTGAAATAATGGTTATACGTGGGCGAAAGGACCAACGACCAAACGAAATTTAATGTTCCAATTTTAACCAGACCCAGTCCAAAAATTGGGCATCTCTACTGAAGATATACCGCGTCAAGTTGTCAGCGATTTAAATTTGACAGCGATTCCCGTCTGTGCGAATCAAACTCGATTCCGAATTGGTCTCTCAAAAATTAAGGAAAGCCATGTTGGTGGTTGGGGAAGACAAAGAGCTAACAGGCAGGAATGTTGCCGGCGAAACCTGCTATTAAAAAATGGCGTCACGCCAACCGAAAGCAGAAGAAGAAGAAGCGAGGCGGTGGAGCCGCTTTGTCGTACACGAACACAATACGGGAGGAGCGGCACGTTATTATCGCGTTGCCAGATTATAAACGCCTGCCCGGGAAATGATAATAACTGCCCTGAATATTGCCATTTCGCATGCGTTGTTTTCGGCCTCCGTTGTGAAATGAACAGTAGCCTCCATCCAACACTAGAAAAACTCATCGACGGAACATTCGAGGGACCAAACTGGGCGCGGTTCTACCGCCGTGCTCGTTTTCCTTAATTACAAATAATAAATTTGGGTTCGTTAGAAGTTTTTTTGTAAGAATATATCGACGTAATTGGCCAGAATATGATGCCGTGGCGATTAATTTGGCTTCTATAATAATCGACAATAAAATATCGGGTAACGCGAGTGGGCAGGAGGACTGTTATATTGATGCGGGCGAAGCTTTGATGCCCCCATCACTTCGCAAACTGTTATCGGCCGCCTACGCTAATCACCAGAGAGCCGGCACCAGCACCAGCAGTAGGAGGAGCAGGAAGAGGGGAAGGAGGAGGGTTCAAGCACCTTAATTGACCCTATTGAAATATTTGCTTTCAAACTAACCAACCGAGCCCATCGGTTAGGCCGGCATTTTATTGCGAATATCAAAGGAAGTGAAATAATGCTAATTCGAGTTCCGAATCTTTAATAAAATAGAATAAATACAATTAATAGTAAAGAGCTACAACTTGTTATAACTGATTTGCCCAAACGTACTGATTTAATTCTGGAAAAAAGTAAAGGACTCAAAATAAAGAGCGGCATTGCTCGTTAGTCAAAATATAAATTTTTATTATTATAAGCCCGCTCGAATGATACTATTATTTTCATATAATAATAAAATCACAACGAGTAACAAATAAAAGGAGCAAGGTCACACTTCTGCATATGAACAATCCGTTCAATACCTTTATTTATATGAAGGTATGCATAATACTTGTGCTACCTAAATATTTGTAGAACCTAAAATTAAGCTGAGGTGAACCATATTGTAATTTTCAAACTATATAATTCTGGTTTGTAGACCGCTGAAATTTTTACCAAAATATTGGCGAAAAAAAAAGTAGAATAAGACCTGAAAAAAAATAAAATTCCCGTTCAGAGCTGGGGCCGGTGTGTGCACGCGGTTTATTCTCCAGTGCCGATTTACATTTCAAAGTTTAAACGCCGCCTTTGGCGGGCCTCCAACAAGAGAGAGAGAGAAAATCTCGTGGCTCAATCAAAGAGTGAATAAAAGGAAGACTGGTATCCCGGAATTGCCGGCGGTCGGCCCGGGTTTAGCAATCCGGACACGAACTGGGGAAAGCCCGCGAGTTTCCGGGTCACGCGTGACCTGTCCCACTACCGCGGACACATCGGTTATACGGACAAGGCAGAGCCGGAGAGGTCGTTTAATTTAAGTTTTGTTTCTATTTTATTCTCGTATTATACAAAAAAAAAATCGAACCGCTTAAAAGATAAAATAAAATATAAGAAGGTTATACAACCGGCAGTTTATTTAATTTAAAATCCCAACAACTGATAAATAGGTACTTTTCTTTAGTATACAGACTCGTTAAATACATTACATTATTTGCTACAGCCAACTGTGTGCTGTGGCTTGCCTTGAGTCCTATCTAAAGTATATTTGCCTAAATAAACAAAGGATAAAGTACGAATCAATATAAAGATAGTATTTTTAGAAATTATTTTCGAGTTTTAGCCACGTGTTTAATACTCTATGTGTTTTACGGAATCAAGACTGTTCTTTTTCTTATAAACTTTTCAGAATACAGTCGTACGTTCGAATTTCGATTAAAGCTGGAAGCGTGCGGCGGAGTCGAAAAGACAAAATCAAACGGTCCGACCCCTCCTGGAAGCGAGGGTAAAACAAACACGGACTTGGAACTGCGGGGGGGAGGAGTTGCCGCGATTTTCCGGGTCACGCATGACCCGTCTCGGAAGGAGAAGGGCGTCCAGGACAGGGGCGCGTCTCTTCGTTATCTAGGTGTGTGGGGTTTGTGCCCCGTGGGCCCTAGTTAAGGCCAGGGGGGACCTCCGGAATATTTTGAATGGGCCCCGCGCGTCCCGCGGGACTGCGGCCCCGGGCCCCCTTTGACGCCCACGCCCCCCCCCCCTTATTCGATTTTGCACGTCGATTGAATTACTAAGGACTCGCCTGTTTCAATGGGAGGGGGCCCGCGGCGTTTGGGCGGCGCCTCAATTAAAGGTCCACGCCACGTTTTAAACGCCGCTAGTTTTTGGCCGTGCCACGTGGGAGGGGTGAGCGGGGGGCTCAAATTAAATACGGGGCGCGACAAAAGCGCCCCCGACCCCTCGTACAAAGGCACTTTGACCGGCAAAACACGGCCGCGCACGGCGCAAAAAAGGATTTGCCCCCGGTATAATCGAATTACCCTAGTGAAATTTCATCGACCCGACCCGAATTGTACGGCTAACCTGTGAATACAACAAACACGCTTGTGTACAAACAATAGCCACAGCATTTGCCTACAAGCATTTAGGCCTACAAAACGAATAGGCGTCGACCCGCTAATGGAGGGGGCGATAATCATCGATAACGCGAACAATATGACGCGAGTACCAATAAAATGAAATTACTTCTCAGTATATAATGGTTTTCTCTGACTCGATAGAAGATACTGCAAAAAACATTTTTCATTACATATTTAAAAAGGAGATCGATTCTTCAACACAAAAGGTCGCCAGAGAATAAGCAAGAAAAAAACAGCGGTTTCTAAAAATACACGGTACAACATTTTCAACCTTCCCGTAATTAGCGCTAGTACAGAACATCCCGGGAAATCGCGTACAACGTACAAGAAAGTAAGCAACAATTATTTTTTTGTTAATATTAAACTCGAGGTATAAAAAGAAAATAAATAAACGTCGGGGTAAAAAAGAAAACACGGGAAAGAGAGGGGTATGGGGGCCGAAAAAGATACCTCATTAGCCCCGAAATATCACAACTTCGGTTAAAGTCCAGGGCCCTGGGTAAAGATTGGAAATAAACCGAGGCTCCATTACTTCATTAGCATTTTAACTAATAAAGAAGTCTTTGTGCGCTTGCGTGCGTGTGTGCGCGTCTGCGGCCGCTAGAATGGGCAACTTTTATCAATGAATACGGTGCCTTTGTAATTAAGGGTTTTTCGTTGGCAGAATTATCGCTTATTTTCAATTAAGCGGCGGAGGGACAACGAAAAGAAAAAAGAAAATAAACGCAAAAAGTTTCTTTTCAACGGCGGGCGGAGGAAGGGGAGGGAGGTCGGTTACTTATTGCACCGTATAAAGAAGAAAAAGAAGTGAAAAAAGAAGGAAAGGGAGAGGGACTTGGAGATTATCTGGATCGTTTACCGAATGAAAGAAAATTTTCGAACAAGTTTTCTGCATCAGATTCGGCTAACGGCTTAATTAGAAATTTCGGTTTCATTCGTTAAAAATGAAAATATAGTTAACCGATAATCCTGCGCTAGCCATTCATTTATGGTCAGGTTTAATTTTACCAACCATTCCACTAACAATTTTCGATAAATTACTCGCCTAGATTATAATATTAGGAACAACGAGTTATTTGTTTCGGAATGATTTTTTGAATGCACATGACGCATAAATTTCTAACATAATGCTGAAATAATCGTTCGTTTTTTTCACCTGAATGAAACCTACGATCATGAACCTTCAGAAGACCCTTAAAAAATTCACCGACTAATAAAAATACAATGTGTCCTGCCTTGGACAGTTGGCGCTTTATCGGCAGTTAAAACACTGCATTACTTATGGAATACTAAACTATTTAGCCCAATATGGTGAGGAGGCGTACCTTTCGTATATTTTCGTTCGAGGACAGAAAGGGTGAAGATATTTTCCCTTTACAAATGTTGTTCGCCAGAGTGGCAACAGGGCCGGGGCGGGAGGAACATTGCCGGCCAGTTCGGTTTGCATAATATTCAAAACAGGCGGTTGCAAATTCGGTTAGAAGTGGGGTGTAAGGGGTCCCTATCTGGATTGCTACAATTAGCTGGATTAACCTCGGTCCTCTCGACCGGCCCCGTGTGTCGTCCCCGGTTAATCCCCACACCCCCTACCGCCTCCGCCTCTACAACTGAAACAGTGTCCTATTAGCGACCAAACCATAAGTCTTAATTTTCCCGAAAATCCCTTAATCCGCGAATTCCGAGGCACGAAACCGAAAATAAGGATCCTCTTTTATATTTTTTTTTCTCCTCCAGTAAGGGTAAAAATAAAAAGCGCCCTCATGTCCACGCTGGGGGGGGAAGGGGAAGGGGTGGGATTTTCTGCTAAATTTGCTCCCCCGCCACCGTCTAATTAGCATATACGAGTAGGCTTAAGTGCGCGTCCCCCCCACACTCCCGGTCGTTTAACAATAAGTGCGCACTCGACACAACAATTCGGTTATATTGCAAAACACAACAGCGTGGTTTATTTTGTATTGTTTCGTTATTCGTTCTATACACACACACACACACACACACACACACAAATGACTTTGGGCTTTTCATAAACCGATTCAAAATCAGCCAGTCATAATAATCAGTTGACCGATTATAGCTACTGTAATATATATACTGAAAAAACTGAATAATTGGTAAGATAAAACCGCAATTAATTTTTTTGGTCTATATGCATTCATTTTAGTTAATATTATTAATATGAATGAGTTCATAGAATATTTCAGGAACCATTGTCAGGTGTGCCAGGGTAGGTATGTTCATTTCATGTTGTCCATAAGCATAAGACAAAAAAGAATGGAAACAATAAACAACTATTGGCACTGTACAGAGTAATGCATGTATAACGGTGAGAATGTATGATTTATCACAAGGAGTTTTATGATGATAGAATTGTTAATACAACAGGTACAAATTGCGATCTGGTATACATATTGGAAAAACGTTTTTCTTCCCTCATTTGCGAGGTTCATGGCGATTGCCATTCGTGGAATACATTTAAACGCGTGATAGGAGCCGCGTATTTAATATTTAACGCCGTGACCGCTCCCTCGCGCTTTGTATATTAAAAGCGGGTTATACGCCGTGAGAAAATAATGCTCAATATCGAATCCCCGGATGGTGGCGGTGTAAGTTCAAACCGGGGGGGGTATGGGGGTGCCAGCAGAAAAGGGTTGTATTGCAATGGGCATAACTGTAAGGCGTTAGGCGCGTGGTCGGACTTCATATGCCGCCGGCCGGCAATGAAACTCGGACACGTTCCGCACTCGGATATCTTAGAAATGGTATTTTCACTTAAATACTCTCCGTGTGTGACCCGGCCCGCTACAGTACTGGGGCTAATACAGAATTCTCCCACCAGAACCAATTCTGTTCCTCCCCGATAAAACCCCGTTCCGCCCCAAAAGTGAACCAGGTTTACTTCTCTACTATTAAACAAAGCCGTATTGAAATTCCAACCAGCCCTCCCCTCTATCTATTCCATTTCGAGGCATATTTAATTAAACTGAACTGAATCGAGCATTATAATATTTATGATATTCACAACTAGAACACTCGACATATGCCACAATATTTAGCAGTAATTTTAAATACATGAAGCATTATAATTTATGAAATAACTCACGAATAATTCATATTTAGTACAACACGAAGTAACGAAATAATTACAGAATAACTTACTTCCACCTTCTGGGGAAAACAATATGAATCTCTTTTGACGAAATAACATTAAAATCCTTTCGGTATTGAAACAAACTCATAAAAAAAATTCGAATTTTCAAGTAATAGTGCGCACTCGGTGAGAATAGAACCCTTCGTTTGGATGTTCGACATTTCATCGTTTCGTCGTCAATATTTATTTTTTCCTCCAGGTCCCGCACTTTATAACTCGGTGCTACATTATCCGATAAGCGTTTTAATCAATCAACTCCGGGTTGAAAATTAGCCGGCCGAAAATAAGCCGGGGGTATAAATATTTCTGATGGAATTGAAGGCTGGCTGTCGGCAAGAAATTCCGTAAGTGGGTCGGCCATTATCATAGAAGAAGATGGCCGGTTAACGCGGCCGGTAACAGAATTAACAGTTCGGCTAATGACTCCCCCGAGCCGAGGGCCGGGAGATCAGCCCCGTCTTAATACGATTAAAAGCCCCGTTAAATTATAAACAAATTGCAGTTGCCAGTTTAACGCCGGCGGGAGGGATGGAGGGCCATCCTCCCTAAACGAGCTAGGCCCGCCCTTTAACACGTCTCCTTGAAAACCGAGCTCACAGTTCGGCATCGCTTTTATGTCCCCCTGTTGGGTAATAGACACTGTTAAAACTTCTTGTCTCTACAAATCCAAATGTCCGGACATAATCTTATAAAATGCAACGCTGAAAATTGTTACTGATAAAGGGAACAGATTTTGCCTCGATTTTCATACCCAACTCGCGTTCGTCGCCTTGACGATATTTTCCAACTCTTCAGCGATTATATAAACAGTACATGCCGTTCGACATTTCACTAACAGGAGGCTTTGTAAAAATTCCATTATTACTAGTTTTATGGTCTGCGAGGGGTTGGAATACTGTAGGTTCGTGATGTTTCTGTCTCCTCTCGCTGGTTTGGTCTTTTGCTAGACCGGTTTCGGCTGCTCGCCATCTTCAGTAGCGGTGTTAGTCACTGTTAGCACTTTGGACGTTTTTTCGGCATCCTCACTGCACTGTTACTTTCACTTGTACTGTAGTGTTTGTCAGTTTGTCAGTTGTATATATACGCATTCTGTTATTGCTAGACAAACCGGTCTAGCAAAAGACCGAACCAGCGAGAGGAGACAGAAACATCACGAACCTACAGTATTCCATTATTACGTTTAATATATCTTCAGGAATAAATAAATATGTCTCCACATAATGTTTCCATTTATTTTTAGATTATTCCTCATCCTTTCCACATTTGTCTCAATCAGTAGCGCCTGCTAGGACCTAAAATTGCGACCGCAATTCCTTCCGTTGCTAAGAAAAATTCCAGTATTTCTTTATAAAAAAAGTCGTTTTGGATCGAATGAACACAAAACTGTCAAGCCTCATTTTCGAACTGTGCAATTTGCTAACGTATGCAAATCCGAGAACTCGGAATTTCTCTGCGAACAACTCTGTAATTGCACGGAACGAACGCGACTGCATTGCGTCGTGTGTCCGCCGACTGGATATTTATTATCCGGACCTGATTTCGTTGAATCGATATTAAATTTTCCCTCATTAGGCACGGAGTAAAGAAACCGTACGTAGGTAATTAATATGATAAACAATTGAGTCGCGTACATTGTAAGATAGCTATGCAAATTTCCGACTCGATATATTTCCCTAAATAGTGTAGCTACTTCAAGTGGGCGTACTTTATACATTTTAAGGACACACGTGTTTCAGTACAGGATACTGTAGATAGCTAACAAAATAAGGTCCGGCTAAGAACCAAAACAAGCAGAATGGTGACCATAGTATCTTATAATAAGCCTATGTCTCTATACCTAGTCCGTGTTTATATTAATCTATTCCCTCAATGTTCTCCAGTTTTAACTTTATTAATGAATTAACAACAAATTATAAATTATATATAAAATACTAAGCAGAAGTAAATCGGATAATCTAATACATTAAATAAACAATTTAGTTAGTTCCAAACTATTGAGAGCACAATCAACGATTGTATTCTCCTCTCCAATGAAATAGAGATTTTAACAATAGACGGTTTTTTGTAATTCAGCTACTGAAATGAAACTGTGGAAAGATCAAGTTAGAAACCGGTACTACCTCGGGACCAAACGGCCGAGAGGAGCACCGATGAGGCGCAAAAATAGGGCTGAGTTCACGCCGCATTTCCCGATTGCTCATCGGTTCGTAGTGCACCCGGGGCCCGGAATCAACGAGCATAAATCATTCTCAGGGCAAGTCTAAGCCGAGTCGGATGTTCATATTTGGAAGCGAGTGGCCGGCAGGGCGCTCCGTTTCGAAACTGGGTTCTTCTACTCAGATACAATGTCCGATCTCTCTCTCTCTCTCTCTCTCTCTCTCTCTCCATCTATCGAAACTCACGATTGTCGGCATTCTCTTCTGTCGCGACCAGTTCTTTTTTTCCCGTTCCTTTTCCGCCTCGGCCAACGGAATTAGAAATGGGGAGCTAAACGGGAGTGGATTACAAAAATAAAGGCGGCCACGAGCCTGGCCCGCGACCAAACGGTCGGGCCCCGACAATAGGCTAATAATAAAAAGAAACCGAAAAAAAAGGTCCCTCGGTTCCTCGTTTCTGTGATTTATCCCTTCCACAGCGACCACAAAGGGAGGACTCCGAAGGAGGAGATAAGAGAACGCCGCGACAACACGAATATCAGTCTACACTAAACGATGACTGGTGTTCTTAAATTATCCAAGACGGCCTTTCTATTTATAAGAATTTTTACGGCCTATTAATCAAAAGATCGGTGATTAATATCATAATTTTCATGGCTCGTGACAATAAATTGCCGGGGCAATAACTCAACGGAATGTTAAATTTACGGCAATATGGGGCACTCATATAATAAGGGTTAATGAAAATATTGGAAAAATTATAAAATTGGCTATTATTCTAGTTGAATCTATTGAAACGAATATAATTACAATTATTCTTGGACGTAGAATCCGCGAAGGTTGGTCGTTTCTCACGGGACAAAAATCCTAGTACAGGAACATTATGTACGGTACACCATAAGATTAATAAAAGTAACAGGAGTATTTAGGTATAAATCTTCTTGTCATACGACTAAGTAATGTAATTTGAATGAATACATAATACACACGAACGGATAAATAAAATACGGTGTACAGTTTCAGTACGATACCGTTTCAGTCGACAACGATCTTCCTTCGGTAAGGAATTAGAGGCCGAATCGTATAGAAAGAAAACCCCCAAGAGTTGTGTGCTTCCTCTTGCAGTGCCCTACTGTGCATATCCGTGATTAAACTGGACAATTGTCCTGAGGTTCTTTCGATTAACAGTGTCATTAATTGTTATATTTTCTATACCATAAAACTCAGAACGTTATCGATCATTGCAATTCGCAATTCGATATCTGGTTGCCAATTGGGCGGTGGGAGAGGGCGCGAGGGGGCCGTTTGGCAACCCAGCGAACGGAATTCATAAGGCATTCGGGTATAATTTAGTGGTTTAATTTAATGCGACAGGTTGGGCTGTTAGGCCGGCTGGAGGGGCGGAGAGGCCCCCGCGTTTAGTAGCCGTTATATAGCACGTGCGATCCTCCCATCCGCCCTCCTAACCAGGCCCCACGTTCAGAGACACACCTCCGCCCAACATATTTACCGGTTCAGCTCAGCCGCTACGCGTTGCCAAATAATGTACCAACGCAACTAATCTACACACGCATCTGCTGAAAGTCTTCCAGTGCAGTTATACTGTCACTGAAATAATTTTGTAAAATTATACTAACGAATTCCGACAAATATACCAGGAAACCAGAGTTACAAGTTATAATTCTCTTACATTTCTTCGGCCCTAGCCTTCGATATATCCTCCAGCGAGGACTCTTCATCGAGTATTGTTTGAATGTGAGGTGCCATAAGAAGATATCTTTGTACGGAATATCATCCCCAATATGAACTGGGAACTGGCATTAGAGTGTTCTGAACTGTTCCAAGAGTGGAACAATTTAGTCCCCTCGGTCCAAGTCGTAAGTCGGAATGTGTCGGAAGGGGATAACGAAATTTCAAGTTTAAATAAATATACTTCATTCTCCGTATGAAGAACGAATATACTGACGATATCCGAAAGACGACTTTATTTTGTCCGAAAGTGTATACTAGAGATAGGGATAATTTCGCGAAATATTAAATAGAAAATGCGCAGTGTTGGCTGAAAGGGGCGTGATTGTCAAGGGGTTAGGCGGATGGGGGACCGTCGGCCGGAATCCATAACGCGTTCAAATATAATTTAGCGGTTTAATTTAACGCGACAGGTTATATTGTGAAGGTGGGGGGGGGGGGCGCGGTCCGCTTTATTGGGCAGGGTGAACGGGCGGACCTTATTATAACAATTATTGGACGTGTGTTGATGAGAGCGGGGTACATAGAGACGTAGAGAGGTGGGGAGGGTGGGGGCACCTCCGGGGCTATCACCTCGACCGGGGCCCATTAGCCCGGTTGCCCAGTGATTGATTGTTTTAATTACGCACTAACCCTCGCGGCTCCGGGGGCTAAAGTGTGGCCGCAACCTCGGCGAGGGTGCCGGCAGGGGGCCCACCATTTGCATTTTACAAAACGCGTTTTGGGGGCGCTCTTCCCACCGCCCAAGGTGGGAACAACCCTGCCGTTACCAGTGGGGGTGTCCCCCGCCAATACCTGAATGCTAAACCCTGGGCCTCTTGTACAATTAAACTTTCATATCGCCACTCCTGAGTATTGGGGCTTACGTCCGACCCGAGGTTTCGGCTTTCCCTATAGTCGGTAATATATACCGTACCGTAACACTGCTATTGTGATTTTCCGCCTCGACTCGCAGATTTTGTCAAATCATAGTAGATTTGCACGATAGTTTCGTGTAGAGCATTTAGTTCAACTGTAACAGACGTGTTAATGACCACTGACAGAATGATTGTATTCCACTTCATGAATACCAATTGTCATTTTCAGTATATTATTATTACTCTGACAATTACACTTCCTTTTTAATCTTGTTCACAACATTTCGTTGTTTGATCACACGTACATTTCCCAGTTACTTAACCTTGTAATTAAACTAAATTGGTTTCGTCTTTTTGTGATCCCTTTTTATACCGCGTTATGCACCGATAAGGCATCAAGTTAGCTCTATGAACTGATACTATCTTCGAGGCATCCGATACGCAGATAACTGTACAGAGCGCACGATATTTTCCGATTATTTTCGATGATAACATCGGTGATACGATTCGTAATTCAAATTCGTAATACGAACGGGAGAATTGATCCAAAATCGAAGGCCGGTAGATTCAAGTTGTATATGATTCGAGTACTTGATCGGCTCGATAAACAACAGATCAATCTCGTTCTCCAGATAATCTGTCGAACACGGAATTGTCGTTAATAATTTACATTAGGCGGATATAGTAATAGCTGTGATGGAATCGACGTTGGGATTGGGAATGGACAAGAGCGGCGATTTAGGGGTAGCTGAGGGGGGGGGTTGTACAGATTACCGGGCGGACAATTAGGCAAATCTTGTTTTCGATGGGATTTCAAAGGACATCAAATCGTATTCGCATTAACTTATGCATACTGATTAGAGGGCGGATGTTTTGGGTTCGCCGTACGCGGTCGGGGGCCGCGGACACGGGTGACCAATTTGAAATTGCCGCATAAAATTATTCGACGGTTCCAATACAGAGGCGAAATCGAACGGAATTCAACTTTAACCCATTCGGCGACAACGGCCGTTTGGCACTCCGTATATAACAGAAGGTTGTATATTCAGAGTAAAGTGAATGAATTCCTTAGCGGGTACTAGAGTCCTAGAGTTTTACAACTGTTTCATTTAATGTGGTACTAAAATAATGCAACTCTGAGTATGGATAGGAGCCAAAATGGGTCCACTCATTTGAAAAAACAGAGGGCAGAGATAATATTTGACCAAATTCCGAACGGGTCTAAACTCATGTCTAACTCCTCAGTGACAGAATATACTTGTATAATTAAACAAATGAACAATCGTGTGCTTACACAAGTAAAGTACAAAATGCCGTAATAGCGTAATAAACATCCCCGATTTCATAAATATTACTCTCTGTACCCAATTCAGTACATCTTCAATCCAGATAAGTGGTGGAATTCTCGGTGTCTGTTCTGCGTTGATATGAAGGTTTGAACCGGTTCCAAAACATTCCCCGATATATTCTGCCCGCAAGAGACATGTCTTCATCAAAACATTCCGTCGCGTATTCCAGTATTACGGAACGTTCTTTACATATTTGGGGCTGCGGCAATATCGAAGGACCGGACTCCTGTGTCGAGAAGAATTATAGGTTTTTGATACGAACTCGTGTATTAGAAAGTTATTATTTTTGTCTACTATTTTGTTATATGTAATAAATATCATACTTGGGAGACGAGCCTTATGTACGTGCGTTATGAATTTGGAAAATATTTGTTACATCGAGGATAACAGTTGCGGTGAATATTGTCGACCGGCGTATCTGAAGATTTTCCGGCGAGGAAATTAAACGCAGGAAATAGTTTAAAATGCGCCGAGATAAATTAAAACGCGATTAATATTCGAGAAGGCTCTATTGAGCCCAGTGTCATCAGGCCACCGCTCGGATAATTATTCTGAGAATGCCGGGCTAGAGAGAGAGTGAGAGAGCTGACGCGTGAGAAATTAAAATATTTTAATATTTATAAAAAGAAGCACCGCCTACGAAGACAAAAGAAATTAGTTTGCAGCGAAAAAAAGACATTGTCGAATTTACATAGCTCGAATAATGGCGGCGGGAAAAAAATATCGAATTAGACGAAAAAAAGGGTTAAAAATTTTCTTATTATTTAATCCGAATTATTAAATGGGAGGGGGAAATTTTTTAATTAAATTAATACAAGGGATGTCAGGGGTACGCTTCGTCACTCTGTAAGTTAATTCCCATTCGACGCAATACACTATCCGTTCTGGAACATTAGGACCCAGTTTGCGGGTTAAAACTTCATTTTATGAATTCAGCAGGGAATTAAAGGTGCAAATAACATCAATAAAGCAATTATTTATAATGAATTTCATATATATAATATACAAGTTAAGATTGGCCTCCTGCCTACTCGTTTATTCTATCCAATACTATTCTATTCTACTCTCGCTAACATGCAATTTGTTTACGACAAAATATTCGGAAGCACGTTACCAATAATGAACTATTAATTAAATTAAAAAATACCAATACTTTAACATTAAAATGTTCGTTACATTTAATGCTCACTGAATTATGCCGGAGAATCTGGAATCTCATACATTGTCAGCGAACATTTTACCCACTCCGCTCTGTGTGGGTGTTAACCCTATGAATTGGTAAACTTTCAGGAATCCGGCACGCACCCTCATATCACCCCCGAGGTCGGGACCGACGATAGGGTAAGGGCCTCGATTAAAACCGATCTCATAAATTAAACATTCGTGCATCGGGAGAAACCTACATCGTCCCCGTGCTTTAGTGCTAACTGTTTTCGCCTGTAAATTATCTATTGGCCCAGGGACTGAGAGTGAGAAAGAGAGAGAGAGAGAGAGAGAGAGAGAGAGAGAGAGACCCCGACAAATGTTCCATTCGAGCCTGTCGAAGCCGATGTATCCTTTTGGTAGTTACATATTGATTTTGGCGGAGGACTCCGGGTCCTCGGCCTCCCAGCCTGGCTTTGTTCCGCCCCGGTAATCCCACAGACTTAGAACAATCCCTATTAGCATCGGGGCCCCCTTAATGCGGATTAATTCTGCCAACTTATAAAAGCCAAGTTATGATCGCTAGGTTCTTCCGCTAATAGCATTCACCGCTTTCGAGATTTCCCCAAGGAGCGTCGCTGGGCATTCAATGAGGGAATAAATCGATACATCGGTTCAGTATAATAATATGAGACTAATATGTTTCTAGCTTGTATATATATAATTAGCAATTGTTCCGTAACACTCAATGATTACGGTATGTATCTAACCGGTCACCGTAATTTATTACTTATACATTATTTATGAGTATATATTTAGCTATTCTGTACACACTGTAATGTACTCCTTCGCTCATTCGTTGTATACCCGAAATATTTTGCGGGGAATGCTGCAATAACCGTTCCAAACTGCAAAGCCCGATAGAAGTTGGATCGCAGAAAAGTATGGACGATACAACCAATAGCTCCTCTTAGTATACAGTTAAAATTAGGCCTGAAATTAACTATACTGTTTTTTTTTGGAGCGAACATCCAAAGAAATTTGATCCTACAGGACGCACACTTTTGCCATCAATTCAGAAGATAGTCAAATATGTTTTTCTTGTTCGGTCGTATCTTGTCGAGTGAGATACACCACGCCAATAACAGAAACGGTAAAAATATCGTGTTATTTTGCCGGTTTTTATATAACTCTGTCCAGAACAGACGGATTGTTAAAAAATTTGACGGGATGAAAATATTTTCGGATGGTTCCATTAAGAAGTTTTATTTATTGATACACTCTAAAAAAGCATTTTCGAGATAATAGATAAAATGCATGAAACAAGTAGGACAAGGTAATTACATATTTTTGATGTTCTGAAACTTAAATTATACTACTTAAGTATCGCTTATCAGAAATGACCGTAATACCATTATTTAGCGCCTAAATAATAACTAAGCGAAGAATAACTACTATAATTCTTTTATTAGTAAAATATAGTAACATAGAATAGATACAATGAATTATACACATTCAACGGTACGAAAGGAGAAGTGATTTATATTATGAAAAAAGGTATTGAAAGACGTCACGCCGGAGCGGTGCTTTATGATTTATTTTTTAAAAATAACCAACCCGGGAAGCTTTGCCGGTGAGCATTGGGGAAGAAAGGTTTTCAAAGCAACAGGTTGTGAGGAAGCCCTGCCAGGTGGAAAGCAATCCGAGCTCCGGCAGACATCACAAGCCTCCACTCCCCGCTCAACCGTCACCCTCATTCCACCCCCTCAAACCCTCAGTCCACCCCCTCTCAACCCCTCTCACTCTCCTTTCAGGCAAACACCGCAGGCAAATTCCACCGGCAGCACCGCGACTCCAACCTCCACTACAGTACGATTCCGACCGTCAGTTTTTCCGCGTAGAATTTTCGGCAGGAAGCAGTGTTCGGAAGTTGGGAAATATAACGTTACATATAATATATGTGTAAAGTTACGTTATTCAAATTAAAAATTGAAAACCAATTTTAATGTGGGGAAAATTAAAATAACCCCTTTTAAACGGGGATAGAATAACTGAGAAATTTCTTGAAAGACAACTGAGCTGAATACAAAGTGGATAATCGCCTCGTATTCAGTTTTTTATTCAGTCTAAATCCATAATTTTGATATTTTGTTAATGATAATATGAACATTTTTCGATAAATTTCTGTTTGCAGTTGAGCGGAGTTTACAAAAGTGTGCTATTGCACTTGAAACTTACAGAAATCACTTTTGATCAGTGAACTTGTACAACAGTTTTGTATCGTTAATTATGGTATCGGTCGAACATAAATTTTTCAATTATTTTGCCCTTCATTTTTGTAAAAAGCTCTTTAGAGCTATTGTCGCATTAAATATTATTCCATGTTTATTGATGGTCGGAAAATTTCAAGTGGTAATATAATTTTTAATTGAAGAATTACTTTTTCACCGCATCTTCTCTGACTTTTATCGCCGGTGGAATATTCTGGATAGAGGTCCTCAGTGTTACGCAATTATGTGGAGGCAAAATTTCGTTAAACCAGTGCACCCAAAAGATTTTAATTGAGAAACTAATTTCGAACGATGGCGTTGTTTTTGTCGCGGAAATCTTCATATGAACTGCCGGTAAGGGGGCGTGGGTAAAACACGCCTATATATTTAAATATACTCGTGCTCACGGTGACTGAATATAGGCCCGGCCGTGTTTACATGGTGGAACGCAACACCGGACGGGACATAAACGGGACCGATTTCAATTTGCCTAAGAGCTGGCCGGGTCACCGCTTTGTGGGGGGTCGCTGTAGCATCAGTGATAGGCGGGGGCGGCACGGGGGGTAGCTAATGGTGGGGAACCTCACACACACACACGCGTATACAGAGTGCACTACAGCTTCAGGAAGAGGAAGGCTCTACCTTGTGTCCGTGTGCGTGCTTAATGGCAACAGAGGGTGAGGGGGGGGGGGCAGGACATTATTACGGTAAATGGCAAATCAACAATTGGTCTCAGTTCTGGGCGACGCTTGCTCAAAGGGCGGGTCACTGGAGATAGACAGCCGCTACCGGATGCGAATTGACCGAATCGACGTTTTTCAATTAATGAAGGTGTACTCGGGCTGGTAAGGGTTCGGCCGAACTATTCCAACATAATAAAATGTACAAATAATTGACGCTACCTCCTTCGCCTCAAACGGAAGTGCCCACGTTAATTATACCAAGTAAGTATATAGACTTTAAAAGAAGGGAGAATGCCAGTTGGTATCTCCTCTGATAATATCTAATTGTATTAAAACATTATCATATACTAGATTGAACAGATTTTCCGGTTTGCATAGAAATCCCATATTTTCATTCAATAATACCGGTTCAATTATCCGACCCCCCCGATCTGTCTTAAAATGTCAATAAACCAGTTCAATTATTGGCTAGAGCCGACGATACGGTCGTTCTATTATTTGCATACCAATATTCAGAAATGATCGGCTTATTCAACAATTAGAAATTGAAACATTCAGTAATACTGAGCAATATACGTACAATCGAGTACACTAATATCATGTCTAAATTGGATCTTAATTAAATATTGGCTTCTGAAATTAGATATGTATATATATATATATATATATATATATATATATATATATATACATGCATTCATTACAGTAATTGGAAAACTGATAATTGGGAAAGGGTTGAGTATTACCTCAAAGGTTGGGTATGGTGTTATTCAATGAGTTCCACTGAATAGAGGCCCAGTCGCGTGTGGTCGATCTCGTCTGATTGACTCTTATATTACCATTCGATTTTTACGTTAATAGAAATCTAATACTTATAATACTGTCGTGCTTTGGTAAGTAATGCCGAAATGAGAAATATTAATTCTTGAATATTAAACAATATCTGTGTATATTTATTTATAAATATATTTAAATTATTTACGAGTTCAGTAATATAAGGTTTCAAATTATAAATTTGAAACTTTAAACCACCACTGTTCTCCCAGCGTATCCTGGAAAATCCAATTTTTAAATTCAGCGTGGAAATTTTGCGACTCTTGCGGGAGTACATTTATTTAGATTGGACTGGTTCTCGTATATCACTTCATATTGTAATATATAACTCAAATATTTTGGCATTTAATAAATACCTCCAGAATTCGTTGCCGAACGAATTTATAGCCCGAAGGATGGTTCGGCCAAATTGGCCAGAAATAACTCGTTTACAAATATACCGATGAAACGCACGCGAGGCATTTCAATTAAAAGAGTTTATTTACCGATAGAGGGAAAATTCCGCCGGGGTTAATTAGGGTTGAACGTCGCTCGAGGCGGGTTTGGGCATGTGCCGCCCTAACCGAATTTAAATTGTTTTTATTATAAATAAAAAGTAAAATAGATAGATAGTGAGAGGGGAGGGGGTGAGAGTGCAAGAGGGGTGGGTGGAAAGGGGCCTTTCAGGCCGAACGCAAAAAACCAAATCATCTCCAAACCACCCCTTCCAACGGCCAACCGAGGGTAAAACAATTGTTGGTTTTCCATTTCTAAATGCTACATTTTAATTGAGGACCCGAATAAAGGGGAGGCGGGTGGCGGCGTATGAAAGGCGAATTTTTACCCTCGCTCGAGCCCCAAGCAAAATTGATATGAAAAACAAAATGGACTCTATTTTTCGGCCCCAGTTACGATAAACCTGTCCACTCATCAGCTGTTGCACATCATTTCCCTCAACAGAATCGCAACCTGGGAACAACATCTCAATTACACAACATCATTCCTCTTAAATTTTAGCTTAGTGTATATGCTTATGAGAGTTTTGATTTTCAGTTCATTAGTTTCAACGCTGAAATTAGAATATATGAGTGTTCGTTATTTTTTTCTTAAAATTATACCAATTATTTTCTTTTAATTGTGTATATTTCGGAAGGTATTTTACAGAATCGATAATATTCGCGAAGTAAAGATGGTTGGTGATTAATTGAGATATTACTGGATAAGGACCAGTAAGTTTTTATGACGCTAATCAATCAATTCTATNTTGGTAGCTGGGAAATGACAGTTTGTAAGGGTCTTTATACGGTGATGTTTTATTTACTATTCGGAGAAAGCGGAGGGTAGGGGCAAAAGGGGTGGACGGGATTTGTGGAATGGAGGTCAACTAAGGGATGGCCTCTGGCCCGGGACCACAGAGAGACCCGCCACCTCCGCCTAGACAGCTCCAATCGAGTATTAAATGGGATGAGCACCCGGACAAATGTTAAGTCACTTAGCTAACAACTGTTGGGCCAACAGCTCAGTACGCCTGAAGTATGCCACCGGCGAATAAAATGTTAAATTAAATATATCTATTCCAGATCTAACTTTCTGCCGCTGAACCCCAAACAAATATCTTAAATTATAAATATGTCTCAAATAAATACGGCAGTATTGCTAAAAAAAATTCGTAGTATTTATACTCATTATTATTGCATTAGTGCTAGGCGGAGAATATGTACGAAAACATAAGTTTAAGTATAATGTGACTGTTTATTTTTTCAGTTTATAATTTAGATTCTTTGTTTTGGAGCAAATCAGTGCTATCAGAATGTACCAATATCAACCGGTATACGACACTGTATCACTTTGATATTAACAATGATGCTGAACGCAGTTCTATACGTTCTACACAAGACAGACTACAAAATCCCGTAGTAAATCAGTAAATTTTGATGTCTGCACTGTTACTAAGCGAATGCTACTGGCCGGTTCTGGAAGATCAAAAATCTTCATCGCGTGTATCGTCAATATTGTAAAGATTAAAATAGCCGAAAAACGGGGAAAATAAAATATATATCCCGGAGTCACCGGCCTTAATAAAGTCCGAGGGGAGGAGTAAACGGACTCAAGTGGGATGTTTAGTCCGGTTAGGGCTCCAATTAGGAGAGAGAGAGAGCCGAATTGGTCCACGGCCCCGTTCACTTCTACTTCGGCAAATCGTTAGGCCTTTTTTCTGAGAAAGCGGATATCCCTTCCCTTCGGGGGGTACACGGTACACAATTCCGGCGGGAGGGCGAAAATATTTTTCATAACATTCGTCCGCAGGGAAAGATCATTGAGGTCAAATATTAATGGATGACAAAAACAAGTATGACATTTTAACATCATTAAAAAAAACTGATTATTTAATACGATTTCAACAGTAGCTTCATAGTAATAATATATATTATGACATCATTTTTTTTCATCTTTAACCGTAGGGAAACTACCGTCTACCTTTAATTTAACGATAATTGCAGTGGTGTACAGAATTTACAGAGGATTTTTTACACCAAAATTTTATTCATTTGTATTATATTATATAATGTTTTTTCTCTCGAATTGAAATATACGAGCACGACGGAGGTCGTACGTTTCTGTCAGCGGTGCATCTCCGTCTAATTGGCCCCAGGTCGGCCAGAACTGAGACTCTCCCTTACACGGGCGCGAGGGTGGAAACAAAATGTTTTTCCTCCCCCTACATTTTATTTCGTCTCGAAGTTTTAATCAAAACGTGTATCGTTCGGAGGGTGGTGGTGAACAGAGAGGGTAGCTGGTGGTGGCAGTTTGTCATCGGGGGTCGCGGGCCGATGCTCCCCGGCGCTGATTTAGTGGCCCTAATAATCTGATAAATGTCGGCCGTGGCGCCCTGTCATTTCTTTTTCTAAACTGCCCGCTTCGCCCTGACACCGGTGTGATTTAAACATTGCGGACCGGAGTCCATTGTGCCAGGGGGCGCTCCCACGGTCAATATTATACTGTACGCGTGACGATAAAGCGGCGTTTGACTCGCCAGCTAAAATAGCCAGAAGAATGGTGTAGGCCACTCTCGCTAGGCATAACGTTTGTCTGAAGGTGAACACATTTTGTGTTCAGATGTGTCAATTAATTTTAGTGATTATTTCTGTTCCCGCGACGATTTTGAATATCATCACTCTTGCGATTTTCCGACTCCACTCGTATAACTATAACTGACCGGAGTACAAGTGGGGAACAGTGAACAATATTTTTATACTGTAGACAATGAAAAATGCAAAATATACTCAGTTAGATCATAATAATAACCGACATGTCGGTTTCCGAGCAAGTTTTAATTTTATTTTCCAAAAATTCTAGTTTTAATTGTACCGAGAGATAGGAATCGTTCCTCGTTAATTCGTGATATTATTCGATGAAATTACGTCATATACTTGTGTAGTGTATATAGAGTTGATAATAAAGAAAAGCGTATCAGTTAAATATTTTCGATTTCTTGGATAATTTCTGAATACTTTCCTCGTTACAACGTATTTGAAATTAACCGAACTTCCGCATCAAGGTTTTTCTTCCGAACGCTTTTATTAAGACTGTTATGTGGGTCAATTAACGCTGGCGTATACACTTTTACACGGGGGAAATGCCGAAAAATGGGGTAGAAAGGGGCCATAAATTGAATTTTCCAGGGAGGACGGAAAAAAGAGAGAAGAGAGAAGTGTAAAAAATACAACTCTAGACGCTACATATTTCATATCTGTCCGGGCCCGGGTTTATTTCCGCGTTGGGTTCGGGGGCCCGGGCCCCGGGCTAAATAGGACGGAACTAAAATATCAAATTTAATCGCGTGTCGCTCCATACCGCTCGGGGCACGTTAACGACGTTAATAATACCTAACCCGCCGCCAGAATAAAAGGGGGAAGGAAGCCGAGGGCCGGCCGACGTTGCCGATGACCGAATTAAACCGGTCAAAGCGCCGCGTCGGGGAAAAACGATTCGGCGGTCCGAAAATTTCGAAATTTTAATTGAAGCGTCGTCGGCGCCCGAGATTTCCACGTCGGGAAATATCGGAACGGTTCCGGAAATTGGGAGGATTTGCGCCGGATCGAAACGCACCGCGCGCACAAATAATCCCAGCAATTTTCCGAGCTGTCGACTGTTCCTGTCCGGATATTTTATAAGCCGGACTTGGCGTTGTATCCGAAGCGATTAAACATAAAAAAAAACTTTATATTCGGACCACCCCAAATTTTATAAATATATCGGGCGTGTATGGCCGAGAAATATTGGTTTTTTTTTGGTTTTTTTATTTGTACAATCAATTATAACATAATTATGTGTACAAGTGTTGAGTGTATGTTTCTCACTTGAATGGTTTGACAAAAGAAACCATCCAATGACGGCACTTTTCACAATGGAGAAATATTCGTACGAATTAAATGTACCCTACTAACGTACAAATATATATTTTAAAAATTAGAATTTATAATTCTGCATTTTGTTATAGAATAGTGTAGTACAACAAATATTTTATTACCGATATTACATCTATTTTAGCCGTCTCTACAGCAGCGATGATTCCGGTTATTTCCTGCACTGAGCTAATAATCGGGTACAACTATAAACAGATTTTATAAACAGCCTCTACATAAGAGGAGACAGTAACGGGAGAACACTTCGTGGATATGAGCACCACTTAAGGTTATGTTGTAATGACGGCGTTAATAAAACGGATTCCGCGTACTGTAGCTCGCACCGAGTTAGGGCTTATGCCGGCCGCTGGGGGCGGCGAGGAGGCGTCTAGACCGGATTATAATGAAGACAAAAAGCCTTCTCGGCAGATGCCGCTTATATATATATATTTCTGTGTTTTAATCTCCGGCCGGGAGTTTCCTCCGTTTCCCTCTCACGAACTCACCCCCGCCACGACGGCCTTGTGCACTGAGTCGTCATCTGCCCGAGAGAGAGAGAGAGAGAGAGAGGAGGGAGACAAGAGGGAGAACATCAATAAATAAAGCGGGATTTGGGTGCTCCCTCCTCATCCTCCTCCTCCTCCTCCTTCTCCTGCTACTCCACTCACTCCTGTCATTGATCCCGGGCCACCAACACCAACACCAACACCCCCACCCTGAATTAATCATATCATTCCGCACCTTACGTTTCTCGCCCCTCAGCCCGGGAAACGAGCGCTAACCAAGATCGACAACCGCCGAGAAAATTCCACCGCTGAAATTTTCGCCAACCGAACATTTTCGCCTCCAATGATAGAAGGCGAGTTGTATTCTATTCAATTATCTAGTAAAACAACGATATTCTACTTCCCAGAGCGCGCCCACCCTTAAAAATAATTATCTAAGTTTAAATACAATAAGATCACTAATCAATAATATAATAGTTCATTTCGGAATTTAATTTTTTCATTTCGTAACAGTATTACTAAATATAAAGTACAAACTTAATTGGATTTCCCATACCTTTTTTTGTCTGAATTGCCTCACGTAAGAGATTTTTGTTTCAATATCCGTTTAACGTTTTTATTCTAGTAAAATTCACGCCAATGAAAAAAGCAATCCCGGGACGAGCAAGCGTTCTGAAAAAGAACACTGGCTGAATCGTCTAAGTTTCTTATTTCAGGCCAGATACCTTCCGATCCCTATTAGAAATACTGCGGTAAATTTGGTATGTATTCACGTTATAAAATGTCTGCAAATATTGCAAAGTTAGACTATCGCGGTTACATTCAAGCGCTCACAGAAATTGAGTTTAGTGAGCGTCGAGCTAAATTCAGCTAATGCTTTTGATATTTACGCCGAGCGGTTTCGCGATCCAAACGTGTTATACATTTCTGTTTTCCGTACTCAATACTCGAGCAAAGTAGCTAGGAGGTTGAACATTTTCTTTTAAAAATCCGCCCGGCAGAATTTCAATTGTTGAAAATATGTAGTTTTCTCATTACTCAAGGAACGTGGAGTAAATAATTAAAGAAAAAATGGTAATATATTTCGTACCAATTCTTCAGGGTTCGCCCGTTTCATTTGGGAAATGATTTTTCGGGTTGTTCCCCACTCGGTGTAATTGGACTTGGGGTACTTTAAGAAATGTGGAAGCCCCCCGGGGGGTGGTTTCTGACGTTCGTCGCCGGCTTCGGGGACTTGCGTTGGGGTGGTTGGGGCGGGGGTGCAATCTGGTTTATGAATATTGAATCCCTCCGGCCCGAGCGAGTTCTCTCGCTCCGTTTAACCGAACCTCCTTAAAATCGTTTTACGCGGACGTGACCCGAATCCGGGCGGTCCGAACTCGCGTCTTTCATTCCCGCCCGAGGAGGAACGCTTTCCGTTGTGAAGACTGCGGAGTTTCTCGCCATTCGAATTTCACAAACTCGAGCCAGTAACTTTTCTGTCAATTCAGATTTGATTTCGGTCGTTTAATGAAACTGCCCCCTCGACACTGCGATAAGACCGAGAAAAAGGAAGAAAACTTTTATTTTACTGCCGCCTGTTTCACAGTTGGGAGCTCCCTCGACATTAGTAGTGACTTGTTTTCGCATCCCGCACTCAAATTATCGGCTCAGATTTTGGCTTCTGTTGTTTCTTCTTCCAAAGAACTGGTTAGTCAAGTGGTAGATAATTGTTTTTGTATTCCAACTCATTATTTTATCGTTTCCACACTCTTAGACACGTCCTATATTTTCCCTATGAAGGCGGATATTCAGTGCGCCACAGGGGTGTGTACATTTAATATAATACTTCCGTTGTTGTAGTGTTATTCACTTTACGTAAGCCTGTTCCGTGTGGCCTCTGGATCCAATTAACGTCAATAAGAAAAGGAGATTATATGGATACGTGAGAAACTGTAATGATTTATAAAGTGGCAGTGTAGGGATAAAGCTGGGAATTTAAAGCGAATCCCGGAAGGAATAGATCACGTCCCAAAACGTTTCGGTTTCCCGGCGCAATTTATGAGCTACACAGGGAGGACGAAACTTCCGCGACTTGAAATCCGATACAGATTGGTACTTAGGCGCTTAATTTGAAGTTGAAAAAAAAAGTTGAATTTCAAGAGGGCACGTCCCGGCGTTTCGAAATCGAAACACGATCCGCGGTCGTGTTTTCGTGTAGGGGCAGGGGGCGTCCCACAGAAATGATACCGACTATAATTCCGGAACGCCGCACGGTCTGCGGGGGCGGCCGCGTAGGGGTAGTGGGCGCGCGCGTCAGTGCGAGCCCAGGAGGGACTGTAATTGGAGTCCGAGCCGCAGAGAGAGAGAGAGAGAGAGAGAGAGAGAGAGAGAGAGAGAGGGGGATGGGAGGGAGAGAGAGAGAGGGAGTGAGGGGTGGAAGTTAGGCTAATAGCTCACGACCCCCACACTACCATCGTCCACCAACCCCCCGCCATCTACACAGGCATCTCTCGACACGCAGATCGGATTCTACACCAATTATACTGATATAGCCATTAAAATGGAGCCCAGGAATAGGAGGTTGACCTGGACCCTGTCTCCCGTCCAACCGCCATTAGCCCGAGGGACCGAACACGGTTACCGCTTCGACAATTGCTGAACCCATACCCGGTTTCAAGAGATAGATTTCAATTATTCAAACTCTGCAGTGTACCCCAGCCATACGATATTTGTTATTCATTAAACTCTCGAAACCGCATTGAATTGAATATTAATGTACAATAATGAAATAAAAATTACAGTAATAATTTTTCTGCGTAAGATTTGTTGCCCCTTAACCAGCTAACGAGAGTTGTAACTTGTACAAGACGAGTTGAATTTAAATTTGACTTCCAAACTCCTTGGTATCACTCTCAAAGAAGGATGGGAAGATCGATTAGGACAGAATACTTCAACAGTAAAACGAAGATATCGGTGGCGGAAAAATTTGGACAACATTTACCTTCGAATAATAGTAACAGTAACAGTAGTCCCAGATAACTCTTAGGCACCACATTGTCAGTAGTAATGCGACAGAAATCCAATTTGTTTTTACCTGAAAAGAAATAAACAAAGCTTGTTTTAGTCACGATTTTCAAAAGATAAAGATGAAAAATTTACATCTAATGAAGAGAGGCGTGATGTGAAATATGCGGTGTCTTACATTATAATGTCAATCAAATCATCAGAACCCAGTGAAAAACTAGGTTTTTAAATGTTCTTCATCAATTTCAAACATATAAAAATATTTCCCCTCCACGGTATAATTATCATTAATATATATTATTCCAATGTAATGTATATTAAGGCTGCCATCGCTTAAAAATTTGGACCGGAACGCTCGCAGGCCCCAAACAAACATCTTAACATAAGGAACATTATTTAAATATTAATTGTTTTAATTGAGTTGATTACGGTAATATTCGCCATGTTTCAATTATTTGCGCATTAGGTCGAACTAAAAATAAGGATGAAGCCAGGGGAAAAAAGGGGGAAGAAAAAATTGTGGCAAAAATCCTGGCGGTAGCAGTAGGACGGGCCGGCGTCACGGACGTTATCTGGCCCTGGGGCTTAGGGCCGCGGGGATTAGACGGCTTAGAGGGCCGTGCGGGGGGCGGCCGTGGGGGCGGTTGTGGGGGCGGCGGCAATCGACGCCGCGTTAGCCCAATGATTTAGGAGCGGTGTGAAAAACTGTGGAGCGCGGCCGACGCCCCCATTATCTCCGACCGCCTAACGCACCGAAGATATTTTCTGTTATTCTCTCTTTCTATACGTTGTTGTTTTTTTTGGCGTCCCGACTGGGCATCAGATCAGGCCTCCAACTATCGGGTCCGCGCCACTATCTGCACCCCCGCGCCACGACCACCAGTCTCATCCCCAATTAGCATGCAGATCGAATGCAAATCGAGTTCGCTTTACATTTTATCGCATCAACGGTGGGGGGGGGGCTCAGACCCGGCCGGTAAATGCGGCCCCCGTCGCATATTTCAAACCTCCTCCCCCCCCCCCCCCCCCCCGCTCGACCGGTCTTTTTTTTCGATTTTTTTCCTCCTCGTCATAATTAGACCCCCCGAGCTTTTCGCAGATAGGACACGATATTTCTTCCTTCGGACATCGGAAGCCGTTCCGGCCATTTGTAACGGCCCGAATCCGACCGACCTTTCGGATCTCGATTCAGCTAGAGCGATTGTTGGAATATCACAAGTCTTTCTGTCAGGTTTAAACCCGCCCTAGTAATTTTGTACTGTACAGTGAGATATTTACGCATTCCGATCCTATACTACTACCAGATTTGTATTCTTTTTAACCTTTGAGATTTTATTAGTATGGTTGGCGGCCTAAATCTTTTTCACAGCATTGGGGCCGACTAATGAAGTTTTCCCGTGGGCTAGATTAATAAATTAATTAATAAAATTGATTCGAAAGACAGGTGGGCCCCTGTGACGGTGAATCGGGAGAGCGCGATGGGACAACGATAAATATATTTCCATTTTCGCTTAATGAGGACGCTTGTTATGTTTGGCTAATTGTTCATTAAATTATTTCAACACCAATAATAACACTCCGCCATGCCTTAGAGATAAAACTCCTAAAAATACCTAAAAAAAAAATTAATTGCTTTTAATTAATTAATGGAACACGCATTTAATAATTGCTAATTTTGGGAGTCGTTGTTTTTTCTTCTTTCGGTGGGATTAAATTTTCTACAATTATAATTGAACGATGGAAATCGCCTCGAAAACATTTTCCAATATCCAAAATGCAATTTCCCGTCCCACATTTCCTATAGATATTAAAAGTGCAAATACAATTGATAATAAAATACCCATATTCCCGGGGTTTTCTGATTTTTGTAACAAAATTGAATAACTGAATATTTCAGGGCTAAATGAAATTTCAACGAGCCTTCGTTTTTTCCGCTTTCAATCAAGGATTCAATTTCAATCGACTTATTTATATTCGGAAACGGCGTCCGTATTTCATCTATACGGAATTACAATTTGTACGAATCGCCGCAGTTGTTTAAGAAAGAAATACAAACATTGAAAAACCACTCGGGACAAGGATCCAGTTTTTCTTAATTGGGAGAACGCTTCAAACTAAATTTCTACCGCATGTATTACCGGAATTCGGGTAATTATATTACCATCCTTTTAGGCATATTCTCAGCAAAGGTAGAACATACTTTAGTCCTTTGTTAATTTATCTCTTGAAGTATAAGGCAATTTCGTGCAGTTTCGAACTTTACATATTTAACTCGGTTTTACAGAGTGATGCCTAAATACAGGGTCCCTTCGCTTAGGACAAGACCTCTCTCAACAAGATTTTTTTTTAGAGTTTGGATTAGTTTGCTTCGTTTGTGGGAAATAGTTGAGAGAGATTTTCCCGATGAGGTTTCCCTTGAGTCCCCGAGGAGTGTACTCCAAGGCGGGATAATAAGTTTCCCAAGAAGGTATATATATAACCGGTATTAGCGGCATCAATAACAACAGACGGCGTTTTCATAAGGCGAAACCGTAGCCGTCTGTGGTGGTGAAGGGGAGGGAGGAAACCGTGAAATGTACGGTGTCGCAGCCCCTTCCGAGGCGCGGGGAAAAAGGAGTGTGAATTGCGGCATTAAATCGGGGCCGCCCAGATAGGGCATACTTTAAGAGCGAGCCCCCCATCACCACGGCTATAGCCGGGGGCCCTTCTCTTCCATTTACACAGACCTATATTACCATTGTAAAGGCCGCATCTCCCAGACTATCACGTACAGCCAGATAGTCATGTTTACCATTGTCTTCCTCTCTTCTCCGCCGAGCTCTTCCTCCCCCGGACTTCCCTTTCTTACAGGCGGAGATTTTTATTTTCCCGTCCGTGAGCCAAGTGCCTCAATCAAATGAGGGCTCTCGCGACGGTCTCCATGGAGACCGGCCATTCGCCGAGAGGAAGACGCCTCTTAATAGAGAGTGAGAGAGAGGGCCAGGTCCCAACGCCGTCGACCTCCTCCTCCCTGACTCTTAGTTCTATGAAATGAAATTACCCTTATCCTGAGGGACCCGTCTTCAGAGTACATTGAAAAAAACCATCAAGAGTAATTATGAAGTTGAATGTCCTCGTTGAGACGTGGGGCCCCCGAGTGTCAACCTTAATTAACGTTTCTGTTTTCTTTCAATTTGAAACTCTAACGGGAGGCCGAGAGAATTTGGGAATATTAATTACGATATTCCGCTTCCCTCCTCATTTGGTGGGGCCACCGTCAAACCGGTTTAGTTTTCAATGCTATACGACTTCAGTAGGCCAGCTGATGTCATAACTAACATTTACATCCATAAAATAGTCCCTGTCTGTAAAGCAGTTGAAATTGGTTATATACTCCACTATTCTGGCCATTTTATTACAATTGGTTAGGAATAGATTCAGCAATATTGAACGCCTAACTAAACCCAAGAATATTTGCACAATAAGTAACTTCAAAGGAGAAAATCTTATCAGAAAAATATTTTTTCCTCTTACTCTGGAACACATTAGTGACAAGTTTAAAATTTCGCAACAGGGAGGAAATAATTTTGCGAAATTCCCAAACGGATTCTTGCGCGTGTTCTTTCAACTAGGATATTTGCAATGGTAAACAGTCGTATTACAGTCGTATGGGTTATTTTTTATTTAAAATTCCGATTAGTTACTTTTATTTTCAGATTGACCCAGCTATGGAAGGTGAAGAACGCTGGATATATATTTCTGTAGTAGTATTTATAAAAAAAATTACAGGCGACCAATCCTGAATTTAGGATATCAATCATGATCATAGACATTTAAAAACTCTTACTTGGACTGCATCCAATTTTGCCATACTGTAGGAAATTATACGAATTGTTAATACACGTTTTTCTAAACGGTAGTAACGCCGTTTATTGGTGGGGGCCACGTGTTTTGGAGCAGATGCTGACGCCCACTGTACAATACCTTCTTTCATTCTTCCCAGTTCATTTGTTTTTTTCCATTTACGCTCCTTTTATTATTTCCACCGGTGAAATAATAGTAATTTAGAGATGTCTATCTTCCCTCTTATCCTTCTTTTAGACCCGCTTCCGGTTATTGCCCCAGTATTATGCTTGAATGGCTCCATCACTCACACACCTATTTCAACGATTCATCCGTACTTATAATTGCGGTACAATTTTTAATAGAAACTCATTTACTCGATAGATAAATATACCGGAAATATTAGAATAATTATAATAAGCGTCTAATTAAAGCTGATTAAACTATAGTGTCAGGGGTCTACAAACCGGCGACTGCCGGGGATATTTTTATTTCTATATTAGCTGAAAATGAAAACCTTATTACTACATTTTAATTCTTGTTTCTTCTCTGAATGATTCCAATAAATTCAAACTTCCGAATAATGAATAATTTCGGGTGGGGGAATTTATTATTTGTTAAAATAACAATTCAAAATATTAATATTGTGCGTATTAAATTGAATGTAGAAATCAAACATTTTTATAGTGCCTTAGGAGGTATATGTCCACTTACACCAGCAGTAGATTCTAAATTTTAACAAGTAAAACGATACTTTTCTATAATGCGATTGTTACCGTTTGAACTCGGACCGTTGTTAGCGAAGGCAGGAATCGTTGTAAAGCGCCACTTCCTGTCATGATGGGGGGATGGGGAGGAACCGGATGTTATATGCGACCCAATTTTTTTTCTTGTTTACTTCGTAGCCTAAGTAAAGGGTGGAAATAGAGCCGTGGGCACGTGCCCGGACAAGAAGACAGATGCAGCCGGGAGCATTGTCGCGACGACCGATTGAATCGAACCGACAAAAGGTGGGTCCCTCGGTGGGACTTGCGACAGGAAGCAGGGGAGACAACGTACGAGCTAACCCAACAACTACCCTCAGCGGGCACAAATTATTCATGAACTCATAGGGCCCGCCTCCCTACAGCCCCTCAAAGGCGACGATTTCTCCCATTTAATATTCCTAACTGCCCTTCGGTCTCCGGCCATCGAGCACGCACCATTACTGCCTGATACACGTCCCATTCGGAACAACAGTGTGGCAGGAAAATTTAGTTTTCATCGTAAATCTAATACATTTATTATTCCTGTCCTATGAATTTGGCTATGTCTTCGAAAATCTGATACACTAATCGCACAGGTCCTTTGAATGTATTAATACCGTATAATTAATTATACGGGCAATAAATGATAAACCTGGTTCTTTCGAAAATCCAGCCGACCCTTCCTTTTTTTCTGCAGGTTCTCATACAGATTATTTATATTCATGGTCGATGATGAGTCCCCCCCAGTCGTCGGCCCTCTACTTTGGCTACTTAGACTAAGTGATGTTACATCCGAGAAGACCTTAAAAAAGAAACAACTGAGTTATGTGTTAATCCCGAAAGTGACACGTGGGGGCCACGTCGAACCGTCGGTAAACATCCTGCCGAGTCGGCTCCCTTCTAACATGTTGGTGGGGGTTTGGGGGTGGAAAAAGAACTAAAATCCCTTTTAATGGGGTTCCGGTTGTTGTAACAACATTTCGGTGGTCTCAGCGCCGAGCCCAGAGATCAGGAACAAGTGTGAAGGTCCCCGCGATAACAGGCGATATATCACCCCCCCACCAGTATAGGGGCGCGTTTCCACACACACTAAGAATCTGGCTGAAGGGAAAAACATCCCTGTCCATTTTTACAACATTTTAAGACAGTAATTTGACTTTACGGAGAAAGTATTGGTAAACTGACGGATTTCGGTTCAGAATCGAATAATTATTAGTCAGTATCGATTTGTACACACGAGTGTACAATGTAATTCTACTGATACGACTACAAGAACTTGTAGGCATGGGATCAGGAGTAATTGACTGTGTCGTCCTAATTAATCCATTTTGTATTCCTCGCAAGAATCCAAAATTACGGAAAAGATAAAATACAGCAGATTATAGATATAAATATTAATCCAAAATATAACTCCGCCCACGCAATTTTATTCAAAATTAAACACTCAATAATCGGATAACGCATCGAACTCGGAATGTTCCGAAATCGCGAAAGGGATCGCTCAAGGCACTCTGTTACCGAAGAAATAAGTAAGAAGGTATGATAACACCACAGAGCGTCTGTAAAACACATTGAATTGAGAGACATTTGCATGGATAGTCTTTTATATAAACATTATCGACGGACTGAAGGCCGAGGCAGGCGGAGAAATGTCCCTTTAATCGGGTCTCGGAGATCAGGTGTAGGGGCGACGGGGGCCGGTACTGCGATAACCAATATTACACACTCGAGGGGCCGGAGCAAGGGGTAAGAGCGAGAGGGGTATGTAATACTTGAGGGCGGTTGGGGAGCGCGGGGGGGGGGCGGACAAAAACTCGGACAGGGGTGGTGTACCATCTATCAGCCCTGGGGGAGTAAGGCGGCCGCACCAACGGCCTTCTCAATCGATAACGCACGCATAAGAGCCCACAACACGCGTCTCGGCGTTTCCACCCCGGCCGAGTCATTAGACCCCGCAGGAACCACCACTTTGGTGGATGGATAAACGGCATAACGGCCGATAGAAAGGCAGCCACAGAGACTAGAATAGACAGGTGAACTCCACTATAACGCACTCTGCGAATGCCTACATAATGACTACACGAAGTGAGTACAAATATATATTTAATCTGTAAATATTTCAGGAAATAATGTTGGGTTCAATTTTTAGACAGTGTTGGGATTACTAAATTCTTATTGTAGTTCGATGTCAACTCGTTATCGCGGCACCTTTCGAATAATATATATAATTATATATTCCTCAGAGTTTATCAGTTAGATATATTGTTGGCTTACGAGGCCTATCAAAACAGAGTTACACTGTTGGGTGGGTTGTTAATTATAAAAGACGTTTCCGAGTTTGTTAAACACATTTGTGACGGTTGTAGGGCGGATTTTCAGGTTTAGGAGAGCACTCGATACGGGCCGAGCGGCGTCCAATTCATTACTGAATTCTCCGGCTGCGGGCACAATAATGGAAATGGGTCAATCAACAGAATAAACACCGGCCGGAGGATGCACGGCTCGTCCTCAATGGCGGTTCATAATTTCAAAAACCCGGGTTCCCAATTACGTGTCGCGCATCGAGCGCTGTTTGGACTGGCGGGGGAGGATATTTTTCGCTGTTAATCCGCCGATGACAATATTCGATTGCGTATCTCATTTCGGTGGCTGTTGCTTTCGCATTGAAACGTTGGAAATGTTTGGACGCGTCTCATGAATACTAACGCCTTATTTTAGACCGCCGGCCCGACGGTCGGTTCTCCGTATAAAGTTCGAAGCGATAGCAATTCCACCAACTGGTACGAGGACCCACATGCCTAAGTCCTTACCCCGTTTATTTAAATACATCGCGAGGAAACATACGATTGGACTCACGAACTCACTGAACGCGATTAACTGAATATTAGTTTGAAATTAAGGAGTACTAGAAGAAACAAATTTAAATTTGTCCCAACCTAAATTATTCTGTATTTATGCCGAGGTTAGATGCTATAGTATTATTGCAGGATAACGGAATTATTAGATACTAAAATTAATAATAAAGCGCATAAAATATCTAAATACTCTATTCTTACGGCCGCAGTCTAAATGCTGATATCTCGAACAAATATTAAATAACCTGTATATACATATATCGAAGAATATTGACGACTTAATGAAAGAACGGCAAACTTATAAGGCTGCAATTATGGGGCGGCCATCGATTGTTTTCTGATTGAAATTCGGCAACGCTATTTGATAGATGGCTTATCTATTATAATAAAACAATATCGGGGCCAGGGTTCGACATGAAAAGGGCCATGAAAGGTTTAGTTCGACCCCGAAATCCGGCACATAATTCGCCAGCTTCGCACAACAACGAACTGCCGATATTGAGGTCTCCGAAAAACTTCGCAAGCTCTTATCGGAATTACATTCTATCGTGTTATACTTGAGCATCCTTCAGGATTTTTAAAATCTAGATAACACGGAATGTGAGACATATATCCAAGGTTAAATCTAATTGTTGGACTGTAATATCATTTAATTTGTTACAAAAATAGGTGCCCCTCATTGCCTCTATTATCATATACTGATGCGACCACTGCCCCCTAGATCTCTTCAACCAGGGGGCTCAAATCACCAACATTGGGACTCACTAGAGTAAACATTGAATGATTCAAAATATACAGACAACACGGCAGATATTTCATTAATGGTCCCAAGTTATATTTAAATAGCGTGTGTGTTTATATATCAGATTAGTAGAGCTTTTCAATTTTGATTGAATACAAAAAATTATGAACGTTTATTTGCTGCTTAATTTTAGTGTATGCTTTGTTCTTTTATATATACTTAGATTTTTAAAATTAAATTTGTCCCAATATTAATTTATAGTTTAATTAAATATATTAAACGAGGTTATTGAAAAATATATTACTTTTTGTAAAAACCTCAAGGTTAACTATTTATATGTTCAGTGTTCTTTATTCCAAAATTAATTTAGATTAGCCAAACTTTGCTCAAGCTAGACATCAAAGAATAATAATTACCTCAAGTACTATTATCCACTCAGAAGTGGAAGACTAAATGGCGGTAGCAGTACAGGTCTAATGAGTGGGCCTTAACGAAATTAAAAAGGCCGCCGCCGCAATTTCCGGTACAAATATTGATGGTTCTTTTAAAGAGAAAAACCTCTTAAACAATTAATAATAGTTAGAGGCGAGGAAATTTTTGAGCCCTACCCCTGCTCGGCTTACCTGAATGTGGCGGGAGGGGGATGAGAGGGGTGAAATTATACCCCGGTAGGAATCAGAAAAAAAACAGGACGCACTACAGCGAGTCGATTAAAAACACGGTGGAAATAATTTAGCGACCCTAATGACTCGTAGGGGGTGCTCGTGTGTGGTCCTCACAATTACCCCCCGGGCCAACCCTCGGGCCTAATAAAACCGGGGCCTGTTTCCCGGCCCCGTGTGAAATACGAAACTTCAACCCTTCTTAGAGAAATGGAGATCCGGGGGCCGCGTTTAATTATTCCGCGGGGGACGGGAGAATAATGCGAGATTAGCGGATCTATTGTTTCCTTTGAGCCTCGGCTTCAACCCCCAGCCGCGGAGGTGTTTCGGATTATTAAAAGGAGGAGTGCGGGACGGCCACCCGGTACCGGGAATTTAATTGAAAGTGACGGATGGAGATCGTCGCGGCGTATCCCATTTCCCGGCGGTGAAACACCGCCAAGTTCCCCAGTTTTCAGTAACTCTACCACCAGACGCCTCCCCGTTAAAATTTCCCAAAGAATAACACAGTTATTGGAAGAATAACAGAGTTGAAAAGCGAGAAATGTATGTTCGCGTGATTTTCATTACCCTTCGTTTTTCTCTCAATGGACATTGAAAAAGACACTGTCTTGTTGTAACACCAGATATACCTAATTCGTTCATCACTTTAAAGATAAAGCATAACCATCATACTTCCATAATAATAAATAACCTGTTATTTACTTTATTTACCGTAGATTTCGTGTGTTCCAGCGAGAGGAGATCTTCGGTATTCCAACCCTTCGCAGACCACAAAACAGGTATTCTAAATTAGTTCATTTATTTGGCTTCAAATATTTTTAACTTCAGAGGGCGCAGTAGGCATAGATACTGTCCTAAAAACCCGGATGGTACCGTCGATGGCGAGATGTAAGCGGTCTGGAAAATCCGAGGAGAGAAGAATTGAGATGGAGTCTATTTTCGTTATAGATTTATAGTACCAACCTAGATGCACCTAGGTCTTAAATCAGATAACGTGTGTTGTTATAAATAGTTTTATCCGAGTATATCTCCAGACCACGTCTTTCTGTTGTTTTCTTTATGCCCGATGAATGAACAAGCAGCCACAGATATCGGGATATCTTATAGCTGGAGGTTGTTTTTCAGTGGCCCACGTGTAGAACAGGAACTATCTATCGGACATATCGTAATGGGACTGGATCTGGTTCGGGAGCTGAATTTAAAAAAAAAAGTTATTTGCATAACCGATCCGGACTATCCTCACGACATTCAACTGTTAGGCGGGCACGACAACCGATTAATACCTTTTTCAACGCTCGTACAATATCGCGCGGCGTGGTAAAAATGTTACTTCTCGTGTGAGGGCTTAGCGTTTTCTTTCCGTTCACCCGCAGTTTCTTTTTTCTTTTCTGATAATTAAAATTGTTCGATTCGATTGCGTCGAAAGTTGAAAAAATTCGACACGCGTTTCGTACCGGAAAAGAGATTGCGCTCGAAGGGCACGCCATCGAAAGTGTCGGGGCTAATGAACATAAAATTATGAGATTTGGAGACATTTTCCCCGTCGGCTGTAGTTTAAAGAAAAACGTTTTCGTTGCTTAGATTTATTGGCTATGTACCGATCATTAATCAATACATTCGGGACAAGGAATTATGGCTAGAATTATGGGATAAAGCAAAAGGTGAGGAAGCCGAAGAGAAATGTTGGCGATTTGGGGCTGTTATGCCGATCTTGCGTTCCAGTTTCTTGTTTTTTAAAAATGTTTACCCTTCGTTTAGAATGCCCTTCGAACCATCCTTAATGCTCCCTGGTATGTCTCTAACTAAAAATTCACCATGACCTTAACGAATCAACAGTTGAGGAAGTCGAAAAATCACGGTGCCTTAAATTCCATTCCCGCCTTTCTCCTTATCTAAATTTGCTCGTTCAGTCCCTTTCCTCTTTCACACATCCATTAACATTGGCCCTCAGTACCACCGTTGGGTGACTTCTTTATCTTGATATCCATGTTAATAAAAAAGGCTGCCATCAATTGTGCCTATGACTAATATAACTAGCTGATTGTACAAAATAAAAGGAAAACAAACACACACATGTGTATCAGAAGCGAATGAAAAAGAACGGACGAGTGTTAGCTCCAGTTTAGGAGCAAACAGACAGGGGTAAATCCCCGCTGCACCGATATTAGAAGCCGGTCCGGGTATGAGGAGGGCAATATGGGAGGGTGAACTGGGCGCATGAATAGTATATTTGTCGGTGTTGTAGTGTAGTGGAGGCTTGGGCTTGTGAGGCAGCGGCAGATTCCTCTGCGCCGGGGACTTGGCCCCAAAAGCGGACTTAGCTTAGAGAGAGAGAGAGAGAGAGAGAGAGAGAGAGAGAGAGAGAGAGTGGGCGTGTCGGTCTACACATAAATCGGTGGTCCCCAGCGAGAAGGGCCACCCTCCTACCACTGTAGAGTTAAGTTTGCAGGAACATCTGGGCCGTCGTTTCCTCCTCCGCCGCCGCCCCCCGAGTTCTCTCGGCCATGAAGTCTCTCTCTCTATCCCTCCTCTCCCTCTCTCTCTCTCTCTCTCTCTATCTCTCTCTCTCCTCTCTGTCTGTCGCTCTTCCTCTCCGTCTCTGATACACAAGACCGCAAAAGGGCCCACGGTGGGGCCAACTACTGCACACTCCCACAATACCGACGGCGCAAACCTCGTACTCGGCAAAGTAACTTCAACTTGTATTCAAACGGTCCGAGTCAAGACGGCGGGAAATTCGAAACTAAAAACGCGTCGAATTATTGCGGTGTTACGAATGTGTTACGAAGTCCAGCCGTTGCTGGGTGAAACCTGCGGTGGCAGAGTGAAAACCCCAATCAACTCGTCAATGGATAGTGGGTCGTTTGGAGAAAGGTCTTTTTGAGAATTGCTATAACTAATGTAGACTGTTATCGCCAATTAGCATCATTCTCGCGTTTTTCTGCCTCCACACATTGTCCATAGCCAATCCTTAAGACTGAGGAAGGTCTCGACACAAATAATTCTTCCGTTGAATTGTCCTCGGGTAATTTCGGGCGTTTGATTGTTTATAAGGTACTTGGCCGAAGATATATTATTGAGAGGGGAGTGGGGGAGAGGCGTAGCGGAAGAAGAATGGGGAATGAGGGAGGAGGTGAGGGATAGAGTGTTCCCCGGGGAACACTTGGCCCACATTCAACTCTACCCTCTTAGGAGTGGGGCCACTGCCACTTATCAACTGCTCCTTCGCTAATGAGTACTGTGAGATGAGGTGAGGCCCGCTCACCCACCGCCTCGACGGTATTCACTAACCGGCAGGTCGCCTTTTCAGAATACCCAGTTTCTTACAATAGTTCTCTTTTGTATTAATAACCCGAATATAAATACGTTTTATTTTCCCCCCAACGGTTAGCCGTCCAGTCATTAAACGTCTCGAGGAATGGCACGTCGACCCTCTGAGAGTCGTTGCAAGTAAAAGTCAATGAAATGAGTCACTAACACTTGTGTGGCGAATTATGAAAATACAAAATTACGGAAAGATTCCGTTGTTGGGCGACATTGGTGGACGATCGTCCCGGTCGGTACGTTCCGTCGGAAATCTGTCCAAGTTGTCCGTTTTCGGGCTTCGACTAAAATTCTCTCTCCAGCCTGAAGATTTACAACTGGGTAAAATCTCGCCCGTGTTTCTCCTCTCGTTGGGCGAGGGGAGGGGCGGGGGTTTTGATTAATTTATAGTGTTAGAGTAACTAATTGGCTTAGTTTAGAGAGGACCCCACTTCCTCCTCCCCCCCGGGCCATGAGCCCAAGGGCTGCACAATCGCACAAACTGATTAATCACTTGGAACCTTCTAATTGACGTTCGTCCCATTAACTTTCCTAACAATCGTCTCCACCTCCAGGGGCCATACCTGGAAATTAACTTGATTGGATTGTGGGGGGGGGGGAAGGGTCATGGGAGGGGGACAAATTTATATTTTTCATACAACTCTCGGTACCTTCGGAAGTTCTCCAATTTGGTAAGGGCCTGGAGCCATTATCCAGCATTTGGTTCTCGCTAATGGCGATCAAAACGGAACGCGGATATAATTTTCCAACTTTAATCAAACACTCCTGCACAGTCGGTATGGGATTTTAATATTTGCCCGTATGAGACCGCAACTCCTTTGATACTTAATCGGATTGTTAGCAAGAATCCGCTTTGCCCGAGCGCGCGTTTCGGGAAGATGGGAAATTTTGTTTCATTAAAGAGAGAGAGGGAGAGGCAATTGTTATTCCGCCTGAGGCCAATTTCGTTCGAGAGATATTTAAATGTTTTATTAATTCTCGCTACCTTTCTACACAACCTTAATTTCAATCCCGCAGTAATTTACGCTAGCTTTCGAGAGTGTGACTATTATTGAATTCGTTAATGTTCAGTTCACGTCTTACAAAAAGATTACAAAACTCCGACTGTACCGGAGAGGTCGTTACAGACAAGCTGTCCCGCTCTAATCTGCGCCCGAACTTTCCATATTAGCTTTTATTATTCTTGTTAAAAACTTTCTGAAACACACTCGGAACAAGAGAATGGGATGGGCTTCGATTTCGGTTTATTCCGTAAATTTGTTCTGGTTTCTCGGTCTTAATTGAGTGGGGTATTGCACATTTCAATAACCGATATTACTATTTGAGTTTTTTTCGAATAATTCCCCCGAAAGCACGTAAATAACGCGTTATTAGTGGCCATATAGGAAATTCATTCGTTTTCACTACAGGTTTTTTTTTAGACAGTACGATTTCTCCCAGGGTCTTTATTCACAGTTCGATAAGGCTTATCGTTTCCATGAATTACACGCCTTTACAGTACCCTATGAAATTCTGTGAGCGATCAAGTTACTGTTGGACTGAGGCTGGTGTATAAAGTGAATCGATACGGCGATGACCGTTTGATAATGGGCGGCCGCGGAAGGCGGTGCGTGGGCGGCCGAAGGCCTATTAGGGCGCTAATTTCCTGGGGGGCAACGCCGCCCCCGGGCTGCCCACTCACGGCCCCCGGATCCTACCGGCCCCCGCCGCCCCCAATAACGAGTTACGAAGTTCAAGTTCAATTTGGGCTGGATTTATTCCCTCCCTGCTAGTCGGAATTGGGGCCCCCCTCGATGGGGCGGCCAAATCCTGTTAGGGGCCCCACTCCCACGTCGCAGGAATGTTACGCTGGATATTCAGACCGGATGTTTCATCGGGGGGGGGCGGTCAATGTTTCAACAAGTTCAGTTTACACGAAGAAATCAGGGCATAATATTCAGTATCGTTATGATTAATCGGAGGCTAAATTCCATCTAAAAATTACGAGACTTTGTATAATACCGAAATGTGTACGAATTTTTTATCATAATTTTTTCGTTTAGTGTAAATAACTCATATTGATACAGGAACGAATACCCTCTTAAATTTCTTCATAAAAAATACAGTATAAGTAGCCATGAATTATAAGGGAAATTTCCATTTTCACTATAGGAAATTTTTTCCTTTTTTTTAGACAGTACGATTTCTCTCCGGCTCTTCATATGCATGAATCGTTATTCAAAGTTTGATAAGGCTTATCGTTGCCATGAATAGGACGCCTTTCACTTTCCGGGCCGAGGTGATTTATTTCAAACACTCTCTGGCGAACAAAGCCAAAATAGGATTCGGGAGAAGAGTCGGGTGGAAAATACAGTCTCATGTAAGAAAATGTATGACGGTATTACATTACCATCAAGTTGGCAGAGCTACTTTCAATTATGCGCTATATTATGGGACGAGGGTAAATATATCATCTGGCGTATTATGCCAGAATTTAAAATCGGTTATTAAAAGTAGAGTTTTTTGGACGTTTTTAATTAATACATTTCCAAATTTAAAAGAAAAATTCGTTATTTTATATATCAGAAAAGTATCGAACATAAAAAATGGAATAAATAAAACAATTTCTAGGCAAATCGCTTCCAGAAGGCAAAATGTCGTGCAGCAAATCAAGCCCTTGTACCGGATTGGAGAGTCCTGCATTTCAGATCTATGACTCGGTTTTATGGCGAATGCAATTTATAGGCGTACTTAGCTCTCTTTGGAGACCGAGTTATGCAAATATAATGCTTAAATTGTACAGCAGTAAAAAGAACCGGGCGTTATAATAAAGGTTTCTGTTACTAGTCCTTAGCACGAGCTTACGACGAGGCTTTCGACATGAAATTCGTGAAACCTATGGAAGTTTCGCATGAATTGGAATAAATGTTTGCTTTGCCACGTATTATGGTACAGATTCATTGCAGGTACTAACTGTTATTAATTAACTTTTGATTTTATATTGAATATTTCCCTTCATCAAAGATAAGGGATAGATGAGATAAGGTAATAGGGCTGAGATAAGTCTTTATGTTATTCCCTTTGGCTCAGTTCTATTATCCTATCACAATGTGGAATTGTGTAGACGACAGGGCAATTTATTTTCCATTATATTACAGCGCCATCTACATACTGGAATTATCCCATTAGATCAGGTAAACCATAAAAAATCAGCAAAATATAACGAAATATAAATTACCGCTACCGAGATGTCTCACAAACGGACATTGGTCCCACTTTAACTAAATCTAATTTAATTCTCGACTGAATTTCCAAATAGATGCGATAATTGAAAGCTGTTTGTACTATATTAATTCCCAAAACGTGAATTTAAAATTACTATTGAACCCGAGTTTTATGGAACGCAGTAAATATACCTCATATAGCTCCGTAAATTTTACTTGCAAATTGCGATTCATTGCTGCATTATACCGCGGAATGGAATGCTGGCGGGTAGGGCAATTGTAAAATTGTTTGTAAAACATAAATCGTATCTAATGGGGGGCCGGGGTGTTTCAACTGGCAGTTTAACGTTATGTATATTGCATCGCGGAGGCGACACCTAGCCGTAATGCATTTGGCACGATACATAATTAAAGTAAATCAGCGACTGGGAGGCATTAAAGGCCGTTTGGGGTGGGGTGGGGCGGCGCGCCGTGTGCCAGAACCGCGCACTTCTCGGGGGATGATTAACACCGCGGTTAACTTTAGCAATTAAGACGCGGGCGCTCGGTTAACCCTAATCGAATTAGCGCCCGACGGGGACCACCCCCCAACCCCCAACCCCGCAACAGTATCAGGTGTTGCGATAAACGGGACCGATTAAAGAAGAGAGTCCGATGACCCGACCCGTTAGCCGGGCCCTGTTACCGAATTTAGAATAACGAGCGACTCAATAAAAAGCCGACAAAAACAAATACGGGCGGGGGGGGGTGACCGAATTAAAACAAATAGCGCCTCCTTTATCGCGGCAGAAGAAGAACCCCGAACGATTTTCCGCGTGTAAACACCCCGGTTGTAAACACAATCGTAAACGGGGCACAATGAACTGTTTTTGTCTTATTTTAAGGTATTTGTTTGCAATCTTGTGTTTCCACTCCTGCCTCCCTGGTATTGGAGCTAGGCCGGATTTGACTTCTCTAAAAATACGGATAGTCTCAACGCGGCAAGATTTGCGAAGAACAGTATTTCAATAATTAGACTGGATTGGACGATAATTAAATAGGAATAGGACTAAAGGCCGAGAAGCGGTATAAGACCTAGCGAACCGAACAGGGGTATGGTTTGCGTACATGGACTGGACGCGGACGTACTGGGCGGGAAAGAGAGAGAGAGAGAGAGCCGGTTATGGGGGAAATCGAATGAAAACCGATACTCTGCGGTGGAAGAGGCGGCACTTAGGAGGGGTCGCCGACAATGGGCCCGGAATTGGTCACACAGTTAGCGGAGGCCGGCGGGGGGACATCTGCTTTCCACGGGGCGCGCCCACATTTGTATTTAATTAAGGAACTATTGAAAGGACATTTGCCCATTCTGAATCCCGGAATTATACCCGGGGGGCCAACGGAGCGATTTCGAGATCCCCATTTGCAACTGGGCAGGACCCTGAAATTGGCCTGGATTAATTTAAATTATAACCGTCGGCTTAAATCCTGATTCTTTTAAATTGCTTCCAGGCATATAAGTTCAATACTGAAAATGAACTTATATATAAGGGAAAATCTGCCTGTAATATCCCAGAACGCGTTTTAGAGGCGTGCGTGATATGAAGGAAAAATGACAAACCGAATACTATTGTTCAATATGAAATAAAATTGTGTAGTTTAAACATTTATTGTATGCGTCGAAACCTAAAAAAAGAGGCTCATTATCATTTATGACTTTCGGTTTCTACTCGTTCGATCCGTGGACGCTAGTGTTATGTTTTGTTGAGTCATATTACCTTGGTTTAGTCCCTAATTGGAAAACAAATTGAAATGTCTAGCACTAGAAAATGCTCTGGACGAATCTAACGATGATAACGGAACCGGTTACTTCCCCTATAACAATGATTACGCTATTAGCATCCAGTTTTGGCACCGACTAGGCAGTAGATCAATTAGAAGTGCTGAAACGCGCGAGTGAAAACCCCCAAAACGAATATCTTAAATTTGTCAATAATTAAACTAGTTAATCGAAATATTTAACCATTTAAACGCCCTCCTGAATAAGTGTGGACTACCGGAAAAATCAGTGTGCTATGAAATAATCTGGTTTTTCAAGGCTAGTTACTACTGACTATGCAACAGTTTGTTGGAGCGTTTCAAGTCTCTGGAGGTTGTGCCGCGAGGGGGGGCGGGGAGCACTCCAGTGGAAACAGCCACGTCGGCCCAAAGTATCCAACTTTCTTCAAGTAATTTTTCAAGCCGGCTGAATAACGGCCATACTTTGCCCAACTGCTCTCTTCCGCCTACAATTTGTGAACATATTTCACGTAGCGTTAAATTCGAGATAGTCAAGTTTACTTGGGGACCACTTTGCGGAATTTTTCGCCCCCACCCCCACCTTTCCCTTCAAATAAATAACTTCGAATTGAAACTGTTTTCGTATTGAGAAGCGCCGGTAGTGGATTGTGCCGAATATTCGGAAGGGAATTTTCGACTTTCCTGCAATTTCAATATTTAAATGTAAATTTACTCGTGCACAATTTGATTAAAAATACTCACGGTGTGAAAGGTCGGAATAACTGCAAATCGACATACCTGAAACAAAGTAAAAGCGATATCATTAGTTATCAGCTACCTGAAATAATATGCACTAATCATTGTCAATGAGACAAGTGTAGAAGGATTAATTATTAAAAATATTTAACGTTATCGGGTGTGCAATATGCACAAGATTCATCTTTCCCTTATGGACATCAGTGTTATACTGGTATAAGAAAGGTCCAAGCCACACGAACTACATCGTGATGCATAAGTGATGAACATGTAAAACTAAACGACACTCTTAAGAACTGGGGCAAACTGAGGGTGGTCCCTCCCTGATGGATTTCCTAGAAAGTCCGAGATGGTCCTAAGCCGATTGCTAGCATTGTTAAACGTGGTGGTGTAAGCCAATGATGTGTTACGTATTACCCGAATGGCCTTAGGGGGGCGGGGGCAATTTGAAAAGGAGTGTACAACTGGTGTAATTATAGTAGAGTAGTTGACATGAGTTATGGTGAATTGCCCCCGGGCTTGGACTTGGGTGGGCCGCGGTTTGACTTTACCGGCCTCCTACGAAGACCTTTAAGCGAGTGAACTATTTTTTGTGGTCAGGACATACCGGAATTTATTCTGGCCAAAGTATTAAAGGGCTTCCACCATTGTACGCACGAAACACGATGAAAGTGATTGAATTAGATATTAGTAATGCTTAATGTAATTGTAATCAATAATATGACATATAATGCAAACTGATTATAATCTGTGCCATAACTGTTATTCATTTACTCATTTGAAACAAAATGTATTTATATTATTGTTTACACGAATACTAAAAAAACTCGATGTGAATTTCGCATTCCCATAAATGTTCGCTCATCTATCAGTTTCAGAGAATAATTCAGTTTATTTTCACTGCTAACCTAATTAAATTTCGTTTAGGGCCATCATTACCTACCGCTTTTCATGTTTAAATAGGAATTCTGGGGTTAGAACATTTCAGGATAACATTTTTGTTCAGTTCATCCAGCAACCGCATCGGTTGGCCGGATCAAAGATAAAATTAAATTCCAGAAGCCCCGACCCGAGAATAATAAATCCTTTTCGTGTTTACATTAATCACGGCGTTATTACAATTACTATATTCTTTTTATCTCGGCCCTTTTTAAATGCTGCCCACTCTAATTAGGAACACTAGTAGTTATTTAGGCCGGTGGCGGATGAGTAATACCGGAGCGGGAGTCTGTGTACGTCTGGGGCCGATATCGCCTCAGAAGAGAGAGAGGCCCCGTTTGATATATTGCCTACCTCCCCATAAGAAACGTGTCCCTCTCCATTAGCGGCGATGATGAGGCGCTCCTATTCCACGGCGCGTTATAGCTCTATTAGGGCAAGAAGGAGGAGGGAAGGCCCGCGGAGGGAGAGAAAAAATGTTTATAAACAACAACCCCTCGGCCCTGCAGGGCTACATTAACCAGGGCGGTATAATTGCTTCGGAGGCTCCGTATTAAAAATAAAAAAATATATCTACCTTTCCCGATTAAATAATACACGGTCGGGGTAGTGGTAATTATCGGGCCTCTTTGAATTCGGGGTGAACTGGAAAAAAAAAGAAAATGGAAACAAAAAACCTGGTCATTATCTTTGGAAACAGTCGTTCCTCTCTGCCACTAGACAGATTAACGATACGTAATACTAACGCAGAACTTATTTCCGTGATGGGTTATTATCGAGACAGTGAACAAAGAGCCGACAAACTGGCTAGGCCATATAAAGGGGAAGATGAACACATTAACAGCGCACTGGAATCAAATGCTTTTATAACGTGATACGAATTGAAACGCTTAGAAGAAACACTACGAAAATCCTGGTAGAATATTAAGGTCAGAAATTTTAACCAAAGTGTTTTAGAAAGATGGGATCCACGAACGGAATTTTTCAAATAATTAATGTAATATTTGCCCGATTATTAATCTTCGGGCGTTCCGTATTTACCGAAATATCCATTATGGGAGATAATAACGGAATTCCCAGTAATAATAATACTTCAAATAAATCGTTTCAGCGGTCTGGCTTCCTCTTTTTCGGCGAAGCTGTAAAAGGGATGATGTCGATAGAGAAGCGTCGTTTAATAACGGGCCCGAAGATGAAATAATTTGTTGGGATCAAATGATCAGTCCGGTTTGTTGGATCGAATCGTTTAATATTTTCCGCCGTCGAGTTTTTTTTCCCCCGACCTCGAGGCTGCCTTTCACGTTTTCCGCTAATTAGCTCCGGACGAAGCGACGCCGCGGCTATCATCGCATCCGCGAAAACACCCGAAGGCTTTTCCGATCCCTCTTTTATAAATCAAAAGAGAAGGGGGATAAAGCGGGATCTTGGGGGGATGGGGGCGGCGGGGAGTTCGAATTTTAATTTAAACCGAGATCACAAAAAGGCGAGGAACGATCGCCCAGGAATTTCTTCTTCTAGTCCGGTAATAATAAAGGTCGGGCTGAGGCCGGGGCCTCAAAGGAGGGGAAAGGGACGGTGGATTAAATACAATCGGTTAGTCTCCGGATATCGGCAAGCTGAGGGGGGGGGGCGGATTCCTGACGGGTAGAAGGACAGCGAAAAGGAAAGCGGATTATGCTTAATAAAATGTTTCCGGAGAATCGGGAGGAGACGGCGGAATTAATACCGGAGGGTCGGGTGGGGGAATAACGGATTAGCTTTTGAAACGAGAGCCAAAGAGACCTTATCGTCGTCCTTATCCCCCGGGGCCACTAATATATAATAAATGAAACATAAAATAGCTTTTTAATGTCACTGTCGCCTCATCGGTCGGTCTGTCTCCGATAAGTGAGGCCGCCTAATGCCGGCCGACGGCCACCGCTGATACGGCCGCCCCCAACCCTTATCTCCTGGATTGAGTGAGTCACCGCCTCCTCCGCCTTCCTCTCGGCTACCGATTAGTGTCCTGCCGACTTAGACTGTTGACTTACATCACCGTAAATGGGGGAATGTTCCTTATAAACGATGCCTCTTATGAAATGATCGAGAGCACGAATCGATAGGAATACAAGTCTGTAACGATGATGATTCTCGACGCTACGACCAATTAGTCAATGCCTCCTCCATTTATTACTCTTTCAGTTTATGTATTCTGATCTTTCCAATAAAGATATCGGCATTCGGATACTAAGAGGGCCGGGTAATAGATCAAAGTGTGAAACAGTTAAATTCACCGTGTAATCAGTTTTACTTTCAAACTCAAGAAGGCATTCACGCAAACACTTAGATACAGACCCAGTCTCTTCAAATATCTGAACTGTTTCATAAATTTCAGTCGACTTTACAGATTGCTTCTATAATTCGAGTACTTATTGAAATGCCACTCGGAAAAAAGTATAAATTATATATTAAACAAAACTGCCTCCGAGAGAATTTTCTTCCGAATAAAACAGAAAGATTGAGAAGCTCGTGTTTGGGTCTGTGTTCAAGTTGAAAGAAATATAATTATATTAGAAATTACATTCGAAATATATCGTATATCTTTAATAATTATTAAGAATAATTGCGGTTAATAATAAACAACGAGCCTTAAGTATATACGTTTAACGGAAAGTAATTTGGGTAAAGGGGGAGGAATAAATATTTTCCGTTGTAGCCCGCCAGACCTACAGCTTTATTCGGGATAAAAACGAAGCCAAGAATGAAGTTAATTAAAGAAGCTACTGGAACTTAATCAATGGCCGGGACTGGACGGCGGCAGTCGCGTAATTAAATTATCCCCGTTATTTGATCCCCAATTTAATTCGCGCGCCCCCGTCGACGAAACGAGTCGTCCGCTCAATCGGTCAAAACTCCCCCTCCCCCACAAGTTGGGAGCTGGCGGCCGTCGGGAGGGAAATTTCTTCCCCCTCCCACTCCAGCCCCATACTGGAGCCCCTGCGGTTATAATGTAAAATATTGCTGATCCCGCCGTTTCCATAAGGCCATGAAAATCCCCAACCCGCCCCCGCTGACCGGAAACGGAAAGGGGGAGTGGACGCGTATTCGGCCCCGGGGGAGATTCCTCAGGAACGCCAGGAATGCTGGGGCGGACCACAATGTCCGGTAGCTTAGTATTCCAGGGGGGCAGCCGAGGTGTGTGCAACCGCAAGGAATATGCCGCCGTCGACGACGACCCCATATCAAAAAAGAAAAAAAAAATGGCTCAATAACCAAAGAAGATAAGAGCGAATGTCAGAAATTTCAGATCTCCCGTGAATGCGAATTTTTGCGGTGATAATCACGCGTTTTGAAGTGCCTGTTTAACGATCGTTTTTAGTAAGGAAACCCCCCTTAAAAAAATTCGTATGCACTTTCGTAGGAAAAACTGCTAATAAAGTTGACTTCAGTCTCCCTACTGCACGAAATTAAAATATATATTTCCATCTGTACCGTATCTGAACGAAACTGGGCTTTTTCTGGATAGTAATACGTCAAAAGCAGTATCATTTTCCGATAGGACAGGTTGGGGAGCACTTAAACAGCGGACAAGCGGTTGGTTTCAGTCTGAACAATGAACAGAGCCCACTTCGGATTCTGGACACTGCCAGGTCCGATTCTCAGATTGAATAATGGGCGTCGCCTCCGATAACGGGCACGCTCGGGAGCGGACTAATTGTCAGTGATGCGACTTGATGATTCGGCCTCAGCGGCAGGACTTCCTCCCGGCCGAAGAGATAAGGGAGGAGGAGGACGAGGGAGATCGGATATCGCAGGTGGGACGGATGAAATGCCGGCGGGCATCGTCAAATTCGTGTAGGCACGTCAGTCTGGCCTAGCGTACTATTAATATTATTCACACGTTAAGTATGGGCCTACGGGGGTGCAATGAAGGAAAAAATCCGAGGGTGGGTGTACCGTCGTCTGGAGTAGACACCAGGATGGGACAAAACAGTCCTTTATTATTGTTATTATTATTATTATTATTACATTAAAAGGAACGGCCCACGAAGGAATGGCTCCCTGTCGACGCGTCTTGAATCTCGAAACGGGAGATACCGATCTCACAGGGCTTATGAGAGGGCTAGACAATCATAAATATGCATGCTCTTCGGACCCATCCACTTTGCATGGGGCCAGTCCTGCGGAAGGCGGGGGGAGAAAAAATAAAAATGTTATAAGCTTCTTAAACGTTTTCAAGTTTTGTTGTGCACCGCCCCTGTAGAATGAATTAAGTACACAAAGAGTTTCAGTCGGGTATTACAAGTAATTACGCCGCTCAAGATGAATTATTTAATGCCGAAAGGAGAATTGTGATGAGTTCGTTAATTTGAATACTTAGGATTTAACGGCTGTATATATAAAAAAGAACTCGAGTTCTCTTAATATATACAAGATATCCGGAAATTCACGTGTAATTACTCATTTATATCCTAATTATATATTTTAAGTATGTCGAATCGGTTATTATAACATTTTATTAGTTGCTTGTTCAATTTTTACGTACAACCAAGTCGCTAAAATTTTTTGCAGTAGTATTAAATACAAACTCTTGTATTATTATTGCATATTACGATATTGACTTCGGCATAGTGGAGAGTCTGAGGCAATATGAGAGCAAAACTTGCACTCTTAAAAACGCGTAAATAATTTAAAAATTAAAATCGTCACTGGAGGAGCCCGTATAATTGAACTGTTTGCTGTTATGGTACAGGTAAATAAGTAAATACTTCTTTGCACGGATATTATACGAGTATGCTCCCGAAGTAGATTACTGCCGGTCTACTCTGTTGGACATTAAGGGCTGGCATTGGATTAAAGGTTTATTCGCGTTGACAACCGGGATCAATTTGGCGCAATGATAGCTCGATAAATTCCCCCCTCCTCCCATCGCCAACCCTTATATAGTGCCGGCTACCGCTAACTAACGCAGCTGTTGATAATTGGGACGATGCCCGGGGGTTGGGGGTCGGCGGATGAGCGGGGGAGGATGCGACTGTGGACTGTCTGAGGGGCGGTGCGGGGGGCATTGTGACTGGGAGGTCACGGCCCGTTAGCCCTCATTAGTCCTCCATTGTCCTCCGGGCCCCGAACGCCCGCTACTCAACTCCCGCCGCTGGGACACGAACAAAACGACTCCCCACCGAGTAAAAACACTACGGTAACGAACTGGGCACACTAACTCGGTCGCGAAAGAAACGACTTCCGTTTCGGGTTATGCTGAACGAGATGGGAAGGCGTTAAAAATTCCCCTTTGTGCGATTTCAAACAGCGCTTCGTTAGTTAAGAGCCACCTGGAGAAGACTAGACTCCAAAACGACAGTATCGGTAGGAAACGGTCAGCGTATTTTCAAAAGGGCCGGCTACTGCAGGCCTGTAATTAAATATTCATGTTAACACAGAACGACGTACTTTACTATATGGTGCCAGTGTACACGGAAGAAGGGATGATATTCTTACTTCCACTAACCAGTAACCAAAAATTTACTATATTTAGTTGTTGTTAATTTTCCAAATATTTATAAACTTTAATATAATTTAAAAATCGCCTAATTTTATTGCTGACGAAGTTGGCAAACGGATATTTATAAATCTCGCTGAAGTTCATCTATAAACATTCTAACCTATGATAGTGTGCTCCACTTCTAGCGATTCCGAATCTGAACGGGTCTAGTTAAAAGTTTATTAAAACCGACTCGGTTTCATAAACTTTAATAAGGCGGAAAAGCGCGGTCTGCAGCGCGGACGTAAATCCCGGCCCGGGAGGCTCGATTTTTTTTTCCCCACTCCACGGGCGAATGGGAGAGAAGTAGGAGAGGAAGCAGCATTTCCGTTCTTCAATAGTTGAAATAAGCGTCCTTTTTATTTTTATAGAGGAGGTGGACCTTTAAGGCAGAGCGCGGTGGAGGGTGGGGGTGGAGGAGCTGGGGATAAGAGCCCCGGGGCCCTCTCTATATGAAACTTGGAAGGAGAGCAATGAATGGGGAAGATTTTCTCGGGGGCCAATATAAAAGACGTCGAAGCCGGCCTAAGGGTCCGGATAAAACGTGAATCCATTTACTACGAGAAATGGATTAAGCTCGGAATTTTAATTATCTATTTCATATTTATAATTAATATTCGATACTGAATGAAATTTAACTCGCCTTTTCACTAATACGAGCCCCAATAATTAATTTTTCAGAACCATTAAAAAAAACCATTGTTGTATATCCGAGGAATTTATATACGAGATAAATCTCCTCCATCTGTATTCCACAATATACTTTTTCAGATTTCATACCACGGCATGACGGTTTTTGCTATCAGTAGTTGATATATCTTTTCTAGATTATCTATGAGTTGGGTCGTATGTTCCTGAGCGATAATCCCCATTAGCGCCATCTGGCTGTCACACAGGTTAAAAAAAGAACAAATATTCTCAGTCAGCTTTTATATTAATGTTACCGTCAATTCCTCGATATTTCCTAAAGTAGTCACTATAAAAATAAATTGTTACTAACATATAATGATTTAAACATTTATTATAAAAAAAAGAAATCTTTGAAAGTTTTATTATTATATTTCTGTATATTTTAATTTATAATTCTAATTCAATATAATTTATTATATTGAATTGCATATGGAATTTTACAATCTATCGCTTTTATGAAATAGATTCAGGAACAAAATATTCTTAAGGATAATTATGTTATTATAAATGCTTACAAATATTCAAATGGCAGGTTTGGAAATCTCAATTATGTTTAACAAGGACACTATAGGTCACTGTACCAACGCTTTTGAGAGAAGCGGCCTTATTTTCGGAATACGATGGAAAGCTATCCTCAGGCTATTAACCGAAATATATCTATTTTGGTTCTATTCTGCATATAGTTAATTTGATACCGCCAGGTTCTGGTGTCTATAAGCCGCGGCTGATCTCAGTCCCGCATTATTTCAGTATAATTATGTCCATCCGTTGGCGGAGCATCGAAATAAAGGTGCCCCATGTGCACTATGGCCAAGGGCGCTGTCACGCAGACACGTGTGACGCACTCCGCCCTAAGTGCCCGGTTCAGAAACAGACTATTTTAGGTTTTCATCGCCCTGAAGAAAAAATGCGTGCGGGGGGCGGATAGAAAAAAACGAACTGGGGGCCAAAAAAATAAAATCCCCGGAGTCGTGTCATTTTTTTTCCCGCTACTACAGGGGTCGCACACAACTAACGAGGCGGTCTGATGCTCACTGTCACGTGGGCCCACCGACAGCAAAAACGACAAAAGTGACAACTAGTCGATATTATAATTCGGATTGAATTAATAACATTGTCAAAAGTGGGCACCGTTAGCTGAATAAAATTAATTAAGTCCGATAGGACTAAACTACATTAAAAATAACTGACTATACTGTTTATGTAGTCAAACTGACTGGCGTAGGAAACGGGGTGTAGTTGGGTTAAAAACGAATATCTATAAATCCTTCGAAATCCCGTTTCAAAATGCTATTAAGAATAGGGCCGACTATAAAAGTTGTATAAAATATTCTCAACGGGAAAATTTCAGGTTTTAATGAACCCGGTACACCTCATTTTAATACCGTGATTAATTTTTAATGTACAATAACAATGTACAAGACATAAACCTAGCCACATTATACAGACATCCCGTATGTTCAATTAAACATGCGTACAGAAATGTGCGTGGAAAGAAATGAGAAAAAACACCCACGTAAAACATGAGTAGACTAAAAAATAAAGAGAAATTTAAGGCATTCGACTGAAACATAATCCTTCGAGAAGCCGTTAGCAAGATTATTGAATACGGCATTCCTGCAGGCAATTTTCTAATTATTCTTGTGTAAAGAAATTAATTGTTACCGGGTATCAATAAAATGGTCCCAGAAAACATTTGACATGTGTGAGAAATGTGAAAATTTGCCAGCCGAATAAAACCGGGTTAATGACATTGAGCTCGACTTGTAATTTTTACGAAGCGCTTCAATAATAAATCACTTATGACTCTAATGGCAAAAAACGAGCGCCGCTGCCCCTCGGGCGGTAAAAATAGACAGAGCATTCCTTCGGTGCGTATTCCTGGTCGAGTTGAGTGACACGAAAGACGCCTGGCCTGTATATATATATATATATATATATATATATATATATATATATATATATAACAACTGTCATAATTTGAGCTTCCTGCCGGTTGTTTTGATTTATGCTAGCCCTGAGACAATTAACGACGCCTTTATATAACGTAGTGGGCTCGGTAGTCGGCCGACCGGTTAACTTACTTCATCGGAGCCATTCATTTCGCCTATTAAATGTCCCATCTTCGCCCCCTCAAGTTTATTACATCACTTCTTGGCTCGACCATTACTTCATTTTTTTCCCCTCCAACCAGTCATCATATTTCTTTTTCACTCCTTCGCCTCCTCATTACTCCCGAATTGCACATCGGCGGTGGATATATATAATGTACAAAAAGTTTATCGACTTTGTGTCTCCTCTTCGGAATAAGACTCGTGAATATTTAATTGATATTGTGGTTGTACACTAAAATACAAGAGTTAGAAATTTGTGAAATTCTTCGGCATATGTGTATCCCGAAAAAAGCGGAACTAAAGGATGGGGGTCGAATAGCTGAGTAAATACATTAAAAATTTAACCCAAAATTGATACTTTTGAGTAACTTTTGTGCACGCAAATAGCTTCACAACAATATTCAGGGAACATCGTATATAAATATATACGACGGGGCCAAAGGGGCTCCATTAAACTACTCGCATACCAAATGAGCGAGTCGGGAGAGAAGATTACACGAGTAAGATAATATTCAGCGAATTCTGTCGGCCGATCGCGATACGTCGCCATGAGATATGAGGATGAAGGCCATGAATGATGTGCGGAGTAAAAAAAAAATTCAGAAAAAAGATAAACTCCGGCTCCCACTATTTCTTAACGCTAAGAAATATACTTATGTCTGTCCTTATGTCATGAGTGTATTCTCCATACTCCTACAAGTACCACAAGAGGAAAGGAAACATAATGGAATATTAGTAAATGTGTGAAAGGTGGATTTGATTATAAATGTAACATATATATAAACGCGTGCACAATTATTATTAATTGCGAACACAGCGGAACGCCAAAGTGAATCAATCAAAACAATCAGCTACTCGATTCTAATTAAATAATTATTTAATCAGATATGGAGTATGGCGTATAGATATATGACGGTAGGTGAAACTAGCACGCGGCTTTTCGACTTCCTCCCACCTAAGGGGCATTCATATCTCCCGTTAAACGTCTCCATCCTCCCACTAATAATATATCACTCGGGTCCCCAGTAGCACAGGTTCATCTGTTTTAGCTGTCGTCGCTACCTCCTTTTTTCCTAACACATCACCCCCACACACACACACACTTTCTCGAATCGTCCGCCCCCATCCGGTCTTCTTTCATCACCAAGTTTCCCTCCGCCGGCCTATCATCAATTCTTAGGCCCGTTTCTCGACTAGTATAGTGTGTCCGACCGGGCCACAGCTAGAAGACCACGTACTGTCGATCCAAATACAGTTGAACAAATGCCAATGATATACCTAATTTTCATAGTGTTACCAGAATCATTAGAAAACTGAAACTAGATTCTTATCTAAATAACATTCGATCGAATTTATTAAATTAACATTTCTGAATGTCGCAAATTTTTTTTGTTTCCTACGGCCAGGACAATAAAAGCAACAAGGTTAACATTTTATGACAAACTGTGCTGTGGTCATTTTGACATGAGAAAAAAAATATTAATTGTAGAAAACAGCCCAAGTGTAACTAATTTCCGCTCAACGGGCCCCGAAATATCGAAAGATTTAAATAATGTGTAGTTCATAATATTCGATAGCCTCTTCAGTCCCGGAATCACCGGACAGCCGAGGACGATCGTCATGGCAACTCCCTTTCTCAAAAAATTATGTCTCATTTTTACCCCCATTACGCGGAAATTGTGATTCAGCGAAGCTGATTTAACACTTAAGCCGCAAAAAGTATTCTCATCTGCGCTTCTGTCCCCGCGCTATTATCCAAAGGCCATTCGTTCTCAATTTATGCACTTCCCCCATCAGTTTCTCGCCGGTTCATCTTTCATCCGATCCGGTAGTTTCTTCGGTATTGCCGTTCGGGGACTTCCTACGATCCGGAGAAATCCATCTTTCTGTCTTATGTTTATTGAGTTCCAGTCATCATCATATATTATGGCCAATCACTGATTCGGCTCCATGCTAGAGTTGAGTGGGGTGACCTCACACGACTCGTGGATGATGCTAGGCTAATTATTTCACACACAGTCCACATTAATCCATCAATTTTAAAGTAATTCATTCGATTTATTATCAATTACCGGAAGTCCTAAATAAAGGCGCTAAATCTAATTATTATAAATAAAAAACCCAATCGAAACTTGCTGGGGTTTAACGGGCTCTAACCAGCCGGTTTTAGCCGGCACTACTGGTTTTAACATATCACAGAAGCTCCCAAATAGCTTAGTAAAACGGCCCCCTCGAGTCATGTCGTCGCTAACGCCGGACCTATTAGATGAAAATCGTTACACTTTCGACGAATCTTCCACGGCGGTCATTAATGTCAAATCGTTATTAAATCTACCCTTCCGAGGAGAGCGGGCGAGTGCGCACCCCATTATACTTTGAATTCTGTAATTGTGCCACTTTAGATTTTCGCTTAACCCCGTCCCCCTCTAACTGGGCCCAACCACTTAATATTCTCACTCCTAGGCGCCTCCTAATAATTTAAACTCGGAGAAACTTTTGATCCGTTATTAAAATCTGTTTGAACTTTCCATTTATATTTGTTTTGAGCGCCTTTCAATGTGAAGGAGGTTTCGCCAGCCTCTTTGAAATTTAAACCGTATCGAATAACAAAACAGAGTATCCTTTACTCTTCCTCTCTTTCTCTCTCTCTCTCGGTTTAGAGTTAATTTAACCAAATAATACTACCGCTACTGTAAATGTGCTCCTGACAAGAGGATATAGTATCCTTAGAGTTATAAGATACCTTAATCAAAGCTAATTTCCCGACATGAAACTTTCAAAGGAATTTAAAGTTTCATGCACAAATTTCTATTTACCCTTTATTTAAGATAAGAATATTATAATACACTGTGGGAACTAGGTACGATCAGTTGAAATTTGTATTTCAAGTAAAATTCAAGCCGGATTATAGGAAATTTTATTCATATCATAACAGAGGCAATTGGAAAAGCTAAACGCCAGATTGTAACTATTTGTTTCACACTGTCGGGGAGGAGAAAGAGGGCAGAAATAAAGCGAGCTTATATCGAGAGGTGGAGGAAATATTTTCGATTTCATCCGGCATAAGTCACGTTCGTAGGAAACGGGCCGGAAAGTTCCGCCAGAAACAAAGTGAAAAACTTTTGTTTTTATATATAAATAATTCGGGGAGGAAAAAACCTGAGGGAAAAGCCGACTTTATTGGATCGTCCGCCGACAGTATTGACACATCCTGCGGATTGGGTGCAGAAGAGAAACAAAAAAAACTAACACTGTCGGGTTCGGCCACGAATATTCAGCCGTTTTATTTTTACCTTTCAGGGACAGTCCCTTATCTGTCCAATAATACTACCTATCGTTATCGAAATAAATCATCTGATTCCTTCCATTTCGCGAAATCCAATTAATTTTCACCGTGGCCAACTTCTGTCTCCGGTCGCTTATTCGTTACATCGCTTCCAGATACGAGAAAGCATGCTGTCAGCGTGCAATATATTATCACGGAAAAAGGTTTTCCCATTCCCTTCATCACTTTCTACCACACACGTCCAGTCAACTTACGATATCTATTTACGGAGTTTTCGTTCTCTCTATTTGATTACAATTCTAGACCGGTTGTTGGTCACAGTGCAATAATAATGTGGTGAAATAGCGTCAAATATATATTGAGACAGAAGATCTCAAGAGTGATGACATTACAAACAGTTTCGGACACCCCAGCAGATACCAGACAATTGCTCGTAATGTTTTAATATAAATCATGAAAATGTTTTATAGGCTCATAAATCTGAGCGAACGCATTCAGAACGTTGATTAAGCAAACATTAAATATAATTCTGCATATTTTTGACGTAAAAATATTGCGTTAATTAAATTCCCCGAGCGATTACCTCATGGTTGATTTAACGAATGTGGAGTTCGAATTTAAGTAGTCGTCCTCGGTCATGGACATGAGATAGATGGACGCAAATACCGCACCCGCTGCGGACATTCTGTCGAATAAACAGGCATAGAGAAGGGCCGGTGTAAATTGTTTAGCGTTGAAATTCAAAATTAATTGAACCCGGAATTTAATCTAAACATAACGGAAATTAAATAAAAATAAAGCCGTAAAATGAGAGAGGCAATGGACGAGTGATTTGTGCCTCTCCGGCCTCGGCTGTATTTAATTAATTCGATCCATCCCAAACGGGACGGATCGTGCGTTCAATTACGAGGGCCGTGGAACATGAAAAAGGATTATTATCGCTGTCCTCAAAGGATAGCCCGACGGATTTATTTAGCCCCCTCCCAGGAGGATCAAAACTGCTCTTCCTGCCCCTTCGACTATAAACACCACATGCATATATCTGATTTACTTTGAAACCGCTTTGGCGTTAGAATTAATTTAAATTTAATTGCCTAACCGGGCAACATTGGCGGAAGATTCCGCCCCGTTATTGGGGCCGCCCGTCCACCCGCCGGCTCTAATTATGCAAATGTATTACGGGACACGTATTTTTTTCTCCCCCCTCCCCCCTTTCAAGCTTTCATACACTCGCGGAGGCTGAAAGAGAATTTTCGAATATTTTTTTTTGTATATAGAGTAGGGGAAAAAAGTTTCGAGTCGGGAATTTATCATTCATGAAGAAAGTGACGCGAAAGTTGCTTTGATCATTAGAGAAAATGCGGCCCGCGGGTACTGAAGGGGGGAGGGAAAGGGGTCGTTTATTTATTATTTCAACGCGAATGAGTTGACACCCAACAAACAAGGTTCAGGTTGTCCTACGGTTCTTATCGCTTAACGGAGTCACCGACCTAATGAAGGATTGCTACCGAAGATGGAGAGAAGCGTAAACCGGTCTGGTAAAAGACCAAACCCGCAAGGGAGAATGATGTTAACGCAAACACTTTCATTAAGCAAACTTATAAATTATCGCTAAAACTGTCAATTAAATGGGATAATTATATTTCTTCGTATACGTGACGTAAACTACTCGAATTCCCATACGTAATTTCACGTTTGAAATAAGTGAAGAGCGACTCGCTACTTGAGTCGTGACCCACTACAGGTTTCAAGCATCGTAAGCGAGAACCGAGTTGAAATAACAGGGCTGTGACATTTATAGGGGGCGGGGGTAAGCTCGTGCCAATTCAATGTATTCCTCGTTGTTGCCGAGCGGTGTTACAGCGAAAACATCCTCCTACGTACAGGACCGCCTCCTGTCTCGGATTTCGGTGGAAGATGTTTCCCGCGGGGACGTGGGGCGGTCCTGTGACGAGGGTCGGCCCTAACAAATCCTGGCTTGAGGGCCGTGGGCGGGGGCGGGGTGGGGGCGGTTGCTCCGCGATTTAATGCGGCCCAGTTTAATTAAAACGCCGCCCGTCGGCTATCCCGGTTGCATCCCCGGCTCTTCAAATTAACTCCATTCACCGGTTAGCCGTTTTGTTCCTTCCCTCTACCCACACCGCGCCCTCAACGTCATGGCTTTTCCAAGGTCCTAACGAACGGAGGAAACTGAAAGCGGTTTCTGTCGACTGATTGCAGGGCCGAATATAGGATGAAATGTTTTCATCCCCAAATGCGTTTTTGTTTAATGTCGTTGATTTTGAAAAACTAAAGTTTTTCGCAGTAAAAATTCCATTACATGGCACAAAATTACCTATTTAAAAAGTTTTCATTCCTAAATTATTTATTATTATTTTTGTACACAATCAGGTGTATACGAACATTGATAATTACAGCTATAATAACGAATAGCTTATTGTATAGGTTATAATCGAATAAAGCTTATAATAGTGTAGCGAGAAAATAATTGACAAAAGATTCGTGTTTATACGAAATTTCCTACTGATAATTACGCAGTAACGAATACTTTGATCAGAGTATATGCCGACTTGGGAAAGTACTTCACCGTTTGGTTCCAAAGCCGTGAAATGCGACATGAAATGACTTGGAACGATGTTTCCAATCAAGTGTCCGATATTATTATTATTATTGGAGTTCGTCGCAAGTCGTGGCCGACTGACGATTTCTCGGGCTGTAAATTATCCGAGATGAGAAGAAAAGGACCGCCCCGAAATAATTATAAAGGTGGAGAATAATAAAAAGTTGGACGGCGGCGGTGCGCCGGAGTTGTCAGTTGTGTGGGAGGTTGAGCGAAAACAATAAACAAGAGGCATAAGGGGTTACAGAGGACGGAGCCGGGTCCCGGGACCCCATCGAATTCTGATTTACCGCCGGTCGTTAAAGCGGCGCTGTGTCGCGGTTTCAAACCGCTGTAAATTATACCAGCCCTGGCCCCTCCCTCCCTCCCTCCATCCCTCCCTCCCGCCATCACTCCCTCCCTCCATCGCTCCCATTGTCTGCCAGTTGTCCCCGCTAAGTAGAGCTGCTCATGGCCTCGCTAATGTCTTAAGTTAATAATGAAATAGTTGTGCTGGAACTGCGGGGGGTGGAGGTTAATTCGCGATTCATCATCGTCACAACCCCCCCCCAATGGCCACGTTCGGGGGGCATTAGCTCTTCAAGTTTTACTCTTTGTTAATTGTACCTAGTTGGGGGTGCCAGCCTCGAGACATATTAGCGCTCCCTTTCTTAGCCCCCATTGTGCTGCACAGAAAGGAGGGGGGGCGCAACGTATTGAAACAGATTTTGATGGAGTGCACTACTCCATGAAGAAGTTCTGTAGATTTTGGGTCCTACCGAGTTTTCCGATTAAATAGTCTCCACAGAATTGTCGGCCCGACTCTCTCTTACACGGAATAAATCTGAAATTATCAGGCGGTAATAACGGGCGAATAAATATCAATCTTCCAGCAATTAATTAAGTAATTAATTAAAACTCCAAGGGTGTTAGATTCCACGACAACATATCACAAAGCAGGAATAGTGAAAATTGCCTCTATAATATAATAAATATAAGATGCAGGCAGAACTGAAATTTACGTGAGGAGGAAACTTTCAGTGTTCGATGAATTAACGAACTCGTCTTTGCCACTATTCTCCATAACTACATTCTGAACTAAATCTTTAACTACATTCAATGCCCGTGATTTAGTGAGGGTGGTGATCAGGTCACATCGTGATCGGATTACGGTCGATAGGAGGGGGACGGGCCAATATATCGGCGGTGGGATCCATCAAAATAAGATTGGCCGGCGGGAGGGGTAAAAGTCGCGGCCCTAAGCTGTTTGCCGGGAGAAAGAAGGCCGAACGAGGAGGTGTACAGGGCCGGAGCTAATCAGCCGGCGGGGCCCCGCATTCAACCTACAGGGAACATTGACGGCCGGCCACCCCCTCACCCGCCGACACCTTATCCAATCCCGGGGGCCCCGCCATATAACCTATTTGACTCGACGTGCGGCCCCCCCATCGGACTCAATGTCCGAGTGTAATGAGTTGGAGAGCTAAGAAACTTTTCTCATAGAAGAGGTGGCCGCTTTCTTTCCCCGGGCCCCGCATTGTGAGGGCCCCCCCTCACGGTGCGCTTTACACGCACCCTCCGCCCCATTCGGCCGGACCCCATTCGGGGCGAAAATAATTAAACCCGAGATATATCCAATTTAGACCCTAGTACCTTATCTTAATAAATGGACCGGGATAGATTTGTAGGCTCGGTTAATCTCTTAAATTTTTGAATCCCTCGCTATTAACTAATTTAGCGCATACATCTGAAGCCCTTTTGAAAGAGCTAGAATAAATATTATTAGTCTTAATCAAAATGTGGGACTACTTTCTTTATTGCGGCTTGGATGAAGGGTTTTCCAACCCCCCAGATAACTGTTTCGAGCGCTCAATAATCCTTTATCGACATGCATTGGTTATTGACATATATTCACATTTTAAGGATCCTCTGTTCCAAAGTAACACTTAGGGTTTAAGCTCAGAATTGAGTGAAGGAGAAAAGGCAGTGAACAAGTTTGATGTAGCATTTATAGCAATGTATACTGTTTTTTTTAAGCATTGCACTTAAATTTATCGATTCAGTCGTGTTTGACGTGGCGAGAGGACAGACAGAAGATTAAGATCTTCACATGACATAAACCTGTCGTACCGGGTGTAATACGGAGACTTAAGCCGGGGGACAGGGATAGGCGGTGCTGTGTTGAGTAGCAGTGGAGCGGCGTCAGTTTTTTCCTGTTTTTTTTTTATTTTTATTTTCCTGCGGGATTTATAACAGAAATCCAGGAAATGTCGGACGCTAGGGAATTAGGGGCACGGGCCGGTGAGCATCGGTGTCCGGTTCAGGGGGGGCCGCGTCACCCGTCGCCGGCTTTACACACCGCAGTTCGGGAAAATCGGACCAATGCCCCGGAAAAAACACAATGCCGTTTGCCCCCGCACGACCCGCAAGCCTCAGGAGGATCCCGCACCATTAGAAAACCGCCGAAGCGGCCATTATCCGATATGTTCTTCGAGTAATCCCGTAGCGAGAATTTACGGTGTTTAAAACGGCGACCGAAGAGTAAGTCCCGAGGGTAAACGGCTGTAGGTTTTCAGCCTCTTAGTACACGATATAAACAATATACTTGTTTGAAAAACTACATGAGTTCAAGTCTGCGGCAGTATCAATTTGAGTAATTAATAGTAATATAGACCGATATAATACAGCCGTTTATAAGCGGATAACTTGATGTAGTTCAAGCACATATGCAGATGTGAATGTGCTAATTATGTGGACGAGACATCACGCAGCAGCTATCGCTGCTGGTCGGAGGTGCACCCGGGCTCCTTGCGCCCACTTACTCTAACGTGTATTGTGTGCTAATCTGAGCAAATTGTATATTCTACTATCGGTTTAATAATCACAGACGAATTAATAAAATCACTATGGGACACTTGGTATTAAAACGATAAATGTTACAATCAGCAAATTAGCTGCTAATATTCGTTATATTTACATTAAAATTTTCAAGACTGAAAGAAAATTCAACTTAAATTAAATATCGTGATATTAGCCCTCTGCGTTAAAAATTCTAATTCTACTGGCGCTATTTGAAAGAGCGAGAAGCCGAAAACGGTCTAGAATTAGTCCACATCAGCGAGTAGAAGCAAATGTTCGCCAGGGTGATTAAAAGTTTTTTTCCTTTCATGTTGCATAACAAACATTTAAGTTTTATGTGAGTATAAATATATTATATAAAAGATAAGCGGACAAGGATAGGAACAGTGTTCTTCGAATTTATATGTAACAAATATCAGAATTGCGAAATGCCGGCATTAATGTTGTACAAACGAATCTGCCTGTACGTACGCGACTGTTGTTCCTTCAAAACCCAGAGAGATACTGCGGCGCCTAAACTTCCTTTCGTCATCAACTTTTCTTACTCGCTTTGTATCTCTTAACAATGCCCTCTCAAATTGGCTTAATATAAAAGGAAAGAGAAGATGGGTCGAGATTATGGGATTCTATTTCAAGGGAAATTGGGGAGGCAGGCAGCATCCACTTAATGGTAACTCTCCCTCTTTCCCTCTCTCACTCTCTCTCTCTCTCTCTCCACGATTCATACCGCCGTTAGGGATGGCGGAAGGGGGTAGGTAGGGGGGGACCGCTCATGGGGCGGGTCGACCGGAAAAATTCATTTTGCCCCGAGGACAGAACTTTTCCTTTACGAGGACTTCAAATTTCGTCGGCGGCCTCCTCTCTTTTATTATTCAAACGCGGCTGCGAAACTGGACCTCGCGGCGAGTTCGTGTTTTACGATATTGTTCGGAGAATTTTTTTCTCCCCTCCAATCCGGAAGGAAATCGGGAGAATTTTCTATCTCGGCCCGCTTATCTGGGTCTGGAGCCAGGCCGGTATCGCAGACGTCGTCAGCATCGCTCGGTCCGATATATATATACAGCACGGTAGATTAAGCCGGCTGCAGTAAAAAGTTGAAACCGGTCTAGATTAAGACTGATGATTGCCGATAAAAAATATCTTAAATTAAGATATATGATCTCCAGCCGACAAGATACCAGTCAGAGAGGTGATAGAAGGTCATGATTCTCTTCGGCCGATATGTAGTAACACTGACGCTCTAAAATCAAATTCAAGTAAAATCAATATTCAGTGTGCGCGAAAGAATCGTAGTATGAGAAACCAGTGAAGGTTGATATAATCCCGAAACCATTTAACATTTTTCTGAACTTTAAATCATATGATAAAATTAATAGTTTGGATAGACTGTTCAAACTGGCTTTCCGAATGACTAATTAAATGTCTATAAATACTATTTAAAGAACTTTGCCTTAACATTAGTTGTCGTCCTTTTTCCAGAGGGAATACCGACCCTCGACCCTGGGCCCTACCGAAGCCGTTACGCCGAAGGGCGTTGTAGTATTTGCCATTACGGAGTAAACCCGCGGCCACAAACGGTTCTGGGAATGTAATAAAAACTATGGAAATATATACTGCGGCGGGTGAATAGGGGGGCGACGAGGCGTTGGGGTTCGTAGAGGGGACCGAGGGCGCTTGGCATAACCCCCTTTAGGAAAACTCTTTAACCGACCAGTCTGCTATTTCCACTATAAAATATAGAAACTTCTAACTCCGTCCGAGGAGTGGTTTAAGCTCTACCGCAAGCACCGGACAGTGAGATGCATTGAAATGGATACCTTTAACGCTTGCCATAGAGCGCAAGCCTTGTGATACCCTTTTAATTTAAAATTGCCCAAATGAAAAGAACTATTGCTTGACTGAGAATCATAATTATGTTTTAATACTTTCACATTTTTTAAATTCCGAACACCGGATACCGGAGTGTAATATTAGATAGAAACACGAAATTACGAAATAAATTTTCACTCTATTTTTGCCCATTCTATTTATATAATATAGTATTAATTTTGCATACAAATTAACGTAAACCCATTTTTCTTCTCGAATCCGAACAAGTGAGAGATTTTTTTGTATTATTAATGGTGTTCGATCGGAATGAAAACACTAGAAAGAGGCACCTAGCGCATCATTCTTATTCGTGTATTTGAAGCACGTATACAATTTTTACGATTAGGGCGTAAAAGCCGTCGGCCGTAAACGTTTCTCGTTGTCCCGGAGTGATGGCGATGAGGGGTGTAATAAAAAGCTAGGGAAATATCTATCCGGTTGGGAGTGGTAGAGTCGGAAATGGGTATGAGTTTGTCGGAGCCCCTCTGTCCGATGGGGGTATCTTTTTCCCTATTTGATTGGGCGAGGGCGAGGTGTGTAATGACCGGGCCCGGAAAGAAAGTTGGCCCGCCCGGGGGAGGCCGTCATTAAACGGCCCAACAAGAAAGAAAACCGTTTCCGCAGTCCGGAAGTTAACAAAGTTTGTATTGCTCAAAAGTACATCCATCAAGGCGGCCGGTGGAAGAGAGGAGGGGCTCCCGCGGGACCTACACCGGCGCTATCTGTTCCTGCCCGAGATTAATAGCTCTACAGTCTGCCCGGCCATTGTCGGGGAAAATTTTTACCGCTCTTATTATATCGTTACTAAGTGCCTTTAACACCTAAAACATTGCCTATCCTCGAGCAGCGCCTAGAATAATAAAAATTTCATAATTTTTGCAATATTCTATACCCGCACTCATATCTATGCGAAGACAAAATAAGTGGGTGATTCAAAACATTGGCATTTTCTAAATGTTTAAATCCAGTGCAGCAACTATATGCCACAATACAGAAATTGCTATTCTTACAGTCGCTGGTAGTTGTTAACAAACACCCTACTAAATGAGCGATTGCTGTCAATACCAGAAATAGAAAAACTCTTTTCCTTCCCGTAAAATATCTCGAATTTTTCCGTCCGTCTGGGAAAATTTCTCCGGGGAGGGGCGAGCGTCTTAATTGCGACGAAAATCGTTCATCGTGTCGAGAGGGGGTGGTGTGCGGCGGGATTGGCCATTGTGAGGGTAAGTAGCCGCCCTAATGAAACTATGGCGTGAGCTTGTAACTTTTCATGCGGTCTGCACCGCCGATATTTTCAATTATGTAGTTAGAGAGTGGGCCCCCCCCCAATGGTGCCACCACGCCATTGCCGCCCCCGCCGCCAACACAATTGGCCGACGACGGACCGCTGGGAGAATTATAAATAATTGTCAGTCATTTCATACGGTTGGGCCCGTAGCAAAATTATGAGCTTGGGACGTTTTAAAACGAAACCCGCGTCGAAATTTCGAACCGACGATAAATTATCGGTGACCTATTACCCGGCCCTGCCTCCGTCTCTCTCTCCCTCTCTCTCTCTCTCTCTCTCTCTCTCTCTCTCGACAATCCACTAAATCGTTTTGTAAAATGTGTACTCGATCTGAGCACCCCCCATGCCCGACGAATGGACACTATCAATCGGAACCGGTGACAAATGACACTGTTCGTTTACCATCTGTTTATCGAGCCTCTAATCCGGTCCTAAAACGGACGAATTAATTCCAAATAATTTGTCCCAACAGGCCTCTCTTGAATACAAATGTGTTCTTCTCAAATCGATCGAAAAAATCGACGAGTACAGCTGCCTACTAGTTACTAGTTGAACCCCTAGCTCTGAACGCAGTCCGTGCATTCTGTTTTGAACATTGTGTAAAGTGTGTAATTTCCTGAGAACTTCGTTCTTGTCTAATATACGATTATGCAGTCAGTGACATCATTTGAAATCAATAATGGGCGGATTGAACTTTATGGCAAATAATTCAGATTTAATTCTGTTGGGCAGTCAGCATTGGGGGCTAATAACGGGCTCCGGATATGGGTCCGGTCGGAGGCGGTGCACCGCCCCGTGGAAATTGTAAAATCCATTCAAAATGGCCGCTTTACTATAATTTACCTATTACGAGCCGGTTTAATTGGGTCTACCAAATGAGGTCTTACGTGACCGAATGAATTTCTGCGGGCGGTTCACCCGGCAACGGGTTAAACCTTGGCCGGCGGCTATTATTTTCTTTCAATACCGTAAATACAGTGATGGGACCCGACTGATAAACGCCGGTCGGGGAAATTTTCAGTCCACCATTTTATACTCGGATTTATTTTTTCTTCCAAACGATACGTGCAATGAAATCGATCGCCGCTTTCGTCGTACTTGTTCGTAATTACTGTCGTAATTACTACGGGGGTTGGGGGATTTTTTCCTTCCTCCCTCCCGCCATCCCTCTCCTCTCTACGAATCACTTTTAATTGATATCGTGACATTCGGCATTTCTGAATACAAAACGCAAATTGGGCAGTTCGCCGTTCTTTACGAAAACGTTTCCTCCCCCCCCCCCCAAAATTAATATCAACAAAAAAGTATCGCGATAAATTTTGTGCAAACGACATAAGTGCCACCGTATGTACCTGAAGTCCGAACAGGTCATGAGTTGCAATTGACCCAAAATATTTGGTGTCAGAAAAAACTTTCTTTTGTAATATTTCTTATAATTTCTGTAGCGTGCTCAATTAATGCACGCAATATTCCTATTTCTAAATATATCAAGAACATAATAAAATCTATTGGGGAAGATTTTGCGTTCTATCTTTTTTCACACAAATCCTCCGGCATAACGGAAATTCGAAAATATCGGTTCCCCATCGATCGTTTCCGCCCGGGAGGCCGGTTAAACGATTAAAAACTTACTTTCGTATCCACAAATCACTGAAAATGCGACGAAAATTCGGGGACGATTTAAGGGAAGCGAAAAAAAAAGAGTAAAAGTTGGATATTGCATTAAAAAGGGTGGTCGGCGGAACACAAAGCCTCTTAACCTGTCGCGGTGGGGGTCTAGCCGACTTAATAAATGGCGGCATTAAGCTCCCTCCCCCCTGCCACCCCCCCCCCAAAGCACAAACCGGCCCCCGAACATAGCGCTCTCTCTCTCTCTCTCTCTCTCTCTCTCTCTCTCTCTCTCTCTCTCTGGCGCCCGCTAAACGGGTAATTCGATATGAAAGGCTCGTTAGTGGCAAACTGTTGCTTTTCAAATAAATAACCGGCGGGGACTCAACTAAAAAGTAAAAGTGGCTCGCGGAAGTATCGGCGGGCGGCGGCCACGAAACAGTTCGCCAAACGGGGCGGTAGGCCACATCTGCCTCACTCCTCTAACACCTCCCCCCTCCTCCAAGTACCTCACTGAACAAGGCTAGATACAATTATATTTCATCTATTTATTTTTTTCAGTTCATTTGCTCTTCCCCTGTTGCTAGAGTATTTTGCAACTCGGACTACGAGTGCTTCGTCCCAGCCAATAAAAGCATTATGTGAACACAGTTTGCATTTGAACTCCACTGAAACAGGTAATTAGTGTGCGGAAGAAATTTGACGTTTACAAATTTTAATTACGGAATATTATGAGCAGCGATTAGAATGTTATTAGAGAGTCAATATGCTAAGCACATACGGCTAAAGCTAAAGCTGAATTATGTTAATAACTTCACCTTCAGGTTCGTCGATGTATATAATCTCTCTCTCTTGATATAATAACATTTATTTTAATAATAAATGTATTAAAATAGTTATTACTATGAAAATTATATGGGCTCCAGAGAACCATAAACCAGAAAAATAATGGCAGACATTCAATATTCGATTCATATTCCTATTTATTTAAGTAACATTATAATCTCGATGAGAATAATCACCGTTTCGCGGTATTTAAACTGCAATACACTTAAATATACTCATAATCCATTTAAGCGTATTCTTTCATTTTCTTTTCAATCTTTTATTTTTTCATATACATAATGAGCATCGAAAATTCCGAAGTATACATACAACCAGATAAGACCACCTTATCTTTAACAAGATTTAGTTATCGATAACCGGTAATTGGAACTATAATTACCTGGTGAAATATTGAATCAACTTTATTCTATGGTGAAATTACCACATTCGGATTATATTCCAATTCTTTGTTAGTTCAAAAAATGAATCAGTGTATATTATTTTTTAAAAGGATAAAAAGGCTCATAGAGTCTATGGAGTTAACGTTTTCTGTTTACAAATACAAATTAACAAGGCTCAAATGCTGACAAGGAAACTGTTATTTACACTATTGAATGCCCTTAGGGAGATAATAAAGTTCAGTAAACTGCAAAATTACTTCAACTTTCATTGGGGTCGGAAGACGCGACGAGTCCCCATCATTGCCTAAAGTAAACAACCCGGACAGAGATCCCAATTTTTTGCCACCATTAACACATTCCTTCCCGAAGTGACACAATTCACCTATCAACGATAAAACACAGTTTTATATCCCCCCTCCCTATTCCTGAAAGAACCTAAACAGGAGAAGACGGTCATCAGATGGGAACAGAATATTAATAAATAGTAGTCGGTAACGAGAAAGCAATAAAAGGGAATACAGTTATGTTACCTGGCTGTAAAGGCAATTATGATTTTTATATTGTAGTTCTTTTTATATATAGTTCTATCTATATGTATCTAATAAAAATCGTCACATTAATTAATATTATTTTCCATAGGGATTGTTCCAAGACAGGAAAATGTAGAATAACTTAGTTGTTCTCATGAATATTTTGATAACGGGAACATAAAAGAGCTGATTATAGTTCATATTCCAGAGCCCAAGTACAGTTTATGTGAATCCATGAAATTTATTTAGTCTAACAAAACTCGCATCGAATATAAATATAGCGTATACCAAATATTATAAGAGTATTAAACGGACGAAAGCTCTGCCAACCGCGGTGAACCACGGAAGGGGAAACCGAGTTCGGACAATTCGTAAGATTGGCGTGTCCCGACATCGTTAACTTCAATCACGGATCTGTCTAAGACTCTGTGTCACATCGAGTCCAACGAGACGAATAAATCCGAACTAAAATACGACGGACGAGAAGGGAACAGGTCGGGAAAACTTGGACGGACGAACCGAAAAACATATCCTGGAAATAATCATGCGAATAATCGGAAGCGTGCCAAAAACATTTAAATTAGCATTCCAAATAATAATGGAAATTTCAACATTTAAAAAATTATTAATTTAAATTTAAGATTGGACTGATATTGGGACGCAATTGTCACATGCCGACGGAAATTTAGCTATAAATGGTTGCAGAGATATTGAAAAGTAAGACGAAAAGTCAAAATTCGGGGCTCTCGTTTTATATACTAACTAAAAGAACATACAGATTAACCTATAGGAAAAGCGCTGGTTAATTACCTTGAACTAGTTGGGAAGAGAACAAGAACAGCGTCAAAGTCCAGAGGGGACGGCGGCCGAGTCGGTGCGGTTCCGCCATATTTCGGAACCCGGTAAGAATTAGAACAACAAAATTGAACCGAACAGACGCCTAGCACTCAACAATTCGTTTTCAACAAGTCACAACGGGCGCCAGTCCGCACATTGCCGCGAATCGGGGGGGCCGCACTGAACGAAAGTCCGCCTCGGTGGTTGTGGTGGCTGTTGGAGGTGGTGGTCGGTGGCCCCCTAGGCCGGTACCTGGTGGATCATCGTCCACGGCCCGGACGGGAAACTGAGCACGGCGTACGCGGCCCGCATCGCCGAAACGAACTGAGGCCTTATCTATTTTCTCGGTTCTATTTTTTTGGCTGGGGTGGGGCTTTTCCGGCGACTGTCAGCACTGTACTGTCCCGGTCCCTACTCTGCGTACTCGGGGTATACGAGAAGTGGGGTGTATATACTCTCTCTCTCTCTCTGTCTCTCTCTGCTCGTCGTGTTATCGGTAGACGGGAGGTCGAGTGTGGAGCGAACGTTGTACTGGCAGATGCCCTGACGGTTGCCAGAGGCGGACTGGCGTTCTAGCGAGAGGGGCCGCCGGCTCCCCGCGCGCACACGCCCCACCACCGCCACCACCACCACCGCCGCCACCGCCACCAACCACAAATATTGCTCTCAGAATTTATCTTTCCTTCTCTTTTCCTCTGTTCAACCCCGTCTCCTCTTACCCATTCCGTACGCTATTTTAATCCCACAAATTCGCACCGATATCGCGCCCGTGCATGCATCTTAGGCCCAATTTTACCCGACTTCTCAAGCATTCTATCGGTTTGAAAAGGACGCACCGAGTTGTGCAACCTGAACACTACTGTTTCTCGACAGTGGACATTCTACAGTCGCAACAATTTTTTCTCTAGGCCAAAATGGCGAGCCGAAAAATATATCCGAGATAATTTTTTCTGATAATGCAAATAAAGTCCTCGATGTCCTACTTAGTGTAGTAATTATACCGATTACTAAATCCAGTTTATTTGTTACAAGTAAGTAAGGTACCACTATACATAATGCATTGTAGCATATATCTTATATCAAATTTACGAAATGAGGACAGTTTCAACTTACTTGCCTAAGTACTTACGTTAAGATCTAGGTTTAGATCATATTTCAGACACACGAATTCCTTTTCTCGTTATACTCTATTAGAAGAAGGATTGAGACAAACAATTTACAAAACAGTATCTGATGTTTGATTTTATGTAAGATATAAATTATCTCATAAACGTACCGGAGGGCAGAAACCACACAGAAACGTTCTGTCGCGTTTTCCTTATTTTGTAATGAGGCGTAATTCCACAATACTTAGCGCTGTCTAATGAGGACGGTGGAGTGTTGGCATTTTCTATTGTAAATGTTCTATTGTAAATACGTTGAACGTATCGCAAAACTTGGAATTGCAAATTCGAGTCACTATTTTGTCTTCTTAATAAAAACTAACCTATAACTCAAAGCAGTACAAACATATATTAATAATAGTACAATGTAGGATTTATATACTGTGCTATACTTTTTTCTGTTTACGAAAGTGTAGGTGACATAAAATACAGTTTGACTCGTTTCACGAGTAGGCAAATAATTATTCAAATAGACTTTCAAATTCAATATTCAAATACTTTATTTCGTTTCTTAAGCCAATTGAATTTTGTTTCTTGTTTGTTCCTATCTTACATCCTACACATGATAGAAGATCATTAGCATATTAAATGCAGTAGTGTCATTTGTTCAAAAATGTAAACAATATGTCTTACGCGGCCTAGTATTACAATACGGCTTAACGTCTCCACTCGTCCATTTCGTTTTCCACTCTACCTTCAAATGTACGAGATTAAAGCAAAGTTTTACAAGGATAATTTATCACTTAAACAGATAGCGTTTATTATTCAACCGACATGAAACTTTCCGATAACTTAACGACCTGTCGTCTAGCATCCAACAGTGCAAAAATTGAAGTTGTTTTTACAGGAACATCGTGCGTTTGACGTTGCAAATTTAAAAAAAATTGCGAGTTACAATTGAAATTGAATTATTGCAATAATTGCTTTAATAGCAGTTTGCCAAAGTACTCGCGTAACAGATTGCACGCGTTTCGAAATGACCATTGAAATAATACAAAAGGCGTAGACAGGTTTATAAGTCGGCCGAGAGGCGAGAATGATTTAGAAGGCTAATTATGCCGGGTATTACCCGCACCGGGGGTGGCGTGACGGGTATCGGAAGGCGATGTTTTTTTCCCGGTTTATCGCTTCTGATAGTTTCTCGGCGCTATGAAAAGAAAACACGAATACAAAAGGACGTGTATTTCAAAAATGCACCGGCTAATTGCCGCCCCAGTACGGCATATTTTTAAGAAACACGAACGAAATCTCGGAAATTAAGCCAAATTAAGAAAAATTGGTCCTTAAATACCTTAAATTAATACACAATACACAGGAAGCCAATTTATCTCTATATTTTGTCGTAATTTGTTTCGTTGTACTTCTAAGCGTTTTCCAATACTGAAGTATGGCGCAAGACAATCTCATCAGTTGAGATCGTCCTTATTTTCATTTTTAATGATAGTGGATTTAAAAAAAAACTGAGTCTATCGCAAATATCTGGGTTAATATGGCTTTATTTTAACAATGTCATTATTCGTAACGGCAGTAAGGGTGAGCACGATATTTTTTCTTAACAAACACGATCCTGATAAGAATTAATATTAGACAAATGTTTCGAAGAAGAACTCTTCAAACCGTCAACAATAGATTCACTAGCGGTCTGTTGGGGGGCCTGGTGGGGTCCCGTGCCAACGACGGGAATTAATAAATTCTCGGGCATTTGATATTCGAGTCTGACCTAGATCCAAGAACGCCAATTTTCCTCCGATTATTCGTTGAATAAAAATGTGTAGATTAATTTAGGTGATAACGACGTGGCGGCGTTCGACTTTGATGATGATTTAATTCGACGGTGGCCCCTTAATTTTGTGCAAATTAGAACTGGCACATTTGAAGTTTGTTTATCTCGGCCCAGAGCCAGGGCGTAAATCGATTGACGAAAATAAATTAATTTAATGTCGGTCTAATTTATTCGCCCCGTTTTAACGTCACTTATTTTGCCCACCTGGCCGGTTGGATGCCGTAAAAATTTCGCGCAGTCTGTTAGAGAAAAGTTCAATATAAATTCCGTCTTGTATAGTCCGAATGAAATGACCGCGCAAATAGGATCCCCCAGATTGACTGGCCCCCATACTGAAAGAGACAGTTACTGTCTAGCAAGAGACCAAACCAGCGAGAGGAAAGAGAAAATCGAGACAACTAAGGTATTCCAGACCTTCGGAGGTATCGCAAAAATTATTCTGTAGTACTCTCATAGTAGTAAAGCTAAGAGGATATTCATATTATTTCGGTCCTATCTGTTTGACGTTTACGAGGAGCGTGAAATTCAGCCGTCCCACTAAAACCAAACAAACCGGATAGGCGATGCAGGAGCTTAGTTTAATTAATATCGATGATTCCCCACAAAAAGTGACGGGGGAGAGCGCTAGACTGTCCTTTGATATTTGTAGAAGTGGGCGCTCGAAAAAGTGATTAAGGCCGGGATTTTAATTGATTGATTTGCATGGGGCGCGCGAGTGCTGGGGGCTGGGGCTGGGGCTGGGGCTGGGGGCTGTCCTCGTTAAAGGCACGGACATTCAATATGCATGCGGCGGCTGCCATCGCCCCGCACCATACCACCTCCGCTTATTCTCCGTCTTCCACTTCTTCAGCGCCACTCGGCTAGGCATATTTTTTTATGGGCGGGCCTCGTAAATGCGGGCGTACCGAGCGGGCCCCAAACCCCGCCCCGAATGAAGTAGGCAATAACCGGGGCCTTCCTCTGCCCCTCCCCTCTCTCTCTCTCTCTCTCTATCCCCTGTACCCGGAGGGCGGGGACCACTCCGGGATACGACCCGCAGATCCCCGGCACCGAATCTGCCGGGGGTTTCAGACAAAATGGAGGAACCGAGGCGGGGGGGGGGAAATATTTCGAAAAGTTGTTTTTTTTTCAGCCCGCACTCTCGGCTACACGGGAAATGCTTTTCGAAAAGTAGACTCCACGCTTTCCCGCTATTTTCTATATTCACGCTGTATATAAGAAAAGGCTTAGTGTGAAAATTCTTCTACATCGTCCTCCGTAATTATTTAGCTGAATTTTTTTTAAATTTTATAAAATTATATAACATTTAGTGAAAGCGAGAAGAATCCTACCATTGAAGGATGGAAATCTGTTTTACGCTGGAGGATAATCATCACGATGTTGAATAGTCAATAGTATTGAATTGAATTGAATAAAAAGGGACCGACCGTCGGTGTTATAACTAAGCTTGTTGTTCTAGGCCGGTATTTAGGAGTGTGTTTGGTCAATTGGATGGCCGGTTGGGATAGTTTTTCTTGGACGTGGGGGTGAGTGCCAATTCTCTGTAGTTGTTCCAAATTGGGACGGTAGGCTAGCACCCTTATTGGCACTGTTTCCAACACAACTGTTTAAACGGCCGAAGCCGTTTCAGATCCCACGTGATTATATTGCGTACGAGCTAAGAGAAAGACAATTTCAGAGCGGACTATCGCCCAGTGAAAGTGCGCCTATAAAAAAATAATACTATTGCTTCTGTTAGGAAATATATAAGCGGAATGTTCCGTTCGTGACTTGATTCGTCACGGTTCAGGTTGGAACCGTTGGCGAATTTGGAACTCTAATTTTGGTTTGTGTCATACCGAGTCAGTTGCACTAAAATTACAGTTTATCTTCGTTATAGGTGAATCAACACTTTCTGTTTGGTATATTCCGATAAACAGTACATGCCTACGAATAAATCGGTGACAGAGAAGACAGATTATTAAAAATAATACTGGCAGGTTCCCCTATTATAGGAGAACATGTTTTCCGTCAAACATTTTAGATTTTCTAAGCATACGATATGAATGTCATATTTTTTCCTTGGTCTCATAACGTCCTCAGAAATAAAGTGTCACGAGGTTACATATTCGGTCGGTAATATATTGTTTTTTTTTATTTTGGTAGTTCATAAATATCCTTATCGTAAACTATATTTATTGACTGTGACACGGAAAGCTACCTAAATATAAACGAGGAACGCCCACCCGATAGCGGAAGCATTCAGTTCCTTAGGCAATATTAACCCGATTAATGAATTCGAACAATGTTCATTCGAAGGTAAATTGAATTGCTCTTAATACAATTTAGGATTGAGAGTGCTCTAGTGAACTGATACACACTAAAGGGTTAAATTGAACTAGTTAAACATGTAGCTTAATCGCAACTAGAGTGGAGACTAATTCCCAGTAGGCCTTGCCAAGTTATCCTGAGTAATCTCTTGTAGCAAGTTATCGGCCCACTGAATTGGTCCAACGCTCAGCCCTAACTCGGTTCAATAATTAACCAATTTAAAACTCTGCACAGAGATGACGCCTTAAATGATTTGTTACTTGAAAGATTATAAATCATTATGATATATTCCTTTATTTGTTCCCTTTCCCTCAAGATCATGAAATAGTAGACTTTTATCATAAAATGGTGCGGGACAAAATAAAATTTAAAATATTAAGTTAATTGGTTAAGCAGGTGCGAATTATGTGAACGGATGAATGAAAATAATAGTAATTAAATTTTCCGTCGATTTGGGGTAGGTTAGTTGGGCACTAGTTATTTTCGAGAGAATATTCTAAAGCGTAAAGCTATAGTTCAATAAAAAATGTCACTTTAATTTATTTTCATGAATCATTAAAATTTCATTGCATCATTAAACTTGGTTGTGTGTTTTTCGTTTTGATTTCTCCCCGTCAAACGATATTTTCATTGTCATCGGAAAAACGCGCACATAACAAGGTAATTTGGCGAGGTAAGATGTAACGACATGAAAAAATGAACACGCGAAAGAGAAAGAAGTTGCAATGACTATTATTCAGAGACTCCTCGTTATAATATCTCGTTAATTATTTTTGATGTTTCAGGAATTATGTTGTAAAATTAGTGTTTATGTAAAGCTAAACAACTCGTACTTGAGTTAAGCGATACCAATACCGACGACAATACCGTCTCGAGTGGACCGAGGGGATGAAAAATTTGCTTACCTTCTATCCCTCTTTAAGGGCGGCGAGAATTTATTTTTATTTAGTTTCCCCTTAAGTAAGTTTAAAAGGGGCAAAAGAATAGGATAAGTTTTAATTGGATTCGTTTCGCGCTGAGTCCCAACCCTGTGTGGGTGGGGGAGGGTGGTGGAAACATTCCGAAGGGTGAAGAGTGAGAGAGAGATGGTGTAGGGAGGGAGGGAGGGAGGGAGTGAGAGAGTGAGAGGGGCTCTCAATTTGCTAAGGTTTTCAAAACGGAGTTGACTGGAGTCGGACAAAAGACCGAAGAGCCGACCAAACAATGATCGACAATCGTCCGGACAAAGGCAAATTCTTATTTCGTTAACTCTGTTTTCGTTACTCACCTGTTCACGTCGACAGCAGTACGCATCAGTGAGCCATTCGGTCTAGCAAAATGTGCCAAGTCCTAACGAGAATTTTTAAAAATTTCAACTTAAACCACTGTTATGTATTCTTCACGTATTTAAATTGGTTTCGTCGAGAACCCGTCTGCAATATCATCCTCATTATAATTGTTATTTATATTGTTATGTATATTTTAGTGCCATTATTAACAATTTAAAGTACCAATCAGCTTAATGAGGTCGGGTAGACTCTCGAAACTCGAGGGAACAACAGTATTGAAACTATTGGCTGTATATTGATTTGTAACAATTTATTTCCAGCAACGGTCACTTAGCAACGCAAGTCGACACGCCTACACCTGTCTTGACATGTTTCATGCACCATTGTCAAACTCGCACACGTCCATTTTATACTATTTTTAGTACTATTTTCATAAGTTGAATTCTACATTTTGAAAAAAAATATGTCCCCCTCTAGTCCGAGGTTTTTCCTGAGCGAGCTTCCGACGTTTCAGTACCCATACTGGGTCCATCATCAGGGGTCCGGTGATGTTTCCGTATTGCTGGGAACAACAATCGTCTACTAATTGTTGGAGGCACACGTCCGGAAATTCAGAAATTTCTGCGTAAGCTTTACGCCAGCGACTTTCGCGTTTACCTATTGATTTAGTCCGGAAGAATTTCGCGGATGTTCAAATTTTCGTACGATCTATATATCGAGGATAATTTGAAATTTGGCTAATATAACTGGTGGACGGGTTGAATTTGGCGGCGAAGAATTGCGCCAATTGCCCGGTTAACAGTCCAACGATTAGGCTCACGAAACGGCGTTATAGTTAAGCGGCGGCGGCGGCGGGGGCTAAATTTTTCCATGGCAGTTGCGGCCCGCTTAACTCTGAGCAGTTACATGTTCCACGACCGCCCCCGCATCATGCCCCGCCTCACTACCACTCGCTGCCCGAACGAGGCCAATATGAATTGTAAGGGATAATGTCGGATATTTTCCCCAGTCAATTGCACGTCTCCGACTCTATTGGGACAGCCAACAGCACGGAACGCTGTGCCGCCGCCGGTTTTTCCGTTTTTTTTTGTTTTCGTTTTTGCGTTTTTTCTACCCCCGTCCATAGATGACAATTATCCGAAAGGGGTTCGATAATTATTTCGGCGATTGGAGTTCGAGCTTTAGGCCCCTTAACCGGACCGCGCACGCGACCCCTGTATAAAGTGGTATTCAGAGACGAAGAATAAGCGACGTATTTATTAAATCCCTGCCCCAACGTCCCCTCCCCCCGAGACTATTACGTAAGAAATATTTCGGCCGTTTCTTACAGTTCCAGGAATCGACAACGCCGGACATATTGACGACTTATTTTTTGTCGTTTTGGGGAGGTCTAGTGTTTTTTAAACCGAGACCAATTCGGCTATGGCCCGAGGATAATGATGTTTACTAATTTCGAATGCTATCATGAATTGTGCCAAGGAGATGACTAGAATTAGGCGAAATTACATCTGCATTCACCCGTATTTGAACAATATGGTAATCATTTAATGTATTTTCTTGGTTGTAAACGGGGATATTGCGCTCTGTCATTTCAAAGTGTATTTAGGCAGCACTAGATTGGTTTCAGAGAAGGCCGATAGAGCATCTTGATAGCAATTTATTACTGATCCAATAAAATATTCTTTACTTTCCAGTTTTGTTGTCATTCTCGAATTTGTCGTATAGCAACTGTATCGTCACCGTAACGACCACTAAGAGTTCTTTTTACTGAGATTGCTTGAATGGCTTCTTTAAATAGGAGACAAATAATATAATAATGAAATTTCATTGTACCTAAATATCTCACGAGTACTGCAAGCAAATTCAGATTCGGTTGCATTCTCTTTCATTAGCGACCTTGTTGAAAAAAAAATAAGGGCCGGCCTGATTGTGGACGCGCTGTGGGTGCCGATAAGGAGTAGTAAGACGGAGGCGGCTGTGGAAGGAATGTTTCCGGGTGAGATGCGGCCTCCGCCATAATTCACTCTGTAAATCGACAAAATGTCCGGGCCGCGTTTCCGAGAACGGTCTCCTTTCATGGGGGCCCCTCCTCATTAGATCCCGGCTGACCCGACATCCGAAATGGACCTTTCGTCCGCTTCACCGGACCTGATGAATTTTTGAACACAACTATTTTTGATCCGGTCCCAAATTGGGTACCCTCCGGTAGGACAGAGCTCAATCCTCGCCTACCACTAGACAATTTACTTCGTCAGTGTATCATATCGTTTACCTTCCTTCACGCATCGAAATGTCAATTACTTTCACACCTCTATTCTATTTAAGAACGTATCATAAAAAAAATACAAAGGTGTACTTCCAGCGAAGCGTGGGTACTACAGTGACAAATCGAAATTTACTTTATTGAGGTACCCATATTGCATTTATTTAATCCATAATTTATTTAAATAATATGTATATTAATTGATATAAAATATATGTTTCATGTTCACGGGATAATAGGAAGAATACGAAACCATGCCAATAATTAATAAGAATTGAATGCTGTGTACCCTGAAACTGTCGGTGTACCTTTTAATGTGAATTGACTTTTATTTTAGTTATCAACTGTAATATTACTATCTTAAGTAACTGATTCCATAGTTAACTGTTGTTTACCGCAGCGGTGTAAAATCTGGGGCCATTTTGAGATTCGTGCCTCGTTTCATTTCTCGAATGTTTGTGTGTGTGTGTGTATATATATAACTTTTGCGAGATTGTTCTCCTGGAGAAGCCGTTATCAAACTTATCAGTTTCACGATTCAATTGTGCAACTAAGTCCCGCGAAACTCAGACGAGCCGTGAAACCAACGCGGGCAAACAGAAGAGGAACTTTTCCTATATTTTGTCCTCGATGTATTATTCCTTCTATCGGTACAATTTCTGGGCTGTCAGACTTGAGTACAGTTTCCCCTACTTGTACCAGCTCGTGTGTGTGCGTGTGTGTGTGTGTGTGTGCCTGTGGGTGTGTAACAGAACTAAACCCAAGTTACGAATATGTCGGTCTTAAATTGACATTTCTCGGAAACCTAAATTGTGACAGCCGTCATATTTTATATGACCAAGTTACTTGGCGCAGAATTTATTGCGAAAAACAAAATCGCACATTTTAGTTGATTTCACTCTTGGCCACGGCCCAGGGAAATAGGGAAATGATACATAGCGAATCGTAAAGAGTTATATGTCAATAACAATATCGCAATGCGAAAAGGTTCACATGGGAATTCTCTACCTCTTATCGAATCAAGGAAATTTTCTATGTAAACGGATGCCAAGAAATGCGGCTCATTCCCCGCGGGATGGAATTCTCAGAGACACAAAGAAATCTCTGTTTTATTTATAAATTATAACGTTATATCAAATCTTTTTATAAACAGTTCATTTTAGACGCAGCCTTATAATAGTAATATGAAAAGTACATATACAAGTTTAAGATTTCGTGTAGTTTAATATAATGATTCTACAACTACATCTGAATGGTTTTTACAAACGTAGAGATTGTGATATCTACTATAAAGGAGTCCGCTGTAATTATATCAGTATTGGCTACTAGTTTACTTTTACAGTGTTTCCAGTAATTTTATAGTTGTTTTTATTATACTCGATATTTAATATCGTTGTATTAATGCACAGGACTAGTAAGTAGAGGGAAGTCGTTGTTTACCACTCTTGCTATGTTCTGTCTGCAATCGCTTTGGTTCCATGCCAGATCGGTTTCGGCTATTCTCCATCCAGTAGAGTCGTAGAGGCACTTTTTCTGGCACGTCTTCTTATGGCGAAATGCCTTCCTTAATGTTCCGATGAAGAGATGCAGCCCGCACAAACAACAGAGGAAATTCATTTAGTGCACAATAGAACGAAAGCGTAAAAAAATCGAGTACGTAACAAAATACCGAAAGAATATTCGCGCCGTGTATATGGCTGGCGGTTGTGTTCGGGGCGGGGTAGTTGTCCAAATAATTAATTTGCACATACTTGACCGATACTTGTGCCCGTTGAAGTGGCTAATTACAGGGGCTAATTAGCGGGAACGAAATTAACAGAGAACAAAAAGGGCCCATATTCAGTGGGGCGGTAAAAGCCGGCCGGCAATCCCGCATAACTGACAGCCACCACAGTTCGGCTTTGTACGAAAAAGGAAATTCGGCCGGCTCCAAAATCGGGTTTCCAAAAACACCTTTGGGGGAAATACGGGAAAGTGTGCTCATTTGACGTAACTGGAATGGAAACTACAATTTTATTAGAGCGTCTTCCGGAAAAAATCCCAATTATAAATACCAACTAAGTAGCACCGGTAGGCTATGTCCTTTTATTTATAGCATACCTTAAAACTTAGTACTGAAAAGGTGACTGCGTTCTGCTGAATCGTTGAATAAACAGAAATTAGCGTAAAGATTCATCGTCATGAAAGCTACAGAATTATACTTACTCTACTGTAATACCTTCTGTTACCCAGACCGAACTAATGAAACCGAAGCGGTTATTCGGTAGGAAAAATAATATTCCCGGTAAATCTCCTTAATTAAACTGTGCGTTTCTTTGAGACAATTCTTGCCGAATAATAAGTTCCCCGATCATTATTGAAATGACTGTAAATACTCTGTTTAGAGAGGCCCGGCGTTTAGTCGAAAGCAGTTATAGGGAAATTGAAGTATACTATTTTGGAGTAATGGAATTGAAAAAGACCGGACTCTAATTGATGGTCATTTTGTTAAATATTCGTGTGCACAACCGCATCAAGGATTTCTGAAAATATAGAACCTTACCGATGATATTCCTTGAAAATTTCCATGAAACGTGTATCAAGGTACATATATCGTATATAGATTTTTCACAGGTACATGAAATATATTTACAGTTCTCGTGTTTTATATGTTTTTTGAACCTTTATAGAAATGTTTAGATTTCAATTGATTGCGCGGTACTGCACGGTGTTGATTTAATTATCATTTGGTTAAGGGATGTTTCCCGACATTATTAACTTCCCACCTGTTATAATTGTTGTTCTGATTTGCAGCAGCGTTACAGAAGGACGAACAATTCCGGTCCGCTATATTGAACGCAAACAATGTTCGCGCATGTATGGAAGAGAGAGAGAGAGAGAGAGAGAGAGAGAGAGAGGAGAGAGGAGAGGGTCACCACCATAATTGAACCATGGCCAAACAACGGCTGTAAACCACACCGAAGCATCTGTTTTAGGTCAGAATTACGGTGTCAGGGTTTATAACGGATGGGCGATTCGGCGGTGGGTCACCACACTTCAATGACACTGGACATCATTCCATAATCACACGGTGGGTACGAATAAATGAAGAAATTTGAGCTTTTACTCTAGTCACATCTCTGTCCTACAGTTTGACCATGTGTGTAGCCCATATAACATTTGAAAAGGGGTGAAATATTTTATAAAAACATTATTCCAGATGCCGGGTAGGTGAACATAAATATGCAGAATAAATATAAATAAAAAATATTGATATAGCAAATAAATATATCTTCTGACATTGAAATTACGGGAAAGTAGCGAATACTACGCAGTTTAGGGGGGACAACCGGAAAACTAAAAATAAGTATTGCACTTTATTTAAGCCTGAATTAGCTGATTATCCCAACAAACGTGGGATGATCAGTCCCGGTAATATTGAATATTACGAATAATTTGTTGATAACCCAATAATTTCCAAATTCGAAATTAGCGGAAGTTCCTCCGTGATTTAATTTCTCCAACTTGACTTTGCGATTGACTTCATTTAGTGTTCCGGTTTTTCTGCTGTAGGGGGGTGGCACTTGGGCTTAGGTAGCGTTCTATTGAGGGCGGGGGCGGCGGCAATTCAAAGTGCGCAATAGCGGACAAAGGGAGGTTACAATAAACCCCTATTTCTATAAGCCTAGAGCCGACGAGCAAACAATGCACGGCCGTAGAATTCAACGTTCGGGTAGTCTGGAGGGGGGCGGTTTATTTACTGTCTCCCGTGTTAATAATACAGGTGCGTAGTTTAGTGTAGATGGGGTTGGGGGGTGGGGTGGCGTGTGGCCACGTGCTAGGGTCGTTAGTAGCAGGAGGCGCCCCGACCCACCCCCCCTTACACCGGCCAATGTTCAACATTCACTCCGACCAACTATAAATCGGAAAATTATACCGGCCTAGCAGAGCGGACTCGTATGCAAAAACTAGCTCAAAGTCCCTGAAACTATCGGGAAGACTGCCGTAAAATAAAAGTCCGGAATCGAGATGAATATTGAATAGTTCGATAAGCGTATTGTCATAGTACACAGCGGCGTCCGTTATGCCTACATTTCATAGTGCCCAAAATTTTTCTTTTTTATTTAATAAAACTATAAATAGTTTAGAATACCTGTTTTGTGGTCTGCGAGGGGTTGGAATACCGTAGATTTCGTGTGTTTCTATTTCCTCTCGCTGGTTTCGTCTTTCGCTAGACCGATTTCGGCTGCTCACCATCTTCAGTAGCGGTGGTATTCACCTTTGGCACTGTGGATACACTGTCACTGTCACTTGTACTGTGGTGGTTGCCTGTATATATATATATATATATATATATATATATATATATATATATATATATATATATATGTATATGTGTACAAGTGATAGTGACAGTCCAGTGAGGATGACCAAAAAACATCCAAAGTGCCAAAAGTGACTAACACCGCTACTGAAGATGGCAAGCAGCCGAAATCGGTCTAGCAAAAGACCAAACCAGCGAGAGGAGACAGAAACACACGAAATCTACGGTAAAACTATAAATTCTATACAGGCATTCTTTGATCAGTGCGTTAATTGATCCTTCAGCTATACTTTATAATACCGTAAAAACTTAATAAGCGATGGAAATAATTAGGATGAATCCTAAAAAATCCTTAAAAGAAAACCTTAATAATTTTTGAATTATTAAGGGTGTAGATATAAAAAAATGGGTGATTAAAACGTTTTGATAAAACACTTTTCTGCCTCTACCACTTCGGGCTGAATTTGAGGAACTGTCATGAATCTCCAATGCTTCCAAACGTTGGGCAACATTTATTGGGTATTAAGTAAAACCTCATTTTGAAACCGCACAACTTAATGGTTTCCTGTAATTATTATACATAAATATTGTCTATTCTCGAACTACCTTAACTGTCATTTCGATTTAATTCCTTACCGAGTGAAATCGAGCTATTTCATCGCCCCGTATTCCATCTGCCGTTTACATCTGTTTTATGCTATCTCCCGTGGTATCTCTGGTCTATGCTAACATCGAATTTTGCGCAAGAAACGTTCACGTGTCTTTGACATCGTTACGAGCGAGGGGGGGGCTGGCGCTCGGGTCCCGGGCCTCGAACACGGAAGGGCGGTCTAACGGAATGTTAAACGTATGTAAATCACTCGTTACTTGGGTTTTGCCAATATGAAATTCAAAACAACACTGCCGGCGTTGTTCCTCGGCCGGTAATGCCGACAAAGCGGGGCATACGCTCGCCAGAATCAATTATGGGGAGACACGTCCTCTTCTAACAGCTACCGCAAAAAAGTACAAATAGGACTGGCGTTTATTTGGTGAAACTATCTTTTCTCATCTGCACTCTTATCAAAATTTCATGAAGCACGAAAATCGTAAATTTTTTGTGAAATATGTTGCACAAAACAGCCTACTGATTTAAATTCAATTCATTATACAACTACCGCCAATTACTCAAAATAATTTAATACAACAGGGAAATTATTCTTGTGCTGTAGTGGGTATCATTTCCATCCATGTCTGTGTGCTATTCTTAGAAGTACCTATTGAAAAAGGACACCTCCGATCTCAAATACTTATTCTGGATATTTCACAACCACGATTATTATACAAGCGTCACACCACCAATACGAACCATTCAATGATTGGTATGCTATATCTGATTTGTTTGTATCCCCTCGAAATCTGATTATACGTTAATATAGAATGTCATTACTGATAAAATCATATAGTTACAGGGCTGAAAAGGTTTACAGTTTCAATACAACGAATATTCGTTCGATCAACCGCTTTGATCCGAGTTAGTGGAACATCGCCGAACTGCACTAATAAGTTACGCAAATTAAAATGTTTTTAATTATTTAAATTTATACAGGTTATTTGTTACATAATTCGTGAGCCGGCCGGGTCGCGACCTTTTCAACTCCTTTCACGTCGGTATTTGAATTAACCTCTTGAAATATGTACGATATTGGCGCGAATAATCGGTAGACTTCGACGCTGGAATTACAGCGGCGGGCAAAAACACGAGGGCTCGTTTCAAGCCCATTCCGCTCACGCACTCACTCACACACTCGACACTGGGCTTAACACATAATTTTGGATAACTGCGCGTTAACACGACGATTTTATCGACTCCCTGTTTGGCTACGGGCACTTTAGGGGGCTATAGGAGCGGTCGCAAACGACCGTCACTATTGTCACAATCTGAACAGTACAATTACACTATCATATTCTTAAGGTAAAATACGCAATAATGATTTTTGTGCGGGTAAATCGTGGAATGATTCCAGGGTGTTGGGGGCGGTTTCAGTAATTCACTCTATAATATAGGGATGGTCCTGAGGCTGGGCTATTTTGTAATATAACCCGGACCAATAATAGTATATTCATATATATTCTTTAATTATCTACTCGCATTAGACCTGCATCCAAGTAGATATTCATTGGGAATGTAAAAATTCAGTGTTATTAATCAATGTTATAGAATATGGGGAGTAGCCACGATCGACCAAGTAGGCAACTTATTGTTTGTTTAATTAATTCCCTTTTGCTTTCATACCGCTTCATTTTACGACTCTTCGTTGGGGATGCTTTTCCTCGATACCCTACCTCCCTGTCATGCCACACGGAGGCGTTCGCGTTTGTATACTGAGGGTGGGAAAAACCTCGCAGAGGGGAAACCTTAATCTAATTGTCCGGACATAGTGGATAGCTGGGGGAACAAACCCATTCCTGCGAATTGTCGAAACTACCGGGCACCGAGTGTATCCATTTCTCATCTTATTTTCTGGAAGGATCCTGAGGACATCGTCCGACCCGGTACCAAGATACAGCCTCAGGGCTCCATTCTACCGCCCCGGGAAGTCGCACAATTGGCATTATCAGAAACTGTACTCGTCGGTACAGCCGGACGAGGACAACTTGTTTATTTTCGGACGACCGAATATTCCATCGACCGGAGCTAAGTGTTTTAGCTGACCGCTGGGGGAGGGACGGGCTGCCGGTCCCCGTCCCCGTCCCGAGGGACGCCCCAAACAGCAACAGCCCGCAGTCAACACCGGCTGACTTTTAATTCGATTTACGGCCAGCCGACAATTTGCAAACCCCCGCCACTGCTGTCTGTCTTCCTGGGGTCGAAGGCGCCCCCTCGGGCCCCCATTACACAAATCCCAACCCTTAGATTCGAATTGTATTACACAATTATAACGGCAAAAACACGGGGGAAACAATAACAAATATATGTCGTTTTAATATAACAAAGCGAATATTTAATTCGATGTATCTTTAATATTGTTACGAACGTACATTTTGAATATTTAAATACGTACAAATTTCCCGTCACATCCATAGCGTAAGTACCATTCAACCTATGTTAAGATTTTATTAAATTACATTAGCACTATTTGCATATACACTATAGTTTTTTCTACACTGAGATTGGTGGGAAAATAACCCACAAAAATTTTAGAATTTGAAGAAATTCATTAAGATGAAAGAAAATTAGGATTATATAATTAATTATTGGGGTAGTTTCTATGACTGCCGAGAGTGCATCGGACACGTCGTTTCTCTCGTACAGACACACAACAGTGCACAATGGCATAAATGGAGGGCGAACGGGGACGGGGGTTGTTCTATAGCGCGTGAGTTTTATTTAATTGTCCACGGTGCCCTAACAATTGGCATCTCCCAATACCGGGACGGCACGTCTTCCCACGGGCTCCGCCAGCCAGCCTTTCGTCCCGCTTCATGCCTCGTTAACACCCGCCATCGCGCTCCCTTTTGCCAACAAACCACACTTTAGCGGCAGCATTTTTACATTTTCTTATAACAAAAACAGGTGTCCTATTTGTTAGGCTTTTGTGGTAGAACTATAGACCTGACAGAATCCAACAAATAAACAAAAAACAACTAATTTGGACCTACTTCTTGATGTTGTATCCTTTGAATTTATAATGAATTCTGAACCTGAGGATAAAGCCCCGAATAAACCAGTCCTGCAGATTATTGAGCCCTCTTTTTCTGAATCCTTTCCTTATGATTACTTCTAACAGATCTCTTCTCTAAATCGGTGCATCATATCCAATAATTCAAAGTGACCGTTTCTTGTTGCTCTATGTGAAAATGCCTTAAAACCGTGCGAATAATCCTTCAAAGGGATTCAAGCTGAAATAATGTTTGAACATCCCCGCAACTGCGAACAAAACCCCGTTCTGGGCCTAACATATAGGCGACACCTTCCAGAGCGCCTCAAAGGGAAATTAACGAACGCTCTGTCGCAAACAGAAGCGCTGTAAAACACAAAACGACATCCCGAATTTAATGCCACAAATGTCATATAAAATAAGCAATAGATAGTGGAAAATTTCCACAGGAAACTATTATATATCAATGGTGATTTATGTCCACTGCATACCAAATTATTTGATGCAACACAATATTATATCAAATCATATATAAATACATGGATATGAAATCATGAGCAGTATAACTGAACCCACTCTAAAACTCCACACGGAAACCATAAGAGTAAGATTTTTAAAGTATTACAGTAGAAAGTAGAAAAATGCCTTATCATATCAACCCTTAATCAACATAAAGAATGCTGAATGCACAAGATAATATGCAACGGTATATATTTCGGACAAACAGTAAAGTATCGGAGAATTTCGGAAAATACAAAAGCTGTAAAGCAAACGTTTCGGCCACAAAGATCGCAAGAATTGTTGTATTAACTTAATAACCGCAAGTTGCCTTATTACGTCTTTCCATTTAATGAAAAAAAATGGTTTAAAACAGCCGATGGGCGGATAATTCATTGGCCAGTTTTATTCGTGGTAGATGTACGGCGTCTCCATCGAAATCCTGCCGTTTTACCGAGCGTATCGGCTTAATTGGGGGGGAATGTCGGTTAAGTAAAATTAGAGCGCGTTCGGCCGGCTTCAGCGCGGCCTTAATATACACCAGCATCGTTATATAAGCCGGGGCGCCGATCGCTCTCTATTTTCAGGAGTAGTACGACCGATGGTCAAATTTTTGTGAATTAAATTTCATTAATTGTCGAATGTATGACGCATGGTATACTTCGAAATTCCGAAATTAGAATACTAATGCGCTATCAATTTTTATGCAAGTGAAATGAGTTTTAATACTTTGTTTTGGAATGTAAATTATTTCCGGGAGGAAGGCGAAAACGTCCGGCTGTTGAGTCAATAAACAATTAAAAAAACAAATATTTATAAAAACATGTAAACGCGATTGTACTGTGTTTAATGCTCACTTTATTCTGAATTTCGTAAAGTGCCATACCTCTCATATTTAATACCGATGCGTATAGAAACAAAAAATGTAATAATTTTCGGTGAGGGAATTTCCATGAATCAACAATCCCTCAATAGATAAATAAATAGCGTATAAATGCAATTATAACGTTTTAATTTTCATTTTATTCTGAATTTTTGTAACGGCACAGACCAGGGCATGCTTCGGAGCCGGACATCCACCGCGGCTTAATATATTCGAGGGTCGTTATATAATATAAGTGTGTGGTGGCCATAGTGAGCAGGGGCGCTGATTGCTCTCTATATTGAGGAGGAGGAGGAGGAGGACGAGCCGACGGTCCAAAGTTTGTGAAACGCTGCCTGAGAAACACACGGGGGACGTTTATGGCCTCGTCACACGGCCCACGAATTCCTATTCAGTACTCTCCTCTCCCCCAAGGATAATCAACCCCGGCCCATCTCGCCCCTCAGAGGACTGTAAATATGGCGAGGACCACTCAACAAGCCGAGAGACTTGTTTTTTTAAAAATATATGTAACACATACACAGCCGTATGTTTTGTTTTTAGACCATTCTCTCTTCTGGAGAGCACGTGCGAAAATTCCTGGCTCTCTGTCCTTTAATTCTGAACTGACCTTGATATTAATTTTGAAGTTTGAACTTATCTACAATAGAAGTTATTCATTGAAAATATATGTCTTTATTTGGGCGTAATCAGCGAGTGGACATCTCTAGAAAATGAGGAGAATTGTGAAGTAGGAAGAATTTCTGGTTTACCGTTGAAATGACACGTTATATCTTGTTGCTATTGTTAAGGCCAAAGTAGATTTAATGTCCAGTCACAATGACACTGTAGCGAAATGAAATTTTAATATAAGAATTTAGATTTCACCCTTTCACAATATGTTACAGGTTACATTTATTTTAAACTGTTGTTCTTATAATTATTATTTTGTCTAATTTTACCTTACTCTTTGTATTTGACGCAATAAATTTATCTATTTCGAACCGTATTTTTTTGTAATTTCCTCCTGGAATAATAGGCCCTAGGGGGGGCGGGCGAGGTGTTCCGGCCGGTTTAATAAGTCAAAATGAGTGCAGTTAACGGAAGGCATAAAAGCCGGCAGAGACGGGGAGTGAAAACAAATAATTCAAACAGTTATAAAGGGCCCCGAACGAAACTCACCTTTATATTTGAGTTGGCCAACTCGAGTTCTCCGCCGGCTTTACTCCTTGCTTAATTTTAACAGGCCTTCTCTCGGCTGAGTCTTAAACTTGTATAATGCCATTTAGCCGGGTCCCTTCCTATTCGGCCGGGGCGCTAAAGAATTCCCCGCCAGACGTTACCCGCTCCTCAACCCGGGCCATCTCCCGTCCGTTCCCGATTATTCCTCCAGAATTTAAATTGGATTTAAATTCACTCTCAGGGATCGCATAAATGTATAAGTGTTTGATCTGAACGTTGATCGGGAATATCGTCGTGATCATATCCAGAAATGACGAACTCTCTTCCCATGAAGTATTTCACACTCTTACACAAGTCAAATGAGCTTGCGTAGTTTGTTTAGAAATGTAAATTATTTCCTAGAAGATATTGAAGTGTATAATAACGTCATGCCTCAGCCGGTCATAGAATTCCTACGGCATATAACCTTCGAATTGTCACTGTATAAGATATTCATAATTATTCAGAGGTCATTTAAACATGCTTAGACAAAGGTTTCATGCAATAATGCCAAATGGATTGAAAGGAGAAAAAAAGAGTCGAAACAAGGATAATATTAGGGGCCAGGAAAATAATTCCTTAAAATAATAACCCGTACTGAAACTCCCAACTGAGACTCCTTTTTTCTGAGTTCAGATTCTTCAAATGTGTTTCAAGTATACATTTAAAGTTATAATCGGACGATGAACATGATTCTGCAATTTTTCTTATTCTGTTTTACGATTCAGGAAAGTAGTCTTTTCATTGGAGTTTGATACCGCGGAGTGAAAACAAATATATTACTGGCTTAACGCCAAGTAGGCGAATGGAGAGAGAGAATACTTCAAGAGTGATGATATATTCCTATGGGTGGGGAAGAGAGAAAGGGTAATGAATTATAATCGGGCTGAATTTTGCCGCCGGTTTCAGTTGCAGAGCGCAGGACCTAAGTAGCTTATCCGAGCAGTCGAATTCGGGACGAGTTTGGGCGACTGGGAAAGCGGGCGACGGATTATAAATTATAAAGTTTCGTTGCCCGGAATTCGGAAGGCTCGGTTTATTAAAGGCGGGCCCCCGCTATTAAGCTGATTTACACTGCTCCTCTCCCGCAGACGCCGGCTCTAATGGACGCACAGCCGACACAACATCGGCCCAATAAGCGGTACAACTTTTTTATATTCGCTAAAACGGAAGTTTCATCAGCCGCCCAACACAGTATTGACACGCGATTAGCATAATTTATGTCAGCCTAATGGATTTGCGGATCGTGCGCCCTCGATAAGTCTCGAAAGCGGTTGTAGGTCGGCACTCATGTACGGACTTAGTTTTTGTTTAGGGCTCTTTAGATGTACACGAATTATTGTTTTTTTAGGAACAAACTTTATAGCGCAGTTTTAATGCTACTGACGTTTTCGCGAAGCGGAAATTCAGTCCGGTGTATGGCTCGAACAGGAGGAGGTGAAATTAACCAATGCGTCGACCGTTCTATAATGCAGATCGAGTTAATTACGATTCCGAGTTCGTTACGAAGTTTCCGTTTAAATGCATTTTGTGTAATGTTTCGCTTCCGCCTGGAACCTATGAACAGATAAATTCTATACCATTACTGGAAATTTAACTGTGGCCATTCTTCGAAGTTTATGGAAATTCGTGCATCGGAAATTGCTTTTCCCTATTGCGATCGGGCAACGCGTGCATACGGTGCGCGTGTATTATCATAAGAAATAGGTCTAGGAATCACCCTTTGAATACGGCACCTTCGCGCAACGTTTCGTTTTTTGTCCATCCGAATTGACGGCACAAGAGTCTTATATTCTCTAGGGTGTGTAGGACGGCGAAATCACTTTTATACAGGCGGGGGATGGATGGGGAGGTAAACCTGATTTTAGGCCCCTCACCGACCGGCTTGGCGCCCAACTATTCGTTTTCCCGGCTCTTTCCCGTTTCGCATTCCGACCCGGAAAGGCGGAGGGATGGAAGCGTTTGCATTTTAAAACGTTCGATTTGTTGCCCCTCCTTCCCCACCCCCCTCCACGAACCCCTATCATCAATCAGCCCTATGGCAGCCCTACGCGTCTCCGATTTTGAACCGGAGCGAGGGGGTGGTTGGATTCATATATCGCGCCGCGGTGTACCAATGAAAGTCGGCCCATTTGTCCCCCGAACCACCCCCTAAACCCGTCACAAAAATTTTACATTTCCTTCCAAACAAAAAAAGATGACCCGAACTGCGTCCAAAGTTGATTTGTTCAACGTTCAAAAATTCACCGCTGCAAAATCATCCGGAAATTAGCTTCTAATAATTAATAGTAGTATACTATAAATATAATACTGAAGAATGACTGTAATCATGTCATTTGATTGACACAGTACCTATGTTCCTTGTAAAATTTAGTCTTCTTGTGTATGAATAGCACAATCTGATACCATATTACCTACATTAAATATGATCCTTTTGACACTAAAAATTTCATTGTATTTAAATTATTAATAAAATATTTCGATACTGTTGTACAATAAACTGGGAAGACTCGGACGTAGAAAATCGTGTTGAGGCGGTACACTAGTATGGAAATTACGAATACTTGGATTGATGGAAAACGCGTACAGAGTGTAGGGTGAATGGATTAGGGTTAACCGGGGATGCCTGCAGAATTGGGTCATGGCAACGGAAAGGAGGAATATCGGTCAGGTGGGAAAACTAGAGTAATTTTGTAGTGCAACTGCTGACGATGTAGAATACAAAGTTCCCATCGTGAACGACTAATACGTCTCGGCCAGTCAACTTTTTAAAATAAGTGTCGGGTAATAGGCACTAATTCAAAAGGCGGTGGACGCGGCGGTGACAATTACACGGTTTAAAACAGCGGTCGGTGGGGCCCATTAGTCGGTGGATGATAGACGATTTCCAACGGGAAACGACGATCGGACGGATCGTTTAACGCGCGGCGGGCCAATTTTCGTGAAAATCGTTTAACGCGTCGGTCGGACGGGCGCGTATGAAATATTGTACGGGAGACGGCGTACGGCGGAAGCGCCGCGGTGCCCAAATTATTTATAGGCGGGACCCGGGTGTCAATACTGGAACCGATGATTCCTCCTCCTCCTCCTCCTCAGCCCCAAAACCGGTCTATTACTTATTTAAATCCAAAGTCTATTGCCAAGGTTTATAAATAGGCATGAATAGGAGGGCTTTATTGTAGGGCGAGGCGGGAGGGTAATGGCGCCAGGCCAATTCTGGCGGTGCCTGCGGTGGGCGCACCAGTAATGAGTCCCTCCTCAGTCTCCTCACTCCGCCAGGGACCACGGGCTCACGATTTTCAAATGTAAATCCGGCATTTTATTGCCCGGTGGCAGTTGTTCACTGGAGAGAGGCCCGCCGCCGCCAACATAACGGCCCGCATTTAAATAACATAGATCCTTATTTGGGCAGAAATTTGTCCCTACCCTCCACCCGAGGAGCTGTTTTATTTCTCCTCGAAATAGGGACCGCCCGAGGTTCTTTCGGATGCTATCTGGCGAGTGCACTCCGGCTGGATACGGGGAAACCGCCCAGAACCGTGCCTTAAAGTTTCAATGAGAAACAATTTTGTATTAATAATATTCTGAAAACAAAAAATACCCTGACAACGGGGATCGACCAGCAATGTTTCTTGCAACAATGCTGCCCAGCAATTTGTTCATCCGATTGCAAAACAATCTCTAAATGGGGAATTTATGATTTAGTGCGCGGGCTGCTGACTACATGACCCTAAAAACCGCTGCGATATTATTGCTTAGGTTTGCCGCGATCGTCCCGGTTCAAATTAACGGTGAACCGTAGGGGCGGTTCCGATCTCCGACTGACCGAATCTCGAGGTCGGGGTCGGGGTCGAACCCACCCCACCCATACCCCCACCACCACTGCCGCCGCGTAAATGGAAGAAAAACAAAACAGCCGGGACCAAAATTAGTCATGCAAATATTGTTCCGTCTCGCGGGGTCGGGGTCGGAGTCGAGGGGGTGGCGGCGGGCGAAATAAGATTACGTTTAGAGAGCGAATTACCTGGCTGCGCACTAACGCCATTAGAGTTATCGCGGGGGCCGTCCAAACTTGTAATAACAACAATTATCTTAAAGATCAACAGCTTGCTCAGTAGGGGTGGGGAGGGGTGGTTCGAGTGGGCCCCTTATCTGTTGGCCAAACAGCGTCGTACCCCGCTCTCCCCGAAGCTATCTCTGTGCAGGGCTGAGTCGCTTAGGGCTGCGGTGGTGGCTGGGGGCGGCTACACTGGCTGGTTGAGGTGGTACAGGGGGCAGACTCCTGGACCCGGACCCCCCCCCCCCGATCAATATTTGAACTGGGCTCGTCTCGAGAGAAGCGCCAGCAATAACACCGCCCAACGACTCAACGCGCAACGCCCGAAACTTTCTCCGTTTCACCGGAGTACATATCACAACTTTTTTCCGGTCAATACCGGTGAAAGTCCGGCGCGATATTGAGCACTAGCAAAATTAGAAGCGTAAAAAGGAAACAAATATTCTGTTCGATAACGACTGAAAATCTGAGTTATAAAATGTCAATAAATTCTGCCGTAAATCCTATTAATTCAATAATATAATAATACAAGGTTCTAAAATATAACCTTATCTCTATAATCAATTTAAGGAATCATCTCATTAATGATTAGAGCAAATTAGCGATTGGAATCCAAAGATGGCAAGAGTGCCGATATGATTTAATGTTTAGACTCGCCTGGTATTTCTTACCTGTTACGCGGCGTTAAGACGGGCTGCGGAATGATTGTTGGAAAGTTTCCCGGAGTGGCTGCACGGTGGGGCATAAATCCGGCCAATAGCTATCGTTCGGCTCGCCATTTGTTTTTGAAAGAGTGCCCAAAGGGGAAGAGTTGGTGTGGTGGTGGTGGTGTGATGGGTGGGGGGTGGAGTGGAAGCAAATGGGGACTTGAGTAGTGCAAGGGTGGCGGCACAGTAAGGGGGGGGGGGGGGCAGTATCCATATTTATGAGAGAAGCCGGTGGCGGAGAGTCTAGTTTTATGGCCGCTATGTTATTGTCGGCTCAAGTTTTGACCGGTCGGCCGGCGGCCCGAAACACACGCGACGCCTAATCTACCGCCGCCGACCGGTAGAGAGAGAGAAAATAGACGCCCACCGAATATATAGGCTCAACTTCGGTCCCGCCCAATATGGCACTTCTCTAACAAACTCGAATAAACTTTCGGCTTGCCCCGAAACAAAACGAAATGAATCCGCGTTCCCCGGGCGGAATTAATCAATAGCCGTGTTCGAGCCCCGCGGGGCCTTTTTATTGAGAAAAATATGACGTTATAAATAAAAATGAGAATAAAAAAGAAAATAGGGTGGGAATAAAGGCGCGTCTATTTTACAGTCGAAGGCGCGTAAACTTTTCTCCTCCGGGGAGGCCGGCGATAATAATGCTTATGTGTAATATACATTGTAAGAACTTTGTCGTTTTATAGAGTTAAGAAACTTTTATATTGTTTGGACCGACTGATGCTGTCTGCTCATCACAGAAACAGCTGTCGTTTCTAGACTAAAAGTTCGAGAAATAGTTTATAGGTAGATTGCATATGCGACCTCGGTAATATATCACTACGAGTTTGATAGTGTACTAAACACAGACTGCTCCGGAAGCCTTATTTTTTTTAAGCGATTCGAACCGAAATGATCGAGACATTTTTTAGGAGGACGCAACTATTCAGTATTCGTGTGGGCGTCATGACGTAACTGTGTCTTAGTTTGTCCAAGAAAAGTCACACTAAATCTCATCTGGCTCAGTTATAGAAGCAGAGGCGCCCTATCTGACCGACGACCAGTGTGAATGACGTCCTTTGTACACGACACTATTACTATGTAAATTTAGCGCATATTTTGTCGAAAATAGAACACTCGCTTCGGCCAACGTCGTTCTGGCTATAATACTGTACCGCGTTAATAAGTAGGCGATCTTACGCTACTTACCTCCGTGGTACACATACCGTAGAGTTCACATATCCCAATCATACGGACAGTAATGATATAGCCTGATAACGACAGAGCTGACGAGGTAACCGAACATATTATTTATTTTAGTACAATAAATATAATTATAATATTTTATTAAGCTACAAAACTGTTGAATAATTTGAAATAAATGGGCACTCAACATGTATTAAAATTGGTTTAAAATATGTTGACACATTGTTTTATGGTACAAACTTGATGGTTGACTATCGGTTGTTGTTTATACGCTAGTAAATACCCACAGGTACCCATAGGACTTTCCACTTTCGGGTTTGTACAGCTGAAATTCTCGATCGGAGTTTGTCTGAATCTGACCGGCCGGTCACGGGAGGGAGAAAGAAGGGTTTTGGCCGCTACCACCCCCCTCCCTCATCCCTGAAATTCGAGGTAAGTGAAAGGGCCAAAGTCGCGTCACGTTTCATAAGTCGGGATAATGGGAGGTCGGCCATACGTGCTCCGGCTCGCAGACAACGCACTGTACAAACTATTTCTTCGAGTGGCCTCTGCAAACTCATCCCCATTGTTCCTCTGACCTACTGTACACGGCCCCAACTACAGGCAAAACACTTACCCCCCCCCCCACCTTACATTTTGCATACGAAAATGGAAATAACATTATAGAATTTTTCCTCTAATTTCAATTTTAAAATGGAGTGTAAAAAACAGCCTGCCGTCCCATGCGTGGTCTGAAATAATGGGAAAAATTGGGAAGAAATATCTAATCGGTTCGAATTTGCAGTTTAAAGAATTTGATGGATCCACCAACATAACAGCTTTTGCCTATATTGTATACGTAAAACTATAGTGTTTTACACTATGCAATAGTAGCATAAAATACAACTGACGGCTCGTAGAAGTATCTTTGTTTGTGTACCTCAATTTTTGGACTTATAGCTTAAGATGTTCCGAGCTATGACGGACCCAAAGCGGAGTAATTAGAGAACAGCATGTCATCTGTTCTGAATACAATATTGATTAATAATAGAATTATTAACACGTTACCTGATCTTGTTGATATGTAGTTTATATTCCGACATATGTAAAATTCTGCATCTTATGTGCGTAATGGAATGCTGTTGCTACATTTCCGAATTAGAGAGTATTGGTTACATTTGGACCTTATTTAAAAGGAGTGATACATCTCATGTGAAAGGTAAATAAACTCTTTTGCTCTTCGTAAAGCCACAACGTAAGTTCAATCTCGACGGTTATGAAATTTCTCCCTTTTTAACCGCTATCACTGCCGGCAGTGGCCATAGGTTGCGCGCTGGAATATATAAGAAATTAGCGAGATTCTGCAGAGTTTGAAAATCTGGTCGGGAGGAAGTTTTTATTAAAGAAACTTTTTCAAACTTTATTAAGGAAAGAGATAAGAAACTTTTAAAGCTAAAATATTTAATATATTTCTGCCGGCTCACCTCCCCGACTGTGACTCGGGCTAATCGAGTTAGCGAATATTTCTATTAAACGCAGGATTTTATTATCGACTATTTATTTTTCAAAAATAAAACATTCTGTTTGATTAGTTACGCACCTCAATGTGATACATAGATATTACAGTCATAATGCTGGCTACAAATAATACATATTATAGAAATATTCGCTTTTATTATTATTTACGTTATCCACAATGAAAACCGCAGCATGAAGTACTAAATGTTTTGTTGGTAACGACTGTTCACATTATTGTACACGGTTTTCCCGTAGCGGAGTCGTATTTCTGCTATAAAGGAGAACGTCCGAAAATTAAATTGTCCCACTCACAACAAACGGCGAATTGGCGGATATTGATTACTTTTTCGGGAAACCACCGCGGAAACGAAATACAATGGAAAAACACCGGCGTTTTCAAATTTAAGCGCGTTCATTGTTTCGTAATCATACGACTTTTTACACGGGGAAAATTTGGCCATATTGTTTTCTTGAATCAGTTAACAGTGGGGTGGGCGGGAGGTTTACATTGTATATTACCTTTGTCGATACCGGTAATATGGAAACGGTTGCAGCGATTCACAAATTACCCTTTAATGTAAAGGCCCACGCCTAAATTTTGTTGCAATCAAACGGAAAATTAATTTCTCTCCGAGTCGAAAATTGAATTTTTGACTTCCTTTTTTTTCGCGAACGGCCCGCATCGGTTTCCAGTGGTTTTTGGGGAGCTTTCTCCCCTCCCGCCCCCGCCTCTGCGTTTTGACCCTGCGTTCGCCCGGTCACCGAACAAAATTAACAATATTCCATTTCGAAAATATTCAGCGAATCCAAAGGCCAAAAACGATATAATATTGGTCATTGTTTGCACTGCGGGCAAACAGTGGGGGCTACGCTCCAAATGTGTTTATTCGTTGTCAACATAGATAGGTAATATTGGCCAACTGAAATGCCAAGAAGTGCATGTAGATCTGTCTGTCGCAATACTACGGCCATCACATAATAGTTTTATCCTGCAACTAGTGTTTATGTCTGTTGTTATTAATTAATTCGCCTTTTGTCTCTGTCACTGACAACACGGGGTTATTGATATTGAGATAATTTCTCAGACTGTCATACAATTAACTCTATTAGAACGTTTAATCATCTAACTGTAAATCGTATTGCAGTTAAATAGTGTTTACTACGTGCAGGAAATTAAGAAACGAATTCGGAAAGTGGTATAAATCTGACCGCAGAAACGGTGAAAGGGGACAGTTGGATTGTGGAATATTAGCCGGGTGCGCGTTCACTATAGCGCTATCCGACGGTCTTTCAGCCTCCCGCCGACCAATGGGCCGTAACAGAATCGATCATCATTGTTCGATCGGCTTCAATATCATCAATCCCAGTCCCCATCCACCGGGCATTCAAATCTGTAATTTAAAGTTTTAAGGAGATGGCAAAATTTAATAAATTGACTGAGCGCATAGGTTGACATACATCTCAAATGAATCGTATTTAGTTCATTTATCTTTGATCAACCAAGTCAGCATTGGTTCCGGTCAATTTTACTCCTATTTTTTCGTTTTTTCATATAAACAGTTCCCGTATTTCATGCTTCAAAATTAATTAATTAATCTGGCATTATAATAGTAAAGTCTGGACCTAGATACCCGAGGTGGGTCTTGCCCGGATGAATCGAATGGAAAAAAGATTAGCTCACTTATTTGGTTAGATAATAGACCGGTTTCAGTAGCAGTTGTCAAACTAATTCTTTGAAAAATAACAGTGTTATGTCAAAATAATTGAGGTAATAATTCTACAATTTTATGGTTTCATTTTAGAGTCAACAATCACGCGTTGATACTGAGGTGTCTATGAAAGCGGTAGTAATTTAAGTTTTCATTTTTTATTGCATTGTTGTCAACTATTTGTTTGTTCCCAATCTGTTCCGGGCCCGGCGAAAGCACTCGACTGATGTTCCTAGGCCAGGTGATGATGGTTTTTGTGCAGAAATAAAAAAAATAGTAAAAATCTCTCCCCCCGGCTGGAAATGTTAAAAGGAAACAGTTGTAGGGCATTCATTGTCGGGCCGGCTGCGTGTTCGTAAAAGTGTGATCCATGTCCAACGTTGTTAGAGCATGGCCGGGGCCGCCCAATGAGCCGTAACCGTATCTTTTCTCTCCGCTTCCTCTCACTCTCTCACCCTCTCTCCCTCTCCGCGCCGTCGCCTATCTATCCCTCTCTATCTGGCGCACGCTTCTCACGCACGCACACACTCGCTGCCGGTCACACATCTGCCAGCGCCTACTCCCCAATCTCTGTATAAATCAAATCTCTCCACTTGGCCGTCTCCGTTCTTTCTCCCATCCGGGGACGGTCCCGTTCCCAACAATGGGAACTCCGAACGCGTTTCCCGTCCGGTCTGTAACTTCCGAAAGGCTGTCGAGCCTAACAGAACCTCATTCAGAATTTTCACCGGAGGCACAGATTAGCCTTAAAAAATAACCGTCGTCCGTGAAATTAGGTTAAATAATGTAAAGTGTGAGTTAGAGACACATCTCGCCACTCAATTAGACCATTTTCGAATTTTCACTATCGCGTTCCGTTAATAAGGTGTTTTTCACATTTTTGTGCAGAGGACTATTTATATTTTCTCCTTCCTCCATAGATTTGAAATCTGTTTAGACGGTTTTGACCTACATCTCCAAATTAGGCCCCGAAACTAATTAAACATTCTCCGATGGACTTGTGACGCACGAGGCAAACATTTTTTTTATCAATTAGTGTCATTGCGATTTAAGCCCCTAAATGAAACCTCTGCGAGCGTTTTCTTTCCACCACTTCCGCTAATGAAATGTGCTGTTATGAAATGTTCGCTTGTTACTTTTCTCGTTCATTCATCCGGATTTCAACGAGTGGATTGTCATATACAAAACGCCGCGTTTTACTCTCTCGAATATACTTACTAAGGGAAACAATATAAGTCCCACCGGCATTTCCATTTGTATTAAAACTTTCAATATTATCGGGGTAATTGAAAATTTGAATGTTATTGTAGTTTATTTAGGTTTTTCTGTCGCACTAATTTGTGTTACCTGTTCTGACTCCCCTTAGTGCGCAACTTCACGGTACAATAGTTATTAAGCAACGAGTAAATTAAGTAAATTAGCAACGAGCAAATTTCAGTTCAGAATATAAGGTTAAAAGAACCAGTCGTCCGGAAAAGAGAATTGACTGAAAAAAATAACTGTGAGATTTCATTGGGGGACACACTTTCAATTGAAATCTCTGCAAGAGAGAATTATGTAAATTGATGGAGTTTGTATGGCGGAATTACAAATAAAAATAAAAAACTGCTCATTGGGGAGTGTCGGGAATAATGAATGGCAATATTATCCCAGCGTGATGAGTCTCAAACAGAATCCTGTATTGGATATACAAGTGGCAAGAGAGCTGAAAGGTCGTGACATAAGCAAAAGGGAACTTAACTCATGGGGGCGGCGGGGTGGGGGCGGGGTTGACGTCAAAGGGGGCGACTGGCGACGACACACATGAAAAAAAGGTAAATATTTGCAGGGCTCGGGGGGATGTTTGGTATGGCGGTATGCCGGTACTTCACTTGGCAAGGTATGGGGTACCACCCAACCCCCCTCCCGACCACCGTCAGTTCCTCCGCCTCTTCTACAACCAACACAGAAATAAACAAAGAGTTATGGTTTTGCGCCCAGTTTTACGTTTGTCTTTCCCCTTCTCTAACAGCAGCTATAGACAAATGAACCCCCGAAAGAAAAAAACTGTTTCGAATACCTGTTTTGTACAGTACAGTACAAGTGATGTGAGTGACAGTGCAAACAGGATGCTCTACCCACCCCCCACCACCCCACACCACAAAGATGGTGAGCGGCCGAAACCGGTCTAGCGAATGACAATACAACGAGAGGATACAGAAGAACGCGAAAACTGCGGTAAAAAATTTGTTTTTACTTACATTTCGTTATTTAGGTGGGTTTTTGAAAGGGGCGTTAAATTCTGGTCTCTAAAGTCGTACTTCAGGACGACAGTTTGAACGGAAAATTTTGATTTCTTGACCTAAATATATCTTATATATTCTCTCTTCTCTTCTGTTCGCTTCGAGTACCGCAGCCATTGATTTCAATCGCCCACACTTCCGCGTTGTTCTTTCCGAATTCAGATAAGCCGAAAGCGACGGGGCCGAGACGGCACTATCCACCGGAAACATATTTCTTCCAGTGGAATAATAAAAAAAAAGTATTTCTTTTTTCAGAGCGAAGAAATTTGTCAGGCCGAGTGTTTTTCAGAGAGGCCCTCCCCAGCGCTTTTGGCGGCACGCGAGCTTTCCACTTCTGTCCTCAGCACGGAACTAATCCACTGCTACCGATGTTTTTGTTAAAGCGAAAAAAAAGAAAGAAAGACGGTCCTTTTTCCCAGCATGTTCCTACAAACTGATCTGTTTGTAGGAACAAAGCTCCTACAAACACCAGCCATACGAATAATGTAATTAGGCTGTAAGATTTAAAACGAGATTTCCCAAGATTATTAGGTTTCTAAAATAGGAGAGGATTGCCTGTAAAATAATTTGTTCGTAACGATACAAGAGAATAAGTTCGTTTATAAAATCATTCTTATAATACATGGAAATATTTATAATAAGTAAATATTTCTACTCGTTGAACAGCCTGGTAAATATTTCAATACAGTGACAGCGAAAAAACACGGAAGTGAGGGTGAATTCTGCAATGTTTTAGAGTTTGATATTGGTCGCTTTGACCGCCATGTTTTCGAAATTATACCACTGCTTTCCGTAGAAATCAACTCTCATTTTTCATTGAGTTGTTTGTGTCCAATAAACTATCGAAAGGTGTGTGTCAAAATTTGAAACTTTTGAAAACCATATTAGAATAATTAAAATTCTGAGATATATAATATCGTGGGTATTTGTTCAATATACGAATTGTAGGGTTACAAATTGAAGTAAAGTGCAGAGGATGCGATAAAAGGAAAGTTAAGCAGATAACCCGGCAACAATTTTTTCCATTTGCAGTCCGAAATCCGAATGGGCACCTTACCGCTTCCCGGTGAACTCCATAATCGAGTGTACGTCAGAGGGATAACAAACACTTTTGCCGAGATCCCAGCCGTCCAACTTGTGCGGGAGTTGTTAGCAGTGTCTCCGGTATATATCTCGGCGTTTCCACTGTCCCGCGCACACACCCTCCCGCCGTCCAATATAACGCTGAGAAGCCGACTTCAGATTTCAGATTCCCCCCCCCCGCTATTCAGTTTCAGATTGTATCAGCGAATAAGTCTAAAGAACAATAACTGGGAGGGTTTATCCGCAGTTTATACTCACTCAAACTGGCAAATGGAAATATTTTCTTTTAAAAGTCTTTAGTCGTTGTCCTGAGTACTGTAGTACGCCAATCATTAATCGTACCGGATGCATTAATATAGATTGATAAACAGTAATAAATTCGTGGAATTAAATATTGAAACGTGGAATAAAATTAGTGGGCGCCGTAGCGCAAACTCCCGGATCTTGGGTTCCATTTTCCGAGCAGGAAGCATATTTTATTTCCATTGAAAATTCGATACATAAAAGGAGAGGAGCTGGCGAACTCCAGTGTGCTAAGTACAATTTTTATATCGTTATCTTCCTTTACTTATTCCCCAGTCGGTACCTGAGCTTTTATCCCATATCTAAACCTTAGAAAGGAAATTTATTTGTTATTGTATTACAGATTCCATCGTATTTCGGCAGCATATTCATTTTCTCTTAAGACTCTTATGCATTGTGATGTAAAAAAAGTGTTGTACAGGTGATAGGAAAGAGAGGCGCCGAATTAAAGGGGGAAAAAGAAGAATATAATGTGATAACTCAAGTAGGTGGCCGGTTCTGTGTAAATAATGAAGATCGATGATCGGTCAGGTGTAATGAAACGAAAATTACCCCGCCTATCGGAATACAAAATTGTGAGAGTTCAGTAATTTCTGTGGGATAAACAAATAACCAATCCGAGAATATGCTATGCAAATTAATGTTACAAAAAAGGTATAATTACATATCGTCGGGTGAACCGGAGGCGTACATTTTCATGTTGTCAAAGTTAATAACAGGTGCAGGTGAACTTGGTCAAGAGTTATGACCTCGCTTCTGCCCCTATTAATTTAACTTTTTTATTTTTTACTTTATTACAGTAGTCAGACAGTAACATCTTTGTTATAACATTTAATATGTCAAACTCATTCAATAGGGATAAGAGCACAGTGCCAAGTGGGACACAGTGCCATTGTTTATGCGAAAATTTATTATCTGCCTACGTTAAGCATTACTTGAGCAAGATTTTTTCTGAGCTTATCTCAGGTGAACGCGTGATTATTTCATTCCTTCGTGTCCAGCCTTCAACTCCATTACGGCTTTATTTACTGCCCGAATAATCTAATTATTTACAGCATGCCCGCCGATAATCAGATTCGGGCGAGGCTAAAAGAACGGCCGTAAATCAGTCCAATTCCCTTTTCCGCGATTTTTATTAGCGTACAACCTTTTGACACAGTAATTACAATACTCGATAGAATCGCTTATAACGTTATACGTATTCTGTAAACGATTTACTAATCTTGGGACGATCTCAGCGGATTCAGTTTGTAACGCGTGCACACCTCCAGACGGGTTGGGGGGGGGGGCGTTCATTGAATACGTCGGACGTCATTAATCATTTAGGGGTAGGTCAATATTTGCGGGGTTGGTAGGGGGTGGCTAATTGGGTGCGTGACCGGTGAATGACAGACCGTCGGCGTTACACGGCTGATAGGCCCGCCCTATATATAACGCCACATCTGAATTAGCCTTTAAAGGAGCAATGATAATAAGCGCTCATTTTCAAATATAGGCGGCCGTGGGGGTCTGCTGTCAACACCCAACGGTTCAAGCCATAAATCAAAGTATAGGGAAGATATTAAAGGTGTAATAGTGGGTTTATTCTGAGGAAACTAAAAATACAATAAATAGTAAATTAAACATAAACAGGAAAATAGGCACTCAACTAAAAATTATATTTGAGTTTAAAACAGAATTCGACATTAGGGTAATATTGCCAATAAATACAAGTTTAAATGTTCCATTTTCTATTTTGTCTTAAAAATTTGACTGCAACACTATAAGTCACATTTCAGTATTGCTACATATACTATTAAGATACGGGGCTTAGTAAATTTACTCCAGACAATTTATCAATTGGACAGACTAGTCCTCAAAGATTAATTAGGTTCTATGAGCATATTATTTGCACTTAGAGCATTAAAAATGGAAGACGACATTCTGCAACGTAAGCTTTTCTAGCAATATGTCCAATTATGATCAATTTCGGTTACGGCCGTTTAATCATGAATCGGCCTCAGTCCTGACTGTGGACGGAATTCGTATAATTAGAGCGTAAAAATAGCGGAAATCCAGAATATAATATACAGATTATTATAGCCAAGATGTTTAGTCGTCTATAGAAGAAGCGATTCTTCATCTGCCCTCATTAACTAACCGAAACAGGGATGATTAACATAAAAGTCGTAAATAAGATATTTCTGTTGCAGTACAGAACAAACTAGAATTTAGCCCTTGTGGAGAAACCTAACCTTTGCGCCAGTAGGAAGAAAAAACCCGCCACTTTATTTTCAACTCTACCAGTCTGTACAACTACAAACATCGCGTGCGGTTTGAGAGGTTTTTCTACAGGCCAGCGTTATAATGCGACAAGTTCTTTTTTTCTGACTGTAATAACTAATCAGTTCAATACCGGTTATGAAAAAATATGTAAAAAGAGGAAACAACAATAAAAAATTATGCAATACAATATATATGTCCATGCCCTATTAATGCTTCAACGTTAACGGTGGTGTCCTCGAGGTTTTTCCATCCCTTGGGTTCCGCCATTAAAAATTGCAAGTGTAAGTTGAGCTGGACGAAGGGAATTTCACCCTTTTCTAAATCGGCTAAATCGTTCTCAAAAGCTAGCTGGTAAATTTGTGTACTGTTAACAGTACTTTTGAGTAAATGTTACCAGATTCCGGCTTAGGACTAAGCCCCATCATTCACTATTAGGCACGACTTCACTTATACTTCACATGCGTCAAAATAATTTACATTAACACGAATTTACTGTAGCGAATAAATTCGTTTAAAAAATGTTCTCGCAGCAATATACCGGTAAAGGACTCATACAGATTTTAATTCTCTTCACCGCCAGTTTTGTTCACCCGAAACAGCACACGATACTTGAAAAGGATGAAGTCCACAGAAGAATATACGAGATATAAAAGAGGAAAATTACAAAGGCGTGGGATCACAAATTGACGAAAAATAAAAACACGAATTTGGTAATATCCGGTGGGCAGGGGGGGGGAGGCCGTAATGGGGGTACAATTGTATGTAACTTTTTAATGGTCGGGTCGTAAAAACTGGAGCGTTATCTGTTGGCGTACCTGGGGGGGGCCCTCGGCCAATTAGGCAGGGCCATTGTCACAGTGAATTCTGGTCCCGCCGGACTGAAAATGAGGCCCCATTCCCAATTAAGCTTCGACAATGTCCCTCAAAGGCCGCCCACTGCAAGCATAGAAACCAGAAGGCACATAGACACCGGCAGTAATTTAAAATTGTCCTCAATCATAAAGTTTCATAATTAGATTTATGAAATTTTGAATTTTAAAAAATCAATTTTTTAGTCCTGTCTACTTTTTTATAATTCCGGATTTTGTTTCTGGCAGTCAGTTTAATTTATTTACATTTAACTTATTTGATGTGTAATCCAAAGAGAGAAATAAGTAAGGATGGAAACATTGATATTTCCTTGATTGGGAAGGCGAAACCATCTTATCTTTGAATGAAATTAGCTAGACTAAAATATTATGAGTTATATTGGGTTGCCAACTAAGTAATTGCGGATTTCGCCAACAAGTGGCGTTGTATATATTTTTAAGTACGTCAACATCTTTGCACAGATAAGATTCTTCGATAAATTATTATTTGGTCCTTTCTGAAACATTCGGTATCAAAATTACATTGACCAGTTGAATTGTGTGTGTGTGTGTGTGTATAAAAAGCTAAAACACGGTGAACCGAAGTGAGCGTTTCCGTCACATTTTGCTTTTTTATTTCCAAAAAGGTGTTAATGCCTCGCAGGCTCATAAAAAGTTGTACGCTGTGTACGATGATGAAGCCTTAAAAGAACGGCAGTGTCAGTACAGGTTCGCAAAATTCCGGTCGGGGGATTTTTCGTTAAAAGATGAGGAGCGCTCTGGACGTCCGGTGGAGGTCGATGATGACCAAATAAAGGCCATTATTGATTCGGATCGCCATAGGGACATTGCAGAGAAGCTGAATGTATCTTATACGTGCATTCAAAACCATCTACAGCTTATCTGTGCAAAGATGTTGACGTACTTAGAAATATGTACAACGCCACTTGTTGGTGAAATCCGCAATTACTCAGTTGTCAACCCAATAGAATTCCTAAAACATTTCCTCGGTACAGCAAACTTGAACGAGAGACAAACTGAATATAGTCCATCTCTTATCCTTTATTGATTGTATACTCTTCTTACTCGTTAAGGGATTAGGATATGTTGATACAGCGGGAAAAGTTTTACTTTATTGGTGATTTACGTCATCAGAGATCGTAGTGTCGAGGAGTGTTGATTGTGACGAGGGTATCGGAAGGGCGGCTATTACTGAATGGGCAGGCCCTGGCCCACCCCCCATCTGTCTTGGATCGTAACATGTCAAAGGTGGCCAACCCCCCACCGATGGCCACAACCCTCTACCCCACTTAGAGTCGACGTCTTTCAACCTCGGGCCAAATTCAGCCTCCCCCCGATTATTCATTTGCCCGATCAGACCCCCCTTGCGGATTTCGCTGTCGACCCTCGCCATCGAAGTGATTCCACCGTATAATTGGGGAGTGCCTACCTGCCGGCCTGCTCCAGAACCACTTTAAAATCGCTTTTATCTGTTTCTGTTAACTCTCAAAATATTCTGACCCGATTCGGCCTAGAAATAGACGCAGTTTACTCAAAAACTAATATTTGCGCATATATAATAATAATAAGAAGTAGTAAATATATTAAATAGTCATCACTCGATATACTCCTGAGCTGTAATGTGACTTATATATAGATGTTTATCACTGCATAGCTCGATTTTATTGTAGATTACAGTTACAAACCCCTAATTTCACATTTGAGGAGCGACGTTTGATGTATCGTACATGATTCGAATGTTGTTATTGAAATCGATTCTACCGTTCGGCTCGGATACTAGCGCGCTTTCGATACAACTCCTCGGCTGTATAATTGGAATTAGCGGCCAATTTATTTACTTTCGGCCGATCGAGTTATATTTGAGCAGGGGGGGGCCCGGAACGGCCGTTGCGAGGGGCGGCCTCCCCCCGGAGCCGCTGGGAGAATAACGCTACGCCCCCGATACCGCTCTGTTTGTATTATTGGTGTTTGAGTTGTTCTCCAGATGGTGCGTATTACCGAACCGAGGCAAAGTTCGGACGCGGGTCAAGGCGGTCTCACCCCCCTCGGACCAAAAGGCCAAAACCGACCCCACCCTTCTAATAATAACACAACGCGAGGCAGAATTACAGTTGCCTGCAACTGTACTTCTGTTAAGCGTTACGGATTACATGCTTAATTAACTGCGATTCGCGGCGGCCTCCGACGAAGTACCAAAGGCACACAGAAGGCTAGTTCAACATTCAGATAACCTTTTTATAGAATACTTTGAATGGGGGGGGCGATATTTTTTTACGTTCAGCATGGAGCAAAGAATGTCGGACTAGGGTAACTCATTAGTTAATAGTATTGCACGCCTGGATATAATAAATAGACTAGTTTTTATTATCTCTGTAGCAAGTCCCTGATTACCCATGCTTTTAAATATTATACAAGGATCATTTATTTTAAATTGTATATAAAAATAAAATCTATATTGATCCTGGTTTCAGTTACGTTTATGTCAATTCGCTGTCGACAGTATTACATTTCGAATATAGTAAATTTCCATATGAAGTCAACGATAAAAGGCCACGACTTGGAAATCGAAATTTTTCGAAACGCGGCGTTTATATCATCTAACGTTATTAAAAAACGTAAAATGGATTCCTTATCCCAGTCTAGAACGATTTTGCCATCGTGTTAAGCAAGGTGTAGATCGTTAAGAAAGATACGATTAACTTTATCACTGACACAAAATTAAAAAAATGTGAAAACAGAAGACCGATTGATTATTAATGAAAGACTACGATTATTATGATAAGCTAAATACAGTTATAGAATATCGAATCATATTAAGTGTGCGCACGGGCCCACCGACTGGGACCTGTCTCAGGGAGTAGGGGCTCATGTTTCAGCCGAGCAATAGAGAGAACTGTTCTGTTGGGCGATCTGCCGTGTTGTGCTAGTCGTGCGTCATGCGATCCGAATCTGGCGTACGTAAATGCAGTGTGGAGGTATGCGTCCGACCCAACAGCGCCGCGCCTCAGTGTTAGTGCCACGTATATAGAGGCCGGCTACAGATTACACTGATAACATTGGGCTTCCGAGCAGTTAACCTGTCATGTTTGGATAGAACGGCACCGACACAAGTGTTCTTAACGGAGAACAAACACGCTTCCCGACAGGACGGCCTTGTTCCCACCCTTCCGATGCATACCCTTCACAAATATGTATATATATAGAGAGAGAACCATCGAATATGTATAATTTATGAAAACACGCAACATACTGCATATGTATCGCCATGTATACATCAGAATAAACCAAAGTGACGGTCCAAGTGAATATTCTATTAGAAATTGGATTTTCCTCATCACCAGTGGCGTTAAAACAGTTATATAGTGTCCGAAATAGCGCCAATTAATTGATTCGGTCACCAAAAAAAAAATCGTAATTCCTTGTGGAAAAGGACAAGAAGAAATGATTTTTTCCAGTGGATTTCCGATTGCATCTTGGGCACAAGAGGGGGAAAAAGGGCTCATGAATGTTTCAAAAGGGGAATGGGGCCCTTCCGGTCCTACTCCTTGCAGCCATTTGCGGATCAACCACCGTAGTATCATTATGAAATGGTTCGCGAAGCACATATTGTTCATTTCTCCTTCGTATTCCTGCCAACGTTATCGGCACGCGGCAGGGGCGGTGCGCATGCAGTAAACCCAAGAGTTACGCGTATGAACATACGAAATGTTATTCGAAATTTACAAACGGATTTATTGCTACCGGACATTTCGCTTGGGATAATTCGTTTTTATAGGCCGGTTGAAATTAAAAATAAGGAAGAGTAGCGTAGCACATTTTGTCCGTTGTACAACAATTAAAACTCAATCGAAATAATTGTTTTATTCCGTGTCCGACGAGCATTAGCCGGCCCTTTGGCGAAATCTGCCGGCTTTCAACATTGTCCGGTAGTGTAGTTAATTGAAATATTATTCGATAAAATTATCCCAGCGTTCGATAGTAATAATATTAAGCGAAATCTCCTCCGCCCACCACGAACCGGCAGGCCGCAAGGGCCAAGGGCCTCCCGATTGTATTAAACCGGCCAGTCCTAAAGGGAGATCCAAAACAAATGTTTGTTACTAACGGAATGCATTTAAATATAAATGCCGGGTCGGGGCTCCCAGCTTTAAAGTCCAATTTCCTGTCTGGCGAGAAACCCTTTATCCGCCTTTTGAAAACCCTTTAATTTCCAAACGCTCCCGGATTGCATTAATCGCCGGGATGAATCGGAGAAAAGTTAAGTCCGGCCCCTACTAATCTCTCTCTCTATATATATATATTTATTTTTCCGACCCAACCGCTGAAAAACCCGCGCATCGTAAAATTGGATTCGGGCACAATATTAATAATTCCCCTTTTGTAATATCGATTAAACCCCAATAGAGGCGATATTAATTTAAATTCCGTCATTGTTTATTTTCCGTCCCATATAATTTGGTGGGGCCAAGCCGGCGGTTTAGTGTGGAATAAATTTCGTCGCTGAAACCCTTATTCACTGTAAATTGCCAAACGCTACCAAATATTAAGCGTACCACTTTATTAAACGTTAATTCCTTTATTGTAGTCATTTTTATTAATCGCTGCACGCTTATTGTTGTCGTCCTTCACTTCAGCGCCAGTTCAAAGTTTTATATTACAAATTCCTATAGTGTATTATTATTATAAATTTCCTACATTTATATGATTCACGATATAATTTAGAGGAAAAATATCCGATATTCCAAACCCTCGCCCACCCCTAAGCAGTTTTCTGAGTTGCTATTTACAGCCATAGTCTGCGTAAATAGACGTAGAATACGTCGGTGAGCTTGGTCATGAATTCGAGGAGACGGGCTATGAGATGAGAAATTGGACAACTCGGGGTGGAATAAGCGTGGAGGTGAATTTTTCATCCGGGCACAACAAATAGGCTACCTACCGGAAGACAATATAAATTATGGCCGTTTGTTTTGAGAGCGGCTCCAGGTCTCCGCATGTTCTGGCCCTCGATGATCGTTCAACCAGCCAACACACTACTGGTTAAACTTTTTTTAAACTATTTCATTGCCGCAACTGTACAGTACGAATAGCGAGATCGAACGATATTATTGGATAGAAAATTAAAAACAAATTTGTTTTCCTCCAGGATTTCAAACACGCGAGGGCCCGATACGAACATATCGTTTGAAATACGGCGATTGATAAGGGCAAACTGATTTCGATCGAAGTCAGTCCGGATTCATAGACCCGGGATTAAGTCCCGCCATTACAAAGTTGCCCCTCTTAAAGTGCCGGGAAGGATGCGAAGTGGGCGGTTAGAGACTGGACGAGTTTCTTTCTTCCAATTTGCGGAGTGCAACCACCCGCTCAAAGTACCCGCAGGGCCAAACATTGCCCAGGTAATTGGCAACTGCAAGCGGCGTTAACTCCCCGAACACAAATTAGGGGCTGGATCGCCCCAACTTCAGACCGCCGAACAAGACCCACCTTTCCTTCTCAGGCTGCCATTTTACGCGCGGTCGAGGACTGCGTACTGTTCCAATTGTGGGAGACAGAATGCGAACAGGCGAAACGGTTGAACCTGAGCTTTATATTTAGTTAAATAAATTTAGCGATTATGATCCTTGGACGTTATATCAAATTGAGAATTTGATTTACAACAAATTTTGTATGTGTTAAAAAAAATGTCGCACAAATGTCAGACGAGAAAGAATTTGTCGTTAATTGAAGGAAATTGAGGAAAACAGCAGGCAAAATAATAAACGCGGACATTTTATTTTTGTAGGTGCAAATATTTTCTAATAACGATAAAACAATCTTCATCAAGGTTTCGCGGGGCGGACGCGACCTCGGCAAAGACAGATTGACACCATCCCCCCGGCCTCCACCATTGTAATCCGATGAAGAACAGACAGACAGCGGTTTCATTTTATTTCCCGAACGCGGTGTCATTCGAAAACGTTCGATCAGAATTAGGCCCGCCCCTCCGCAAGAGCTATGATACTCTTGGGATTAGAGCCTATTGGGAGGAGAGAGAGAGAGACAGTGGAGCAAATAGGACCAATCTGAAGGGCCCGCCCTCTCGATGTAGGGCCGCTAGGAGCCGGCCCCAAGACATATTGCCGGCGGCGGGGGCGGGGGGGTGAGGGTTTGGGCGGTGACGTCCCCTTGATGGATGCGCCTTAGCCCCGGCCTCATTATAATAAACGCTGGCCCCTCCCACCCGAACAGTCGCTATTGAATAAATATACCGTTAGGAGGGCCAGCTATGAATGTGTCGCTCGGCTGAGGTTCCACCAGAGGGATGTTGGGGGTGGACACTCCTCTGCACTTTGTCTGATTGCCTTTCCCCCCGCCACCGACGGTTTCCGAACTCCACGGTCCTTTTTGATTTTTCCTCCCTTTTTTTTTGATCCCTTCCGCTCTTGTTTCCTCCCCCGTTTCATCTCGTCGTTTTCTTATAGGGCTGAGCTTTGACCGTGTATTGGCACGTGGAGACCGCCAGGCGGGCGTTGCACGACGACGGTACGGGGAAACCTCGCGGCCGAATAAAACCCCGTGTCCCCTTCCGATCTGGAAGATTTCTGGGGAATAATACCGCCTAGGAAATAAGGGTGGCTTCAAAGTGGTATACGCTCGGGGAGGTTGAGTGCAACGACGATTATAGCCAAGTGCCGGGAGACTTACATAATAGTAAATAGAAATTATTTCGATTAAACCTGGACAACAATATTTGTAATGACGAATATCTGTTTCAAGAAAAATATTGACTAAAAAATACATTTCATCTTCATCTGGCAAGAACGCCTTGACAATTTTGGTCAACTCTCCTCAATTCGAGCATATTATTAGAGTAAATATAAATTAAAATTTATTTTGAACGGGTTTTCCCACATTAGCCCTGGGAATGGTCGGTTTTCTGATGTTGGGAGAATATTTTTTTCTAGTCTGTAGCTAATAAATAGGAAGGTCGATTATTTGGTTCAAGGCTTGAGGGGTTTGTTGACACCTGCCTTTTTTAGAACCAAATTATATTCAACGATAAAATTACCGTTCGGACATTTGTACAAATGAATACCCCCACGGGGGCGGAAATGCATAATTGGCAGTGGAACTGGCGGCATCTCAAAGGGCCCGGAATATGTCTGGAAATAGGCGTTCGGTGTTTCGCAATTCGGGATTGGGGGGGGGATACAAAAATAGGCTCTGCCGCCGCCACCGAAGAGGGCCGAGGTCGCAAATCAAGAGGAGCGGCAGGTTTATGCCCCGGCAACGGCTGTGCACTTGCCCACTCCGACAGGGGAAAAAACCGTGACGACCCCAGTAACAGTGTGTCCGTCTAAACCGTATTTATAGTTTGGAGTTGTTTTATATTACTGAGAATAAAGTTTTCCCCTGGGGGGCCAACACATACGTCGACTGGCACTGCGATTTGTTGCCTAAGTCAGTTTTACAAGGCATTTTTGTACACAACAACCGCTCATCTAATTTCGTTTTGTTAAATATCGTGCCAAAACTGTATAAAATCAGTTAATTAATATTGTGCGATACGAGCGTAAGAAATATTTAATAGAACATGATATTTAACTAACTTTAAACAAATAGGACAGTTATTTTCTGAAACAAGGTTGTAGGGTGAAACGAAAAAATTCGATAATTTCTCCTGACGAATCGGTATATTTTTTAACATTGAATTTAATATACCTCTAACCCGGTATGCTGGGGTTATTTGAAATTCGAATATTCTACATTCTAATATATATTTCATTCCATATCTCTCTTCGCAGGCCATATACGAGTGATAAATACTGAAATCGATTTTTATGCCCGCCCTCCGTTTCGCCGCTTAAATATCGGGAGCCCCGCGAAAAGCTGGTGCGAATAAATTATGCACATTTCTCCATTCATAGTTTTGTATATAGAGAAAAAGGAAACGATTGTAGGGGGTGCTGGGGGCGCGGATTTACACATCTAGGTTGGGTTTTGCATAAATATGAGACTCGTTTGATTATAGAGCGGAGCATCTAGTAGGACCGAATCGATGCCGGCGAGCGCCCCCTTTTTCCGGCCTTTTCTCCTTTAATATTTATCAGGTCCGGTCGAAATGTGTAATGTATAAGCGCGTAAAAGAATTACAGAACGCCCTGTCGGTAACATTGGTCAGTGGCAATCGAAAAAAGACAGTAGGTAAACAATCGATTAATAAATATTGATGAAACGAAAAAGAAAAGGAATATTTCAAATGTACACGACATGTGTTGAAAACTTGTGACATCATTACGGTTAACGAAGTGAAGCGTAGAACGTGGAAGAAAAACCGACAGAAAAAGTAAGAATAATTGACGTAAGACTGAACATCATTCACAAGGACTGTACAGAATGATTTCACGGACGATTAATTTTCTGTAAAACAGTAATGATTAATCTATGTTAACATGGCTGTGTGATTTCAGGAAAAGTTCCCCTACCGACTCGGTGATGGCTGCCCACGTTTTATATCTCGTTCAATTTATTTCCCATTGGCTAACTGAGTAGTAATTATTCGTGAAAAATAGAAGAGCTTATCATATTCCAATTATGTAACATTTATCTATTGCATATTTCGATGCAACAAATCCAAATAGTCCCAGGCTGACTAAATGCACGCAAGATTCAGAGACCTAAAAATATATTAGGCGGTTGATAAACTGTTACTTCTTGTAACATCTATTTCCGTTACTACTGTTTTTCTTTTATTGGTGATTTTTCGTTTGAAAGTTGATCTTATCGAACATGTAGCTTATTAAAGTTCCGAAACGTTTTGTGGTAGAGGAACGGTTCGTACATTGAGGATTCGGTGTTGTGGTTCCTGTTTGTATTGAGGAGCCAGCCAGCCCCACCTCAGTTGCTGTATTATTCCGTTTGGCGATGCGGCCGTTGGGGAGATGTGACGGGGCACCTGAGCCGTTCGACACCGCCCGAATCCAAACTAGAGCCGGGAGCCGCCGACCGCGATACCCGACATCCATTCCCGATAGAATCGATTGAATATTCTATGACTGAGCATCTCCCCAGTCGCCCTAACTCCTCCTCCTCGGAGGGGGTGGGTGGCGGGTTTCGGATTTTTATCACCCTCGGGTCCCGAGAATCTCCTCCGGATTCTCATCCGCGACGCTCAATGAAAGTCCTCCTGAAAACCGACCGTAAAGACCTATGAGAGACCGGCGGAAAGCTGAAAGTCTCTTTTTCGCCTAGAAAAAATCAGGTAGTCCAACCGATTTCAGGTTTGAACCTAATTTATATCGAAATTAAGGCTCTAAACGGCGGAAACATACACTCTTTAAAGGGGCTTGAGATTTATAAATTTTTCCGAGAACGGTAAGGCATTCAAAATTGTGGTAGGCAAGCTCGGGTATACGGATTTACTCGGCATATTTTAATTTTTCATACATTTACCATCCAAAAACGAACATATTAAGGACGTTCTGTCAAATTTGTTGTACCGGAGTGCAATGGGTCGCCACTGGCTTATTTGATTCTCACCTAGACGAGGACCGAAACCGGCCCAAATGCCAAGAGAGACGATAACAGTTTAGTGATACTGCCGAGGGTATGTTTGACCGACAACGCACAATTTTCGGTCACCGTCCGATACCGGCCTGCAGGCATGAAATGAAGTGCGTAAGTTATAAAAACATCAGCTGTACAGCATCAGGCTAGAAAATTAGATATTTGAAATTAGTTTGTTTTTATTGTAGCATTTCATTTGAAGGAACAAATGTCAGTGAACCGTTGTGTGTAAAAAAAAGAGCGTAATCATCACGTTTCCGTTGCCGGCCCCAATACTGAAGGGGACGACGATAAACGCGGTGGTGCGTAGTGGAGTGTTTTAAACACAGTGAGTTTCAGAACTCGGGGACCGCGGAATTTTATTCGCGAAAACCGCGATTTGGCAAAGCGGAAATGGGGAGATCGGCATTTGGAATGGGAGCGGTAAAGCAACCGACTTTGGGGTCGGGATAATGCGCTTTTAACGAGGCTCGAAGGGTCAAACTTGCTTGCCGCCTCTTGTTTCCCCTCGGGCCTCGTCACCCCCCACATCACCTACACTATCGCACCCATCAGTTTTGATTCTCGCTATAAAAGCGGGCTGCGCCAGTGATTCACCTGTGGATAATGTGATTAGGCTTATGTCTGCCCCACGCGCCCCATTTGAACGGCTAGTGAATATTTACATACCGAGTACACACTGTGGTACGAATCTGTGATGTTACTGTCAACCGATGGCGCTAAACAGATTGAAAAATTGATTTCCAGTTTATTGGTTAATAAATCAGCATCGAATTCGGTGAGTTCTTCGGGTGAGAAATTTAATTTTAACCGAACAAATTTACCACCTGGAAATAATCTAAAATCAGGGGATTCTAAAATATTGGTATTGAAGTATAAATTTCGTAGCTCTAATTGTTTTGAGGTAAGTATCCCGTATTATAATAGTAATTTATTATTTTACTAAAAACTAACTAATAATTTTTATATTGGTCCTGAAAAACAGAAGGAGTGATTCTATTCCTATTATGTAACGTTTATCTATTGGATAGACAATATTTCAGTCTGAATAAAAATAGTTCCACACTGACTGAATGCAGTCAAGATTCAGAGGCCAGAAACAACCATTAGTTTGAGAAGGAAAAAATAAATTAGGTGGACGCTAAATTGTTAATGAATCGTTGGTCTCTTCTAGAAAAAAATGTGACGAGTAAAGCATCCATCAAGTATTCACTGGCTTAGAAACGGTATATATCAAAGCGGCCTTTCATTTGTAAAAATTAAATTTTCATTTCAACGCCCCTTTTCCTATGTACTTGAATTCGTCGTTAATTCATACTGGGAATATATAATACGGTCTCGTCTTCCCAATGTGTAAAGCACTTTAAACAAATTATTTGCTTTACAGTCATTAGACCTTACAGCGAATGCTAGTATTTGAATATAAGGAAATTTTGCCGTCACAAGTATATTAAAACGCAGGATAGCTTTTATTATTAAATAATGCCCAGAGGAACTTCCAGGTATTTTCAGAAAATGCCAAAATTAAAATTCGCTTATATAAAACTTATTATTTTTCTTTTGCCTGATACAGCCTCTATCACTCGCATGGCCTTACATAAAGAGTTATTACAAAGCCAATTATAACGAACAAATTATGGTGTCAGTGACTAAATTGAACTGCATAGCCTGAATAACGGTTTGGCTTCTACTTGCGCCATATTTTCAAGTTTAATTGTCCTTTCTCAACATTTTCTCTATTTCACTTTCCCTTTCTCTCTCTCTCTCTCGTGGGAGAGCCCCAATTGTAATGCAAACCCCACCGGCGTCGTCGGGCAAACGTTCGAACACTCAGCATTATGCGACACTACTGGCTATGAATGGACTGCCCGAATTAATTAAACTCTCTCTCTCTCTCTCTCTCTCTCTCTCTCTCTCTCTCTCTCTCTCTCTCTCTCTCTCTCTCTCTCTCTCTCTCTCTCTCTCTCTCTCTCTCTCTCCCTCTCTCTCTCTCTCTCTTTCTCCTCGTAAATCAAACCCGTGGGAAATCAAGTTGGAAACAAAGTTACAAAGGTCTACACACACACACACACACACACACACACAGTCGGGCCGGCCCCGACTTCCCGGGAGAATAAGTCCGTCGGCTGCTTGTCCTCGGGGCCAGCTGCTTTTCGCGCAAGTACCGGACTTTCAAAGTAAGTCCTATCTTTCATTGGGCCTCTCATATTTTAGATTGCGACAATTTTGACCCCGCCCCGTGTCGTATATTTGGCGGCTGCGAACAGAACGTACACTTACTGAAATCAAACTTTATCTGAACATTATATTTTACGCCCGCAGACCGTTAAACTCACATATATACGGCGTTCTTGTCTCAACAAATTTATTAGATACATTCAGGTGTTATTACATATACCACTATTATATAGAACGTTTACAACAATTATTGAGTTCTAGTTGGCTCTATTACAACTATTAAGCCGAAATAATCTAATACAGTTAATTAAATCATCATTATTTGGGGTTAAAAAGCATCCGGTTTCATTCAGACCTTTTTGGACTGACAGTGTCAAATTGGGGGAAAAATTCTTTACTTTTGAAGGACCAAGATAAAAATCCGTTCTAAGTAAGGATCCGGCCTATCAATACCAGTTGCATATGGTTCAGAATTGAGGTATGCAAATACGGAACCTTCCATTACAGAAATTGTTGAACGTGGTTAAGTAACAAAAAATATGGTAAGCTGTTGTCAGTACTTAGATTATCTAATCATTGGACCGTTGGAATCTGGAGGTATTCGTATAATAATGATTTCGAAGAACGGACAGCATCTTTCTCTGTCGCCTTATAATTAATCCAAAGTTATTTTAAAACTGAAATACTTCATTCCTAATGACCCGTTTGACGTACCAGCGTGTTTAAACGATCCCGCTCATGTTACCAAAGGGGAGCAAAAAAAAAATGAATTCACGCCCCGGTTAGTCATTTGTGGAAATAACTCCATCGCCGACTTCCCAAGGAACTAGCTTCGATCCTCTCGTATTTCGAAACGGGATTGGGCAGAAAGAAACGGGAGAGGAGACGCAGCGCAAACACAGGATTTTTACATAAGAATGTCCGTGGGAACACGAGACTCGAGTTTATCGAGACTGGAAATCTCGTTTTCCCCGAATCACACACTCACGTAAAACCTATCCCATAAACACATGTTGAACATGTGCTACACACGTTATTTTAATTCCCTCCGAACGCTTTCCACCCACTTTACTCCTTTTCTTTCCTACGGCCCGTCGGAACGCCGAAATGAAAGTGGGTCTATCATGTCAGCGTCCTGGAATTAACCTAATTGTTATGAATTACATAAGGACTAATCTCGAATATGTTTTAGGCTTGAAAAACATATATAATTCCGGTGATTAGTATCTCTAAATTTACTATAGAGATAACGCTCATAGAATGGAAAATCGGATTTCAATATAAATGAACTGGAACAGTGCTAAAAGCGTATTTGATAAATTAATTAATCAATTCCTTCCCTTCCATAATGGCCAGTTGCTTTACGAGGGGATGATGCCCCGGGCGTGGACTATGTGGGGCTCCAAATCGAATGCCGGGAAATAAAGTTGATGAATTTTATGTATCGAATGATTTTGATTTCAACACAATTTCGAGATCAGACATCTGTTATAAATTTAACAACCAAAGCAGAATTATTCGCATTGCTAATTGTTGGAAAATTATATAAGAATTTTAGAAGAAAATGTAGGAACACTTGTATTATCCGAAATTAGAAAGAGAGGCCTGAAATTAGGATTTAACCCCGAACGCATACCGTCGCAACTATTGCTCCGCTTTAATAACCCGGATATTTATCTATTTGTGTCTCCTTATATACGTGTTATAAAATGATTTCGGTCATTTGAAGCGAACGGATACGGTTTGGGAATCCTTGATCAAAACGAAATCGAGAACTAATGGCAAGGCGCGGCGTAAAGCATTTCCCGGAAGGAAAACGGGATTTTTCAGAATACCGTCGGAGGTTCCGGCAATGAAATTAGTTTCTGCTTTATTGTGTAAGTGGATAAAAACCCGGGGGCGTCAAGCAACAGGTGAGAGAGAGCCTCTCATCGTCCGTCTTCCTCCCGGGCCCATCAAAACATCCCCGCTTTGGCGCTCTCTTCCGCAGATCGAGCGATACTATTCGGCCGTTCGGCGTGGAAGGGGTTGACGGTAGGGGGCGGCCGGGAGGGGGCGCTTCACGTTTCCCATCGGAAATCGGTTTTTCCTGGAAAGCCGTGTGTCGGCCCTATCTGAAAAATAACGCCGCCAGGTCCCCGGCCGGCAATCAAAACGTATCCCGGCGGACCGGGCGTATTTATCACGCCCCAGCCCCGCCCTCAACCCCATCAAATCGACGTTAGATATAAATTCCCGAATCGGACTGCTGCTCGCCCAGGAGAACAGAGTGGGCCCAATTTGTTGGACGGCCGCGGAGCCAGCGCCCGGTCAGAATTTCGCGTTTTGTCGCAACACCTCGGTTCATTTCTCCCTAACGGCGCGTCAAAATTTTCCCATCCATATTGATCGCGGGTGTAGTCGCGTAGCATTTTACGAATTATAATAAAGTACGAACGAAACAGCACATATACAGAGGGGTCAAAAAATATATCCACTGTTTAACAGTCCATAACTTGCAAACTAATTGACGGAGTTGTCTCATTTTTGCTGAAAGTGTAGCTTAAAGTCCAACCATTCGATGGTTCGAAATGGTCACCATTAACATCCACACACAAACGATGCCGCCGAACTGCAGCAGGAACTACTGACTGCAACGTGTTCAGTTGGATATTTGCACATGAATCGGATGTGATGGATTCTCGAAGTTCATCCAATGTGCGTGGCTTTTGTCGATGCAGTCAGTAGTTCCTGCTGCAGTTCGGCGGCATCGTTTGTGTGTGGATGTTAATGGTGACCATTTCGAACAACTACAGTGATATCTTTAAGTTGGACTTTGAGCTACACTTTCAGCAAAAATGAGAAAACTCCGTCAATTAGTTTGCAAGTTATGGACTATTAAAAAGTGGATACATTTTGTTGGACCCCTCCCTTTTTTTTGGAGCCATCTTTACTCGAGTAACAAGGTACAACTAACGACAAAACACTGACTATCTGGCGACTGTCATCTGACAAAACAAAACAACGCAATACAACGCTTGTATGGCCATTGCCGGAACTACAAACTATAACACTACAAAAAATGAGACAACTCCGTCTATTAGTTTACAAGTTATGGACTTTTAAACAGTGGATACATTTTTTGGACCCCTCTGTATATACCGAGTTTTAGTAATATTCGGAAGTAAAAAAACTTCTGTAATATCTAAATCCAGTTCGACACGACTGTGTTCCTACCGGTACGATACTGCTGACGAAATGATCTGTCGGTAACCGATATACATATATTACTGAACGGGACCAAGAGCAAATAACAGAAGGGTGGCTCACCCACGCCTATCCAATCATCTAAAAGAAATCCCTGGAATTGAAGCAGAAATTCTGATTTTTCTGTACGTATAAACAGGTTATCCGCTTACAGGATAAAATCAATGCTCAATGAGCATTTGTAATAAATTCGTCCATATATTACTATAAATGGTTTCCACATGAGGAGTAATGGACACACACACGCACACTCATATATAAGCGTATATAAATTACATAAGGGCTATAATGATCTTTATTCATAAATTGCGAACTAGAAAACTAAAAACATTTATTATAAAGCTAAAAACGGTGTGTAATCGTTAAAAGGATAACTTCTATAACCCGAATAATGAAAAAATCCGATATACCTACATATGCTACGAGTAATAAGAACGATTAAATTTTTTCGTGGCGATCACTTCGGAGATGGCCGAAATAAAATCCTCGTGGGTGACGATGTGGCCGTCTTGCCGGCGGAGGGCGGCCATGGCGGCCTCAGTGCACAGAGCTTTGCACATGGCAGCCGTGAACCCTTCCGTGGTACGGCCCAACTCCTCGAAGTTCACGTCTTCGGCGAGCCTCAGGTTCCTCGAGTGTATCTTAATCACCCTGATCCTGGCGCACTCGTCCGGCTCCGGGAACTCTATCTTCCTGTCCATCCTGCCCGAGCGGAGGAGTGCCGGGTCGATGACGTCCACCCTGTTGGTGGCGCCGATGAACTTGACGTCGCCGCAGCAACTGAAACCGTCCATCTGGTTGAGGAGCTCGATGAGGGTCCTGTGCACCTCCCGGTCGCCGGCCTTCCCGGGGCCGCCCCGGCGCCCACCGATCGCGTCGATTTCGTCAACGAAGACGATGGAGGGCGCCTTCGACTTGGCGAGGTAGAACGCCTCCCTGACCAGTCTGGCTCCTTCCCCAATGTAGCCCTGGACCAGCTGTGAGCCGGCCAGCTTGAGGAAGGTGGCCCGCGTCTGGTTGGCGCAGGCTCTGGCCACCAGCGTCTTGCCCGTCCCCGGAGCCCCGTACAGCAGGACCCCTTTCGGCGGCCTCACCCCAGCGCCTCGAACTTCTCCCTGTGGGTAATCGGCAGTACGACCGCCTCTATCAGCTCCTCTATCTGCTTGTCCAGGCCGCCTATATCCGCGTACGTTTCTGTCGGCCTCTCCACCACCTCCATCGCCTTGACCCTGGGGTCTATATCCTTGGGCAGGGTGCTGACCAAAGTGAACGTGTCCTTGTCAGTGCACACCCTGTCTCCTGGCTTGATATCATCCCTCTCGACTAGTCCCGAGTCGGGGAGGAATATCGTCCTCCTGGTGGACGTCTTCACGATAATCCCGCTATTTTGTTTATTACTCCGCTCTCCCGGTTTGTTTTCGCACAACTGTGAAATGTCCGCAACCAACAGCGGTAGTTTGAATAGGCTTCTCAGTCGTCTTTTATTGGCCGATATTTTCTGCTTCATGGATTTCGTCTGATGGCCTATCGACTTAATTTCGTTCTGCATTATTCTGATTTCATTGTTCATCAGTGAGATACGGGCTATCATTTCGGGCGTCGACATTTTCTCGAGTTCCTTCAGCAATTGGTCGTCCGATTCGTCGAGCACTTCTACTAAACTCTTCGCTACCGATACATCATCAGTTTCCGATGAGTTCCCCCGTGGCGTTGACATAAAGAACGTCCGATGTGTCTTTCCTAATCTAAAAATCACTCAACGCTTTGTCGATACTTAATTGCGCGATATAATGTTTTTGTAGATAGCAGGCTGCATATAGAGAAATCGTTAAGTCCGTTTCAGCGGATCGTTAAAAAATTAACAACTGTTACCAAAAGAGACACTCAACAGCTGTCATTTTCCATCTAACAATGTTCAGACCTCTGGCAAATGTTAGAAAATAAATCGGGCAAATAATGACTCAGTGTTACTAATAGTTTCCATTAATTTCGAATTATTGTGGCAAAGAGATTTCACACATGTGCAGTGTAGGACAATATACTTTTATGTATATTTTTAAAGTTAATTCACACGCCATTGGTGAATATAAAAAATGTTAATTGTATAGCAGCATAACAATCCTATTCGGTAAAAGGTGATATACAGCTCCGTGTACTAGCCTGAAAACTGCAGACCGGAAATAATCGAAATAATAAAATTACGGAAGTCCTCTCGTCGCTGGCCACTTTGAAATATACAAACCGACTTGAAAACACTTTTTCGGTGCGCCGACAGCATTCTTCATTTGGCGTCTGGGTCCGGGTAGCTGTTGACAATGTTTCAATGGGTCTTTTATAACTCTCGAAATAAAACCGGATTGATTTTTAAACCCGGTCGCTGCGGGAGGGTGAATGTTCGGGGTTGGTGGTGAGGGGGAGGGGGTCGGTGGAGAGTACTCAACCCCCACGCTCCACCGGCCGACACAGAACCCGAGTCATATCAAAAGTTAGGAACAAACTGGAGCAAGTGGCAAGTGGAGTGGGAGCTGTGGGGGCTACCGCCGCCGTAGGCTTTTTTGGAAAGCCAACATTTGTTAAATGAACCTTGGCCGCCGCCCGCATTGGCCCGCCACCGCTGAAAAGCCGCTGTTAATGTATTTTCTTTTTTTTTTCATTTTCCCAATTCAGTTTTTTTCACTCTCTCTTTCTCTCTGTTTTGGGAGGGAGGGGGGTCTGGCTAATGAAGTACACCGGTTTGAACTTGAGAGCGAGATTTCTGTACCGGTGATTGATCGCAGGACGGCCGGGCAGCCTCTGCCACTGCTACAGCTGCAAAAGTCAACCCCCGCACCCCTAAAAATAACAAACAACGAGCCCTATCCTTCACCCCCTCCCCCCCACCACCCTATTCACCGTACTTATTGAATTGCGATTAGAAACGCCCGTTCCTCCCTTCTAACCCCCTTCCCCGGGACCGTTTTATCCTTTGTCAAAGCCGAACGAAATAATTATGTTTATTTTCGAACGGTTTCCGCCCGGCCTCTGTATGAAGCACGCCCCAAAATACCTTATCTCCGTTCGCAATTCCCCTTGTCTCCGGTTCAATATTTTTACCGGCAAAAAAACGACCTAAACGGACTGACATTTATGGAGCTCCGGCCCACTGTCCCTTTTGAAATATAGTATCCGATATGAATCAGCATCGCACTCTGTCTCGCGAGGAAATCGAAGAAGTATTTCGATTTTCTATTTTTTTTTATTTCGAAAATTTTAATGCTGTTATCGTCAAATCATTTATCCGCAGAATGTTCTAGAGAAATTGTGTTTCAAGAATTGGTCCACATATGAAATTCAGAGTAGCGTGCATTGAAAATTTGTAGGTTCTCTCGGTACAGGGGCCGGGTCTGCAGGAGTACACGACGGATCTATATTAATGCGAGTACGTAAAGGAAGTTGGCCTTATCTAGAAACTTCGAGACTATTCTCTAGTTGTACCGATATCATAAAGTTGCTCACCCATTCCGGTTAAGACTTTCTTGGCCCTATATATCAAATAGGTTGCGGGCGGATGGAGGTGGGGCAAGTTTCATCATTCATTTAGCGGTGGAAGGTAGACCTCCCGGTTCGCACTAACAACACGTCTAAATCTGATTACGTCCCAGCTCTCTCTCCCTCTCTGTTTTAGAGCTTTCAGTTAAAAATAATGCCCCAGATAACGCGTTTTTGCCCCATGACGTCACCGACTGAGCATTAATTCTCAGTTTAGTGCTGCCTTTGAACTTACATAGTTACCAACTATCACTCTACATCCTTACAAAGTCTGATTTGTCGAGGTTATTCACACTACAAGAAAAGATATATTTGACCACAGCTCAGTATATTACTAGCAGAACCAAAACTAGTATATTACTAAGACTAATGACTCAAAGATTTGAGGGCGGATTTTGACTATATCGTATAGAATGAATCACGAGGTTGTATAGGGAATCAATTCGTATCAATTCAAATAGGGAGTTCAGTTCGTGCTCCTTCTGGTTGGGGTCTATTTTTTCTTTTCCTGTTTTGTTTTTACATCTGAACTAACTTATTCCTCTTCTTGTGGAATTAATACAACTGGTATCGGAGGTAGCGAATCGTACCAAATTATGGGAAATTTGTATACGTACCGGTTTTATAGGCAGCGGCCGGCTGCCAAAATATACCTCGGACCTCCTCGGCTCCAGCAGTGCCGTAAAAAGTATTGAGGTTGTTAGGGCGAGGGGATTTAATGGAGGCGATCGGTCACCGGGTGTCCGCAAGGGGGCTTCTTGTACCCGATCAAAAAAAAAGGGCATGATGAATGTCGTCCTTTTTTCCTGGCCCGCCTCGAGGGCTCCTTCGGCGGTCTCTCGGATTACATAAGTGGCCCCCTAACCGCCCTCTCGCTCAGAACCGGCGTCCAAATCAGTTGTCCGCTACCGAAACCGCCATTCACTTTTTTTTGTTTTCTATTCTGCCGACCCGAGTCAAATTTATCATCACCAAAGACGCGTATATTTCATCCCTTCTGGAGTCCGCATCCTTTTCTTTCCCCGTGTTCCGCACCCGTTTATGTTACATCAAGTTCCGGGTCGAATTCCCAAGTGGAATATTATCACACGGCATATTATCACACAGATGGCATTTTTACCGGTGCTGAAGAATTCTCAGCAAAATTTCCGCGGGGCTGTTCCTGGCCGAACCCTGTCGGTGGATTCATGTAGACCCGAAATTTTGAATTAAATATAGTCTAAAAATATAAGCTATGTATTACAGACTATGAAACACTCGTTCTAAATATGAAGAGTAATACATTCAGTTTGGACTTTGATGAAGAAAATTCAAAAATAAAATCTTTGGAGTACTGAATATATAGTCCAACACCGAAGAAGACGTTCATTTTTTATCTTCACTATCACACATGGCGCGTGTTGTCATCCCACCAAATGAATTGAAGTACGCGTTATAAGAGATGTTTTATTTAAAAGTGGCCATTTCAATCATTTCCGGTTGTCGCACAATTTTCCGATAACACCGGCGAAAGAAGGGGGATTCATTCATTGTGATTCAAGTCATTGGCGGACTGCCTTGTAAAGCGCAACTGTTTTTCAGTGTAGGCAGCAGTCTTGAGGCGGGTGGCAATAAACGAGGGCGCGGGACAAATCTTGGGAGTGGGGCTGGTCACGTCGCGGCGATAAAGGCCCGAAGGCAGATGAGGAGGGCCCCGGCCCTGGACACGGCCACTAAAATGAAACAAAGGGCGCCGCCGCATTAGCCCCTAACTGAGAGAGGTCCTGGGGAGGCGTTGTTTTCGAACGATGAATTTTAACGCGCCCCCCGGGACGCGTTCCGGCCGCCCGATGGGACTTCACCTCTCCCCCAGGACCCGGGGCCCAAACCGAATCTGTCTCCAGAAATAGAGGCCACCCAACCCTCCGTTACCGCCGATTCTACTTCGGGTTCCCCATTCGGATTTGAATACCTACGCCGCTTTTGCATTTTCAACTCGCCCACACGGAGACAAATATAAACCCCCTGAAACAACCCTGACACCCGAGGATGTTTCCAGTTATGCGTACAATTACATTTTCAGGTACCTATCACTGTTAGCAAACGGAGACAATCAACGTAATTAAAACACTCGTAACAATTAGATTTACTGTTTGTACATAGAGGGAATTTTATGCCTAAGTTTATACCAGCGCTCTACGAGCCTGCAATTGTTATAACCACCGTTGCGGGAAAACTCTGTTCCAGATACACGACCTAATAAAGAGGACCCCTATAGTAAAGGGGCAGGGAGGATGTCTAGTGGCCAGTCGAACGCCCAGGGGATGACCAGGAGATTAGCAGAAATGTTTCGGGGAGATAATAATTTAAAATGTAGACATACTTCTTGTACGCTGAGCACTTAAGGTCGACTATCCAGCCGGTGGCCATATCTCACTCACCGTAAATCGTATTTCCGCAATTAAACCGAAAGCACACCCACTAGTTCGCCCACTCGAAGGCGTGTCTTATTGTCGTATTGTAGCGGTGAATTCCGGCAGAAAATAGTCTTGAGCCGTTATTCGTTTCTTGTTCTGTCCAATAAAAATAAATGATAGCGTCCGTTGCCAAAGTTCCGGATTCCAGATACAATCATAACCGAAATACATATATATTTTTGGAACGGAGTGTGTGTGTGTGTGTGGTAAAAGCCTAACTATGTCATCCCTCCGCGAGACGACGGGCTGGTATTGTGTTGGCACATCTCCAGGAGTGCACTATGCCTCGAATGGCCGAGGGAGGAGGAGTGAGCGCTGCGTCTTCCAGACGTTCCAATATCGCCGGGGATAGAGAGAGAGAGAGAGAGAGAGAGAGAGAGAGAGAGAGAGAGAGAGAAGGAGGAGGAGGATGAGGGGGAAAAATACCGGAAAAATGTTGGAATTATTGTTCTGTCCTGAGAAGAATGGGGGTGGGGAGGTCTCGCCGTCGCGGTGGCATTATACATAGGCTCCTCGTCGCCAATAAACATAGGCCCGTGGCGTGAGTGTAAACATATTCCCCCGGGAGACGACCGAATCGCCCCTGGAAGTTGTCCATTGTGAGCCTCCCGCGAGTTTATTCCGGGTAACCCTTTTAATATTATTTCCCCGGCCCATTGTCGGCCCCGACGAACAAACACCGCCTATAAATTTTAAATTTTATTCCTGCCCCGACTACGACGAATACCGAAAGGTATTTCGGAGGCCGAATCCTCCGCGGGTAGGCCGCATTAAAACGCCGTTCGGCGTTCAGATATATACACATTTGATTTAGTGCCCAGTCGTAAAACTGTGCCCCGGGCATTATATGTTTCCACTCCATTCCAGTAATACTATGCCTCCTTTTTTTCAAAATAAACATTAGATACAGTTTCACATTAGATATACTGATTGTCGTAAGATTCTTCGCAGGTATTTATTTAAACTAGAAATAAATTAAAAATTTTGATACCAGTCTCAGCCTAGCTAGACACACATGCACTCCTCATTCTTTCCACATAAAGTTTATTATTTGTTATCAATTTCCTTCCGTTCAAGGTGCCCACGTTTCTTGGCAACTCATTGATGCTTCTCAACAAGTAATTAATATAATTAATTACTTATAATTAATATATGTATATATTGTAAATGGTATAACATTACGTATTGTAGTTACGTTATTAAAAATTGATTTAACTCGCCCGAAATCGGTCTCTATCCACAGTTTATATGACATCTCCTTAGCAACGGAGGAACAGATGATATTCCGAAGCGTGAATTATAAATGAGATTTGTTCCCTACTGTACTGTTTACACCTATGAAAACAAAATTGGCATACGTTCCTGAATTAAATTGTTGAATATAGCCTCGCCTGCAATATTCGCTTTAGGGTAGACTGCTCGGGGAAGTGGCGGTGTTTTCGGGGAGGTCACCCTCGGCCGGCTTACTGCTGAGAGGGGCGGGGAGCTTAATAAACTTGGAATAATGAAGTTACTCAAGCTGAAATCATTCTTGATTGCCTATTTGGTGGGGCCAGCCAGTCTCGTTAAAAGCCCATTTCCACTAGATGCCGACAGCGATTTTTTCCCCTTTAGCCCCCTCCCGACATCCGACCCCCGACCTTTTGCACTTAATAAGTTTGATATATAATATCGACAAGGGAGATTTATAAACGCTCCTCACGGTCCCGATGAATTATTGTTTTGAAAACGCTTCCGTGATTGCGGTCGAAGCTAAAATTCGTTCCTTGATTTTTCTTTAATTTCTCCTAACACTTTACGTCGGTTGAAAATCAATAATCAAAATAAACACCCTATTTATGAATATAACTAAACGAGTTGGAGCGGGATTTCAGAGTTGAGGGAAATTCATTAAATAATTTTCAAAATACGATTCCAGGTACCGCCCTGACACGTCTGAAATGTGATACTTGTTTTGTTACGAGTAATTTTGAAACTCGAAAAAATCCAGAAGGAGGGTGAGTGGGGGCCATCGCGTGATTGAAGAAGAGAGTGCAGTCCCTTATCTTGTGAAAAGGTGTTGACCACAGTGTCGAGGGGGGGCCTCGACACACGGCAAAGATTTAGTATACAACGAGGCAGATAACGCGCACCAATCCCTCTACGTAAATAATTATTGCCCTTCACGAACCGCCGTTTTACGAGCGGTTGTTGCACGGAATATCTAATATCGGGGCCATTTTTAACGGCAACATAAAAACACGGCCATCGCGGCCGGCCGCCAGTAGAGAGTAATTGACTCGAGAATCCCTTGTATAACCACAACACGAAGAATTAGGCTTACCAAAATCCTTTACGGTATCATAAATACGAATGAATTGATAAAATCCGACATGTTAACAACGAACAGTTAGTGTTTGATAACATCAATTAGACTGAAAACTGAATTATGGAAAACGTAGTCTACGTAGACGTAGAATATCATTCAGTGCACACAAGTAAGAGAACACAATTTTACAGGCCCTTAGGATTTTTTGTATTAACGTACCGTAATATTTGGTCATTGCTATTTATCCATGCCGTCTGCAACGAGAAGCAATAAAATATTGCCTTATGATCTTATAGCAACAGCGGAAAAAAACCACTACTGTTGCAGTAATTTTTATATACATTTGAGATTCCGGAATTCTTCAAAAAAAAATTGAAGGGACTGCATATTTGCTGCGAGTTTTTACATTTAATTAAATTCTAGCGCAGAGCGGCGTTAGATGAAGTGGTGGGGCTGCGACTTGAGAGATTGAGAGCGTGTAATTCTGACGTTCCATCTCTCACTCGCTCCCTTTCTCCCTCCCTCCCTCCCTCTCTCTTTCTCTCTCTAGAAAAGCGTTGGAATAATTTAACCCGCCGGAATGAAAGGTAGTAGCCGGGTGTGGGGCCGATTTACACGGCCCCTGAACTGCCTTTGAAAAAGGCCCACCCGGATTAACCGGTAATTAGCGATGATACAATTACGAAAGCGAGGCTCATGAGAAGGACGAATACGTTTTACTACCGCCGCCCGTAAACTTTCATGAACTTAATTTAATTTTTATGTGAGACATAAAATTTAATATAATAGGCAATTTAGTATAATAGGCAATAGCTAGGCCGTGTTAAAGAAGCGCAAATGAATGCGGAGAACGATTAAATTGAGTAAAATGAAAGCAATTAAGTTTTTTAAGGGAATAAACATAACCCCCTGAGTTGGTTCAAGGATTCAATATCTATTATTTCAATTTTTACGCTATCTTCGCTTTCTATAGCCTTTATTTTGATGGAACAATGTAGAAAAGAAACAGGTATAAAACTACCTGTTTCTTGGGTCATACTCGTATAAGACTCTTAGGACATACAGTACTGTCGGAATTTGTTATTTTCATTAATTAAATTAAGCTAGTAATAGACTATGTGGGCTATGATTTTTGTGATTCGCCTCGGAACAGAATCGTGGAAGAATTATATAGGAGATGGAAGCTGGGTTAGGTCGTGAAATTTATACAGGGAGGAGCGGGCCGGTTAATTGTCAACACAAAGAGATGATTTGATTCAATTTGCCATCGGGTCCTTCACAACCTCAGAGAAATCGACCAATTCGGCTTCTGTATCGAACCAGGGGAGCCTTACCCACCCCAATTCGCCTTCCCGGGGCCGATTGTTTCCCCACTAATCCGATTGTAGATATCCATTTCCTCCCTTTGTCTCTCCCCTCCACCCGTTCGCCTTTCCCTTGCGGAGTATCAGATATTTTCCTTATCTGAAACGGATAAAAAAGAGAGAGAGAAAGAGGAAGAGAGAGGGAGTGAGATGGGGGATGGAGAAATATTGTGAGCCCTATCGTAATTGAAGCGATTAGCCCTTTTATGTCGATTGGGGGCCCTGTTGTGATCGGTTTACTGAGAAGGGAAGTAGGGCCGACAGAATCAAGCCGGTAGGAGGAGACGACAATACGCTAGGCTTCCTATTACCTCTTTGTTATCGCCATTGATCCTGTTGATTCAACTTGTCCTAGTCCGTCGGAACATATAACAGTCGAGATTATTACGTCCGCTTTATTTATTTATGCATCTTAATCACAGTCTAGGAAAACATATTAAGGTGGAAAATTAAGGGCCAAGAAAAGTTTTTTATCAACTTCTGGAAGAACATAAAGGACCGTTATGTCTACGCAAAAGTGGACAATTTTAGAACTACCCCTAATAAGTTCTCAATTTATACCGCTCGAGATAGAAGGGTGCAATTATTGCTATAGTTAAAACGCTCCGACACGGAGTAATGCCATACTTTCATTCCACTCGCCCCCCCTCGTCTTTTTCCAAAAGTTATATTCCTATTAAACAAAGTAGTAGGGAAAAAAATAAAAAGAGGAATGAAATGAACTAAATGGGCACAATTTGCAAAGGGGATGATGGGCGGGGGTGAAGGGGAGGATGGGGCGCAGAGGAAATAAGGAGGGACGAGGAGATATAATTTTAATTTATGGCCGGGAGCCGGGCCATTAGTCATTTGGGCAGCGCGGGGGCCCCCCACCGCCGAGCACTCTTTACCCTAATTACCTGCCCAATCTTGAATTCAGGTCAGCGGAACGCTCAAGGCGGGATCTAGTCGCGGCCTTACCCGCGATTTATCCAGCCACACAACAATAAACAAAAAAATAAGACGAGACGAGCCATCGCTTAAGTTGGTACGAGGCCGCCCAGGACACCCCATGATGAATATCGCCTAACCTGTTGTAGTCGATAGAAGACAATTGAAAGATTATGTTTTGTGGCTTGCACGGGCTTGGAATACTGTTGCCTGTGGGACATCCCGCCCACACTTTACCGTCAGTACGATGGTCTGTTCACTGGGTATAAAATTGCGCTGACAGTGTCCAAGTGACCCACAGTCTAACAGAAGAGCTACTGAATATGGTGACCAACAATTAGTCTAGCGCCAAATCACACCAGTCTCGCACTCGAAATATCACAATGCATATATCTGAAATTAAAAAAAAAGATGAAATTATAATTACCGAAATATATCTTTTTAAAAACCGATCAGTTAAGTTGTAACCAAGTATTTTACAATGTACTTTGCAATATATTGAAATGTAATTGTTAGATTAAACTAACATTCTGAAGCGTACATGCTGACCGACTAATAAATTGAACCCTGAAATGAATCGTTCCATCTGCCAGATCTTATTTTCCGGAGGCTTCATTATACCTGCACGAGTGGAAAACGGATAGTGTGGCCGTATTTGGGCCCGTGTCGCGGGTCCAGATTGAAATTCGGCCGGTTGACAATGGCCGCTAGTTTTGAGCGAGCGGCCACTGCCAGGGGCTAACTGCGACCGACAATTGCACTATAAAGCGAATAGGGCGCCGGCCTATTCCGGCAGCGAGCAAATGCCACTAGCGAATTTCCCGCCGACGGCCAATCGGCAGTTAATTCTGTTTCCGATGTCGTTTTCAGGCCCGAAGCACTCCGCTCGATTTCATCACTATTATGACCGCCGTTTATATCAGAAATGCAGCGCGTACAACAGGCACAAAATACTGCGTTGGACAGTTACGTTAAGAGGTGTTAAAATCGCGTATTGTCAAGCTGGATATTCGTTTCTCAGGACTGTAGGATTATGTGAGACCGGAATATTATTTCAAGTAATCGTTCTCCAATGAAGTACACTACGATCGGGAGAATATATTACTTGACTATCTTAGATTTGCGGGACGAAGTACACTACAGGAATAATTTTATATTTCTGATTGTGAGATGGATGGGAATAATTCTTATATAATCACAAGATATATTGCTACTGCATTACGGCACACTTGTACTACACCTTCTAGGGAAAAATGGATTCGGACGAGCCCAATAGAATGGGCTGAATAAAAGCATCCCTTTCGTTCTCAAAATTTGCCCCGTAAATTCAAAATTTCGTAATCGTCTCAAGATCAGATTTTTGTTCGTTTTTTTAATCAGTTCTATAGCCTTGTTAGAATCCATAAATTTCCTGTATTATAATACTTGGATACTACTGTCCATTTTACGTGACCGAGTGCCATTTCCGAATCGGCCACCTAAATTAACTGGAACAATTACAACAATCCTCTTTCCCAGGAAAATGTCTCATAACAAAAACCCTCTCGTATCTCCCCGAGAATAGGTGTCTCCCAGTCATCTCCGACCTGTACCCCCCGTGTCCGAAAGGAACGTGTATTATATATGCCGGAGTAACAAAAAAATGTGACAGCGCAATCTCGCCTCCTCGCCCAATGACGACTGGCTTCCGGCTGCCTGGAGAAATCTTCCAATTGTGTGACCCGGGAGATCCGGGAACAGATTTTAGCCGTCAGAGCTGTGCCTCCAATTTAAGATGTCTGGCTGGAGAGAGAGAGAGAGAGAGAGGCTTCCTTCATATCTGATGATGTGGCAGTTGAAGTCCGGAGCGACGGCAATAGCCTCGCGCAGGACCAGGACAACTGGGTCGCAGACGAGAAACCCTTATCGAAAAAACTAAAATTGAAGTCGTTTATCTTATCGTCTGAAACGCTCTTTGAATATATGACTCGGGACACTATTTTATGGCAGTACTTAAGTAATGACATTCAACACATTATAAATTAACAGCACCTATTTTTCTTAAAATTTAAAAACCTAAAGCACCAAACTAAACGCACAATTAATTTTTCAATACGCGGTAAAGCATTAAAAAAATCTATAAATTGTACAAAAAACGGATATGAATATTCATTATGCTAAATTAATTGTAACGTGATTTACAGTTACTGGAAATTATATTTTACCTCGTAGTCATAGTATTGCACATATTAATAATCATACAGGTATGCATAAGGCTATTTAAAAGAAGAAAGCAAAAAGATAGAACAGTCAATGTTCTATCATTAATCGGCTGAGAGAACTCACTACATGCCCTTACTACAAAATGAGAATATGAAACACAGGATCAATGCCGCGACTGAACAGGAAGTTTAACAAGCGTCAAATGAGGGCTCTCAATGCGTATTCGGCTTACCTGGAATATTTAATTTCATACTGGGACAATACAAAGCGGAACACTGCACGTGAAATATCCCCGAAGTAAATTCGATTATTGACACTGCAAATGCCGATTGGAGGGTGGTGGGGCGTTTATTAAAGGGGTGATTAGGGTGCATGTATATATATACTGACGAATTGGGGTGGCTTTGTTGCCGGGTAAAAACGACAGAGGAAGGAACCCGATATCGTTGCCGGCTTCCGACACCGATCAAGGCCTATTAGCCGTGGGAAAATATTCGGCACGTTTCTGCCCGAAAGGAAATATTTAAGTGGGCCTCGCCGTTCTGCAACGGGGCAAAAACCCGAGCACTTAACCGCCGAGGTTTTTCCCACTCAGAGGGAAAACTCATTTTGAACGCTTGTTCATTCCCGCTTCTTTGATTACTACTTTCGCACCACTTCGTTCATAACGGCTAACTCATAGAAACGCTCTCAAAAATAATTCGTGATTTTAATTATATCATCTATCAGTCAAAAGACATGAATTCAAATTCAACAAGTACTTAGTAATAGAAAAAATTAAAAATATATTCTAATATTTTAGTACTTTATTAAAAAATAACATAAAAATGTATAAGCGTCTGGTAGCAAGAAAAGTCGACACATCACGATATTTTGGAGAGCAACCAACAAAACTATAGAGATAATATTGGATGTAAATTTAATAAAATAGAAAGAAAATGAAGTTTAAAGGAACATGGGCGTTTAATTATCCACGATGATATTCCACATCGCTCTAACAATGTCAGGATAAAAATTAATGAAAATAATAAAGGTGAAAACCCAGGTGAAACCAAATCAATATATGTATACTGAATACAGATAATTGCAAAAGTGGAAACAAAATAATTATTATCATCGGTTTCTTACTACTATTCACCTGGCGCACAAAAGCATGATTAATAGTGTTTATCGCGAAATATTTATTCATTTTCACTCCCACGGCCGAACTTTTCGGTGCATCGAAGCCGTGGTGAATGCAGCCATTCGTTCCTGTTTATTTCGGTCCGTCTGAGTTTTATAGTTGGGTAGCGGTTTTCGAATAGTCGATTAACTCTCCTGGGGGAACAGGGGGTGGCTGGAGAGCGGGCCTAGCTAGCAGCATCCAGCTAGCATCCATTAGCCTCTACTTTATAGTTGTTTAGAGTTGAGAGGAGGCTGAGACGGGGGCCGTTTCAATCGGCCCCGGCCCCGACTGCCCCCTGGGGAGGGGCCGGGAGATGGCCTCACTCTAAATTTAATATGGCCAGACAAAAAGTTTAAATAACTCTTCGGGCCTGGCGTAGAGGGACAGTCGGCATTCTTTGGTCGGGAGTTGTGCTAGTATTTTAATACAGTATTCAATGCAGGTTAACTTTGTGAAATGAACTATTAGTGGAAAAAATTATACTAGCAACAGAAATACGAATAAAATAATGTATACACTATTTAATTAAATTCAACGAAAACGAGGAAATATATAATTGATACAACGGAACGCGATTTTCGTTTATTTAATCACGGTTTATGTAAATTTCGTTAGCAATAAAAGACAGCGAGAACGTTTTAAATTAAGTAATTAAAATTTGTGTCTTACACTAGCTGGTCGGAAGCATTGGCAATAAAAGGACAGAGGACATGTTTTTTTTTTGTTTAATGACGCGGCATTATAATTCCAAGCGATTCAAGCTCCTCTCCCCCGTTTCATTTTTACTTCTTTGTCCTAAAAGATTTACAAGGGGCCCTTAATACTTAGTGTAAAATGCCTCCGGCCGTAAACTCGTGAAACATTTTCTTTTTTAAAAAAAAAACTCCCGTCGGTACCATTCCCGTTAACTACTTTGCATGTTCATTTTCCTTTTCTTCGTCAGAAAGAATGAGCTCGATATTTCAAACAGTTCTCTCGATAATTTTGACTCCCGACGGAAGTTTGTGCGCAAAAAGAAACGTGTTGTAGCAGAAAACTACAGCATTTGTACGAGAATCAATTATTTATTTTCGAAAAACATCGCTCGACTAGTACTTAAATACTTAAATTACACGCAGAATTCCCCTTTGTTTGCGGCTGCATTTATTTTCGCTAAGGGTGATATAATGATGACTGCAATGTTTGAGCACTCAACAAATTCTTGTTCTGGAAATTGTTTGCCGCGGCAATTGAAGGCCTCTTGAATTAGACTTATGCCTTATGAACTCAGCGTGGATAGCGGCATTACTTTCTCTCCTCCCTGTTAATTTCGGTACCGGCCGGTAGAGGGTTTTCGTTCGTATTCTCCAGACGAATGTTAAGTTTTGAATACTGCTTGCAGGGGCCCTCTTAATTGTCCTCTGAATGCAACCAATCTAGCAATTGGCTTTCTAATTTATTTCTCAGTAGGCTATCCGTCCTTTTTCAAAATGGCCCGCCGCGTATATTCTCATAAACGGCAGGGTCTGCACAGACGGGGAAGGCTGAAATATTCGCCCAAGGTAAAGGGTAATATACCGCCTAATATACAAAGTGTAGTGGCGGAGGTGTTGGTCCCGGCCGGGCAATTAGCGAATACATTGCAGATGGAACTGGGCCGGCATAAAACACTCGGCCATTAGAGAAACATCGCGTCGCCGGTTAAATAGAAACCGCAAGGGCGGCTGGAGGTCACCCAGCTGAAATATACAAATTGCTTTGGGACACAGCTCTCCTCCATTTAGTGCCCCACGCTCTGAGAGATGGGCCACCCCCCTCCCACCCTCTGACCCCCTGGGGGATGGCCACGAGACATTCAATTTAATTGGAACCAATTTCAAATTAACTCCCAACCTCCAGACGCAACAGTTATTAATATTTGGAAAACTGTGGCGTTAAACCGATTACACTTTATTGCTAATGACCTGGTTTAACGGGTTTTGGAAATTACTCTTACGAATCAGTAACGGGGTAGTGACATTTGTTTTTAAATATATGACCGAAGGTTTCCGCTACCAGAACTCGTATTATCACTAACATCCTGTAGGATCGCGTAATACTGTGGCAAGAATCTCGGGTGTTAGGGATCACCCACCGCTATTCCGGGATTTTTCCTGTGTTTGGAAACCACTTGAGCGGGCTCCGTTGGAAGGGTTTTTGCCCTCTCTTCCGGTGATGGAACCAGTATGAATTCCGCACTGCCACACGCTCAGATTGCTTGGTAATAACGGAAATTAGTAAGTGATAATTCATGATTTTCGTTTTGTAGCCCTTTCCCTGGTCCCTTTTTCAACTGACATTTTCTCATAAATGTTCGATTTCGTATGCATTCATATGCGTAGAACACCAAGTTATATTGAATTAAGTATTGAATTTGTTGTGAAATATCGAATTGTTCAGATTGATTCAGAGTAGTTCCGCTCGCGAATGATTTTGTAATATATTTAAAACAAACACTTCAGAGTCCCGTATTTGAATAAACCCCCCTTTATAAAAGAAAATCGCTGAAAATTGTTTGCGTGTCCGTCAGCACTTTCGAATGTAAATACTGTACAAACGCCAGCATTTCCCAATATTCAAAATCGACGTGAAAACAACCGTGAAAATGACGACGTAACAAGATATATAAATGAAAATAAACGCGTATAAATACAAATAATTTGTTTAAACAATTCTTGTATTCAATTAGTAAAATGGTGTTTTATCACTTTTGAACAGAGACATTTAAATGTTACAACCTTTCTACATGCCTTGAGAAACCAAATATTCTCACACGTAATTAGTATAGCACTCCGGGTAGTCGTTTAATTTTTCAACCGTATTATTACTAATCATAAAAAAGGTTTTAATCGTGTATAAGTGATATTTGTCTTATAAACTATGAATTCGACATTTCGTCGGTGAATAAAGCAAAAAATATTGAGAATAAGGAGGGCATTCTTTTGTATTAAGAATGGCAATAACCGAGCCAACATTAGGGAGTAATATTGGAAAGGTAAATTGCCGGTAACAATTTATCAAATATTACGGTACCGAGTAAGTCTATTCAAGAAGAAACGTTTTAACATAATGCTGGGCCAGGTCAATCGTGACCGGACTGTGTATTCCTGAAGAGTTCCGCACGTCGGACGGAAATTCTATTCTGAATTATAAATAAAGCTTTGCGTCCTATTCCTCAACCGTTATGCAAAACAATAAATGTAACTCGAGATATTTTGAACGTAAGGCCCTAATGTGATATTTTACTGGGTTTCGCGAGTATTTAATAATGATATGCGTAATTATTCCTTGCACTCCTTTAGTACTCCCGAAAAAGAGTACTAAATGAATATTTTTGTACCGCAAATCTTCATGTCAATTGTGTCTTTAAATTTATAGAGTATTCTGGAGTTAATTTATTAATACACAGGTAATTGATTCATAAACCGAAATAGAATGAAACGGGGATCGAATCTGAGATGATTCAATATACTGAAGAAGAAAAAAGGAGTACGAGAGAATGTTCTTATTCTTACGGAATACAAAACTCTGGTAAGACGTCTTCTCGGGTTAGATCGGATTATGATCGGATTGTTGGTAATTAAATATGAGGTAGTAATTTCTCAATTCTTCAAATGAAAAGGTCCTCTTTTCCCCCCAAATGATGTTACATCCGGTGATTAGACGGCGCGGTAATTGAAGACGGGGCGTATTGGGGAAAATCGGAAAAGCGGAAGTCTCCCGTCCTAATTCATTATCCCGAATGAAAATACCGTCGGGTTTACTCCTGGCGAGCAGAGAATGAATTCCCTCGGAGAGTTATTAATGTGGAAGGCGGCGCCAATATGGTTGGCTCGGGCTCGGGCTCGGGCTGGTCGTCCACGCGGCCTCGAGTTGTCATCACCGGGTGTCCCCTTTCACCTGCACCATTTTCCTGATTGATATTATTCAGCTCCTTCTATAATATAACAGCCGGGATGATTAATGGAACGACCCCAGAGTCGCCCCCCTTCATCGCATCGTCTGGATACTTGGGAATTAGAATTACTATACTGAGAATTTACGAAATACTAATGATTTATGATACAGATAAGTATTGGTAAATATATCCGGGAAGAATCATCGCAGTTTGACCTCAGTTGTAATTAAGGATTGTACGAAGTGTACGGTTACTTTAACGATGCCGCGATATTTTCGTACGAAGATTTAATTTGTGACTCGGTTCAAGAGATTGCGAAGCAAATCTCTTTATAAAGACAAGAGCTCGCTGTCTGTCTTGGATTAAACAAGTAAGTAAATAAGAAAATAAGAAAAATATGCCGACCGCCCGCGCCAATTCATTACTTGGGGACCGTCATTACTACGCTGATCAACCGTTCCCCTCGCAGTTTAATCTCGCCTCTCGGGCGCTACAATTATTTTTCTCATTGTTTTTCACGTTTTTCTTCCCCCCCCCCTCCGTCCCTCTTTTTTTTCTTAGGGCCCTTTAACTGTCCAATGAAATGGAGCGTTAAAAGTCGCTTCGAAAATACTGCAGGGTCGTTAAGCCAATAAATAATTGCAGTTGGATTAGAGCAATTAAGGGAGCGAGAGGTGTATCATCACTTCGTTTATCATAAAACGGGACAATTGTTTTCGTTTAATGCACCTTCGGGACGGACGGTTTATTTTAGCCTATTTATTTAACGGAGTGGCCCACCGGGGAATCAAACTGTTCTTTTCTTTAATCTCTCCTCATCGCGGCTGTATTTACAATATTTTTTCTAGAATTAAATACTTAGTTTGTATCCCGGATAAATTTAAATTACAAAAATGCGATGACTAATGAAATTTACTAATGAAGCCGGTTGTCTTCAATTTCTTCAACAAACCAGAAATATTATTACTTTATATAAGTATTTTAATATTGTAGTCTTTGTGGGCACATAAAATCTAGCGATATTAATTTTTTGATGAAATATTTCTTCTGTTTCAACCCAATGTAATTATTAAGTTAGCAATGGCTAGGCATGTATCGTTTCTACTTGTTCAACCTATTGCGTTTCCCACATTTCCCGTCTCATTATTTAGTGGCTCAACAAATGGATTCTGGACACAAGGCCAGGAAGTAGAAAAAAAACTTTGGTAACGCTCGGTCATTCGACGCGAAAAGAAGCTCCCAATTGGTTTAGATTACACGCTTTGTCTGACTTTGCTATCTAAATTATAGGTCCTGACGGGATAACGCGCGTGGAAAAGTCGTTGGAATATTTATTTCATTGGTCCTAAAAACAAAATCGATGAGCCCGTTAGAATATAAGGCGAAGGGGAGGTCCTTGGCCGAGACAGTAGGCGGAATGGATTTGGACGCGTCCACCTATTTCTCTTCGTTGAGGTGGCTGTTCGGCTTTGCGGGAATCGCCTCCTCCAGAGGGTACAGGTACCCTCGCCTCTACACCTTCCATCGGACTCTCACGGCGCTCATTTATTCCGATCTGGTGGTCAGATTCCTGATCACCTCGGTCGTCGACTACGGCGATCTGAAGCTGTTCACCGAGTCGTTCACCAACATGGTGATAACGTTCAACTGCACGACCAAGCTGGTCGTGATACTGCGCCACAGGGCCCTGGTCAGGGCCACTTTCGAAGAGCTCGAGACTGTCATCGGCCCGCAGTTCGCGATCGGTCGCATGGCCGAGATCCACGGGAAGGCCAAGCGGTTGATGTCTGTCCTGCTCAAGGGGTTCATGCTCACTTTCGGCGGCTGTTCTCTCGCCTCCCTCATCAAGGCGGTCACCGGCAATTACGTCAACATAGCCTCCTCAGGCTTCGGCGACGGCAACTTCACCAAGATGTTCCCCTACAGAATCTGGTACCCGTTCGACACGGAACCGATCACTAACTCGTTGGCGATATTCGTTGTCGAGTCCTACGTGCTGTTCAGCACGATGGTCGTCTATCCCGTCAGCTACATGACTTTCACATCTATGACGGTACAACTTTGGGCCCAGATTAAAATTCTAAAGATTCGTTTGACCGACTTGAACAGTTACGAATCTGCCGGCCGAGGTGAGCTTACGGCTAAAACTATCAGGCAGTGCGTAATTCAACATCAGTTTATTATTCGGCAAGTATCCAAATTCTATTTCATTATCGCGTGACATCTCCAACAAAATATGAACACTATGAACGAAGGGAATTATTCTGGTTCCTTCTTTCTCAAATTTCAGTCTTCCAAATCGTATATTTATGTATTTTATTAATATAAGGTATTTTTATAAGGTTAAAAATACAATTACTCTCGTCGTCTAGTGAATTCTCTCGCCTATTGGGTCGCGAGCTAGACCGGTTTTTTAACGGCGTCATTAACCGAGAACTTAGTTTTAACGTCCGTAATAAATAAATTTCTTATTCAAGATTATAAATGCTCTAGTCTGTTTAAAAGTGTGAAAAATGGTGTATAATTGTTCGCATAAATTTAAGGTTTGCTGGCAACATCAACAAGATATTTGGAGACGTTCTGTTTTTAGAAATAATTTTATCGTCCATCCAATCTTGTATGGTGATATTCCAATTGACAAAGGTTTGTACACTCGGGAATATAATGGAGTATTTGAATAATATTACTGTTTGTTTTAATGAATCGTAAATATCTGTTCCCACTGAATTTCAGTGCCCGATATCGGACCCGCAATTTCTGTTTTTGTTCGTTTTCCTGATTTGCACAACTATCCTGCCTTGCTGTATATGCAAATGCGGGGAGGAAATCAAAACTCAGGTTACTGGATTAAAATTTCACTAATCGATGATGAAATGCGTTAGAGCGTTTTCACGTCTCTGAGAACTCATACTCCGAACATTCGTTTCAGAGTACCTCTATCGGAGAAGCCGTTTATAATTCGCCGTGGCTTGATATGGATTTGAAACTGAAAAAAGACCTCTACCTGATACAGCTGCAGTCGACGAAGCCGTTGACGCTGAATTCTAGAAATATATTCGTCATGGACATGGAAACTTTGGGCAAGGTACTATATCGACGTCTATAATTCAATATCATACTCTAGTGTATTTCGTATTGGCATCGATGATAATATCGAAATATTTGTGTTTCAGACCTTTCAAGCAGCTTATTCCTACCTAACATTATTGACATCTTTCGACAATTAATGTTATGGATATCACTATGATAAGGGATTCATTTCTGATTTCACCAGAATTGTTCTCAAATTTTATTTCGATTGAAATTTTACACTGTATAGGAATATTAAATAAATTTTTATTCATAAAGTCGTAATCAATAAATTAGGCACTAAACAAGTCTCAGTAGTATATTACTATAGATAGTCTGATGGGAAGTGTGTGCTAAGAGTATCTTATTTCTGCTCTTGGCTGGTTTCCGCGCCATGAGTGTTTCTTCTTCTTGGATCGGTGGGAAAAGGGCGATGATGGCGACATATGGGGTGCAGCTAAAGTGATCATTCGTCGCCCTAACAATCGCTCATTGTATCCTCCCTCCCCTCTGGGAGGGCTGGCAGCATGACGGCCGTCTCAAGTGCCAGTGCCAGGGCTCCAGCCTTATACCTGGCAGATTACATCCTGCATACCCCTACAGCTTTTATCGAACGACAAGACCGTAGTAAATCAACTGCAGAAGGACACCATGAAACAGAAGAACCGAAAATAAATTTTAGAATCTGCACAAGCAGCTTCAATACCGACGAGAATGAACGTCATATTTTAATGTTTTACCGTTTTTCGTAATAAAACCTGAAATAATCTCTATGTAGAAATACGTAACAAGTTTTTTACCCTTTCCATTTTTCATATATTCCCGCGAATATATATTCTAGATATTGTATGTTCTTGAGTCCGGAAAAATCCGGCATGAGCATGTATCTAATGAAGTGACATTTGATGACATCCAGTTTTTAGTGGCAGTATTTTTTACAAATTAATTTCACGTAAACATAAGCAGTATATACAAATATAAATTGTCCCGCTTATAAAATAACATAAGTTCGCTATTCGTTATAGGAGTGTTCCTAAAACGAACAGAAATGCGGTTGGCGTAACAAGGAACCGCCAGTTGGCGGATATCTGAAATAGGTAGCGCAATAACGGGCTTTTTTTCCTTCTTACTTCTCCGCACAAGCTTATTGGGGTTAGTGGCTTATAGAGGGTTCAGATGTCAAGAGAAGAAGAGTGGGAGGTGGCGGGTTTGTGAGAGGGATGAGTGCTTTCGCGAAGGGAAGGGGTAGTGAAGGGACGGTGTGGCCGGGGGGTGGAGGGGTTAAAGCAAACAGATAAGGCCCAACCGCGTGTACGTGTGTCAGTGTGCGAATATATATGTAAGCGAAGGCGAGCGTGTGTGTGTCTATGTGTATGTGTGTGTGTAGGGCGGGGGTGGACGGCTTCCGTCTTCCTCTCTTGGTCTTAGTCTGGCGCGCTTCCTCTCTGTTTGTGTTCCTACTTTTTTTTTCACTGTTTGAGTTCTCTATCCTTCTGAAAGGGGTGGAAGAGGAGGAGGAGGAGGAGGCCCTCGACGTCTGTCCTTCACCGAACCGACCCCTCATCCATTTAGAGAGAGATGGGGCAAGGGAGGGGTATCTCCGACCCTACGTTTTTCTCAAAACAGATTGCAAAACCGTGCAAATCGGATCACCGGCCGGTTCCCTCAAGTAGAGCCTAATATCTCGTTAATTACGAAATCTATCATAATTTGGATATTATTTTATTAGATGATAAATAGACGTCTTCAACGAATCACTCGGGCGAAATTCTGAAACATCATGTTGGGAAGCAAACATTTAGAATTTTGTTCTGAACAACTAGTAACAGCATATTAACTTCTACACTTCTGCTTTCCTCAAGTGTTAACTGATATTACGTATAATAATACTATACTGTGTACACCCAACCTATTATTTATGCTCTACCCGAATGGAACTTGTCGTCCACTGTGAACCACTTGAATTGTGCCTGAAGAGAACTCGTAAAAGAAGCAATTGAGATACTGAATTGAGAAAAAAATAATTATGGATGATAAATGCCGCTATTAAAGGGGGCAACCTGTCTGGAGGGCCATCGGTACGCTCTGATGTAATCAGGGCTAGTGGAGGAATTCCCATTGAGGCATAACAACTATTGTCGGTGCCTGGTAATCTGAATAGGAATAGACTGTTCCGACTATTGTTACCTACTGTACGCCCAGTGTTACGAACAATGAAGTGATCCAGTATACGTGTGACTGGACGTTTAACATATTTCCCCCAGGAGGTTCGGGAGCAGACAGAGGAGAGCTACTGGAAGTCGCACGGTCAGTACCACCGCTATAAGTGACAATGAAGCCCACGCGCCAGTCCTCCTCAAAGGCCCACAAAGAAACTTGAGGAAATGAAAGCCCTAACGATGCATTGTTACTGAACCAGGTGAGATCTAGGTTTAATGCCGATTCAAGCTGCCCCATTCAACGATACAAAATATCATATTTATAGCAGGCATAATCAAGAATCATATCAAATCGAGTGTTAAATATATTGCGCTGTTGAAATATGAATTGGACGACTCATTGGAACACATAAATAACTACAAAATACCACTTCAAATCGTATTTCGCTTTTAATGGGTAATATCAGGGTTCCACATTAATCAAATTGATATTACACTATTTAATTTCTTTGATAACAGGTTCGGTAGAACACGGTCTTAGTGGCCATATTATACAAGGTATATATAGCTTCCCCATTTTCCACGCTTCAATATTATAGACATAAAATTTCGTTAACGAATTAATAGGTTGGAAATGCTACATAAATAGCAGTTTAGAGGATGGGTGGTTGGATGACTTATTATATTTTATTGATAATTATAAAACTCGAATTTATTCGTACAGTTAGAGGGTTAGGAGTGATCCCAACGAATCTAGTTCAATGATACCCGATATCATACATCAGACCTGATGGGGTCCCCCTTGTATGAAAACGAAAGCAATAAACGGTATTATTTATCAGCACTCGGGTGCCAAAAGTGTTTATCCGATAGGTGGAATTTCGCTGCAAACGCCTCAGTAGCTTTCAATGGGCCAAAGAAACAGCCGTGCAGAGCCGGCGTCCGGGACAAACGCCAGAAATTTAATCGGGACACCAATAAATTTCACGCTCAAATAGTTGAGCACAACGGACCAATATCGTGTCGAACACGATTCAACAAGTCCCTGGTTTTGTTGGCGTCGAGGCCTCCGGCGCGGAATTAACACAATCGCAAGCCTTTCATATTGATACCCGAATTGTATGAATACCACATACGGGGGCACTGCATTCTCCTTACGGGATGCTAATTGGGCATTGAAAACGGAGAACTAAACCGGCTCAGGTTTCGAAGCCGTCCAATGCCACCCATCATTAGCGTGGAAACAGCCACCTATGTATATATATATATATATATATATATATATATATATATATATATATATATATATATAATAGCATAGCTTTTGATGAAATTATTGTTTAATAATAACTTACCTTGCCATACAAAAATACAACAGATGTCACTGCCTAATTACACATGGTCCAAATCTTCTGACATCCCAAACGTGCCTGAAAAGGAAGTGTCCACGTGATCTGAACATAACAAAAATAAATTAATAAAATATTTTAAAAGGGGTGAAAACCAGTGGGTTTCTTCTCCGTTATTTTCAACTCGTGAACATTAATGTCGCATATACTGTTGTGTCAATAAAACGGTTAAAAGAGTGTTTAATACTTCGTATTTTGGATATTGAGATACTCCAGTATTTTAATATTTCAACATTTAATTTGAATCTTTAAGATAAAGTTTCCTTTTAAATACAACAAAAAATTAGCTTTTAAATAAACAATTCTAATATTCCGCAATATTGGTAATGTACTAGCTATTCAAGAAACCAAAAACAACCACAACCTTATTTGTAATGTAAAATTAGATCGGACACTTATTTGTACTTCCTTCGAAAGTAAAGTAGCCGTTCGGCTGAACGTGGTCCCAACCTCGGGGGAGCCCCTCCCGCCATCCCTCACTCCCACAACACTATTAATCACCAAATAAAACGAGTTTTTCGTCGGCTTCCGAACAGTGAACTCGGTCCTGATTATATCAGAAGGGCGCCGCGAGAGGAACAGAAAGGGAGAGAAAGAGCGAGCGAGTGAGAGAGAGAGGGAGAGAGATAGAGGGAGAGGGCCTGTTTTCATTACAGTTTGGAAATGAGGTTCATAAATCCGCAGAGCCCGGGACGACTCATGGCCGAGGGGGCGGTGGATAAATAGCGTTCCGCTAGGAGTTATTTATCGGGATAGGAAATGGGATCGGGAACACGGGGAAAATAGTGGAATTTTTGGATGCGAGGTGTTAAGTAGTACCCCAGAAACTCCCATTTCCCACTTGCTAAAATGTTATTAACGCCAGCGTCGTTTCAACCTCGCATGACCCGAATAAGTCGAGTGCTTGTTATGACTACACGAGAAAAACGGGTTGAACTGTATCTATAGAACGAGGCTGTGTCTAATCTAAAACTTAGTGGAATATAGCGATGTTGATATAGTTCTACAATGGGAGTAAGCCAACTGTGTTTTGTACGCATTCTTTGACGAAGTGACTGAGTACCCGCATTTGTACAGTTGAAAGGGCGAAAACGGCGCGATTAGCGCTCGGGAAATAATAATCGCGAGTATTAAACGCCGGAGCTAATAAAAGTGTTAATACGGCTGTGGCGCTGGCAGACAGGTGGAGCCGTGGACTGGTACCGGGAGCCGGTTTTATTAATAACCGTGTTGGGCGCTGGCCGCTAAATCAAAACTGATTAATGTGGAGAAGCGCGGACTATTAGAGGCGACGGACAAACAAGTGCTAGCCCAGTGTCGACACCGGCTGGAACAAGCGCCCCAATTATTCATCTCCGAAGAATAAATCTGGTCCTAGCAACCTGGCAGATAATTTTTCATAACCAGTCCGATTCCATTAGTCAACACACAATTTAGCAATCAAAGCCGATGCCAGCCGTGACTGTTTTCTAAAATAAATTCTAAATAAATATTGAATTTTATGTTATCACACCTAGCATCTAATTAATAAAATTGTTAGTAGACGTAAACCTATCTACTCTCCAGGTAACAAAAATATATTAGTTGATGAGGAACAACGGCCATATTTATAGATAATTATTTAAAGTGCCCATATGATGCCAATATGTGTGAAATTTAAATTGACAATGGGAAGATGTGGGTTCTGACTACGGGTGAGAAGGGCATGTTACATTCGGAAGTATCGCGCACGGTGGATTACTATAAAATCCAGTTAAAGAAAGTTGGACAGTTTCATATTTCCTTAGACCTGCCCATCCCAGTTTAGACAAGTTGAAGAGGAGACCGAGTCACTCTTGTCATTCATTTATCCTGACTTTGACATCCGACTCAACCGCCACCGGACGAATAAAAGAAAATAAATTCGGAGGTATCTGACAGTGTTATATATTACTGTTCATACTACTCCGAAAAATGCAATAGGCAATTATTGATAGGATATAGTATATCATACAGTTTGTGGTTGGTTTTGGCATTGTGTTTGCAATTTTACATGTCTACATAGGTAGCAGCAAATTTATATCCAGCCATCTTATTCCTGGTTTTCAGTCTCAAATTTATTCTGATAGTAATGCGTTAAGTATTGTTAAATACGTCGTATCTGGTATCTTTATGGTCACCAAGGATTAGCTTAGTGCCATCCACACCACATCCACCTAGTGTCTAAACACCGTGTCATGTGCATCAGTACTATGGTTTTTGAAATATCGTTTCGATGTCGATACGAATATGGAGTTTTTCGGCACGAGCTACAATTGATTCCTCCCCACGATTCGTTCTTCTTCCTCATGTTTCCCAGTTTAAGAACCCTGTTCCAATACTCCAATGTTTGCTTGTCTACTCCTCCAGAAATTCGGAACCTCCGCCTGTCGTGCGAATTCTGATTAGTTCATCGAGTTCTACTGGACAAAGTCAAATCTTTGGACAGATCTATATTTAGTGAACGTAGCACACTTCGGCCACTAGATATCGGTGATATTCGGAACGAGCTCTCGAACATTCTTGAAGGATAGTTGTAGAGGACGTCGATAATTGGCACAATTGGTCTATCCGAGGGCAGAATGTCGGTGGTTTGATCGATCGTCGGTGCGGGCGGTGGTGGGGGCGTAACAGAGTGGCGACAATGGAGTACCCATCCCTCACGGGGTTGGGGTTGTGTGTGTGTGGGTGTTATAAATGACTTTTAACGTGGCGAGAGTCCTTGTTGATTAATAGTCAACCGGGGTTGGCGGCGGCTTGGGGCCGGCACATCTCTTCCTCCTTTCGGCGTCCTCTCCCGATTGTCCGGTCACTCTCACAGTCCCGCCAATTAATTACCCCCGGCGGCCGTGGTAGTAGTAACACCGCGAAGTCAAACCGTGCAGCATAAACTAATGATGCGACTAACCAGCGCAGAAATTAATGGAGCCGTTCGGACCCCGGGACAGTGCGGCGTACTCCCCCGGCTTCGGAAAACGGTCCTTTCTTACCCCCGCGGCTCGGAGATTTACGGCCTCTTTTAGGAGGAAATGGGCCCTGAGAAGTGTGCCGCCCCCCCACCCGCGTTAGCGCCCTAGTGCGCGTGTGTTGCGCTTTAAATTGAACATATATCTTGGGCACGGGCTACACAAAAACCAATACTATTGGGCTGTACAATGCCCCCTAACGGCACTATCGGCACAGCGATACAACTTCGGTATCCTTCAGAACGTAAATACGTTCTGTCCCCTTAACGGGAATCTGATATCTTTTAAAATCGTATCAATTAAACTTAAATCTCCAGTAAAAATAGTTCTCACATCGGGATAATATTGTTTTGTTTGGACGCTATTCAATATTGTTAATCGTGAAATGAATGCAGAAACACTCTTGAGGCTTCCTGACGTACGGTTCAGGCGTCTAACTATCGTCTGCATGGTCCTTCTATGACAACTGTCACTGGAAAACTACGTGCCGTGGAAATATCTAATACCATTTGTGTCTGGACAAATTCCGTTTTAAGGACGACTCGGAAAGTTATATCGAAAGGCCAAAGTGCCAGGCCTCGGGCGCAAATTACTCTCCAGCCCGTATTTGTCAAAGTCATTTCTTTCTCAAATGATTCCTAGGAAACAGTCCAATTAACCTCTATTTCTTCCCGCGTCCAAATCTCCGTCCAGTTATTAATGTCTGAAATGTTTACTTTGAAAAAAGAAAATTATTTGAACACGAGAGAAAAATGGAGGTTGATAATAAAGGTCGCCGTCGCTTAATTTGTCCGTCAGAATTGCACCCGAACCGAAACAAATTACGAATATAAATAAGATCCGAGAGTATTTTAATACTTGCTCCCTGAAGGATGGCTCGGGTTATTAGGGTTAAGTCGGACGCCCCACGGCGGCGTAAATCATTCCATTATTTCTGCCGGATAATGCGGGAAGTTAAATTAAAAAAATGAAAGAATGGAGAAATTGAAGTGGAAGAGGGAAAGAAGGGGAAGGGCTGTCTTTCCACTTATAAAGGCGGAAGGGTTCCTTCAACACCCTTAGAAGGGATAGACCGGATTACGCAAAGTAAAAGCGTAGCCTGCAATATTGTTAGTATCTATGCTTTATGCTCTATGTTTTATTCTAGTTGCAATTTAAAAATACCCTCTCTTTCACGTGACAATTTAGAAACATTCAATGCATTTCAACTAAAGTTATTTTATCGATTAGGTTTCCTCATTTCGGCTTTGTCCCCAAATAACTGCTGCTCCAATTAATCGAACGCTCAAATAACTCGAATGTACTATAAAATTGTCTCATTCGGCTAAACTGTGCACTGAGCGATAGTTCGACAAAGTAGCCCATATTCGCTACCATTATAATTAAATTTACTATAATCAAAGGTTAGTGTGTATCTAGGAAACACAAAATTTATTCTTGAATTAATTAATTCTTAAATTAATCGAATGACAGAAATCGTGCAGTGCTGAGTGTGAGGGCGCCAGAAACTCCCCCGGAAAGAAAGCCATTGTTGTACGCGCGTGGGGGTCCTACCCTCAGGTATTTCAGGTATTGTCGGCTAACTGAAGGGAAGAAGAAGAAGAAGAAGAAGTAGACTCGGGGTGAAGGGTGGAAGGTTGATGGGGGTGGAGTCCCTATTGCGCTTAATCTACATGGGGATTAGTGCGGGGCGGGGCGGGGTTAATTCTGAGAGCTGCCCAATGGGGGCGAGGGCGGGTAGCAGTATTGTCCTGGACGGGGTCCAACACAGTGTGTCCCACGATGAATGACTCCTCCTCAGCCGTGCAAAAACCGACTTCGGCAGACGGGAAACGTCTTATTGTCACCGCCCCCACCCACCCACACCCTTCCCCGCGGCACAATTTACCATTCGCCCGATCGAACAAAGCCGCCCGCACTACGCCCCCAGTTTGTCCCCGGTAATAAATTTACCGTATTTTCATTATTCGGGCTTGAGAGTTCGATTCGAAAGCGGTACAGTCCACGGTGCAGTTTTGGGAGCGACAGAGGTGCATTACCATTTTCTGGAGACCACTCTGGAGATTTTTTAGTGGAACTACAACACTCTCAGGTCCTGAATTGATTTATCCGGTTCAATAAGGTTTGATATTTCTTGTCGTCCTACAGAACTGGTAATTCATATGAATACTCGATCTGGAATAACCCATGCAGCAGGCTGGCGTTCTGGAGGCTCTCCTTCTTAGCAAGTGTAACATGTCCATTTTCGGTTGCGTTAATCGGAATATTTTTATCGTCGCTAGCATATATAACAGTGAACTCTAGAAAAGTGTTAACACTCATTTGTTTCATTAATTAATTACAGTATAATACGCTTAGTTAGCCATTACTCAACAAAAGTGACCCCTAGAGATGGTTATTTTGTGTATATTATTAATAAATTAGACTTAAATTCCGATAAATATACAATTTTCCGTTTCGCAATGAAAACGGGGTCGTTCCCTCCTATTCAATGAAATTTGTATACCCAATTATCAGATAAAGAGTGTAAGAAAAGCAGTTCCATTAAATTGTATGCTATGTAAATTCAACGATTGTTTCAGTTGTCCCTGTTTTCCCTTGAAGCATAACATTGTAATATCCAATAAATTTTCAATGCGTGTCCCCCAAACTTGTGACTTAAACTTTTTTACATTGACGGATGAGCCCGCGCGAGCAAACTTCTGTTTGCATTTGTCGCCCTAATAGTTTTCCGACGGTAACCGAGTTTGGACCGAACTGGGACTTTTAATAAATAATGGACAATGCTTTTAACGCGGGACCGGACTCGGAAAGTTGTGAACAGTGCGAGAATACACGGGCTTTATATTTTTCGTCGAAGAACATTTGTGCGGGCCGTCGTTGGGGTTTGGGGCAATTTCTATATTTCCTCCGGACTTTTCTCCCCGCAAAACTGTATTCAAAGAGTTCCCTTTCACGATAGAAAAACAGCATTAAATCGGACGGACAGTAGGCTCTGTCAGAGCGGACCGAATTCAGACCCGCGTTGCAGTGTACCATAGGCCCACCTAATCGGAAACCACTTAACGAACAGTTGTGAGGGGGCGGGGGCGGAACTTACTGTAAACAGAGTAATATTATACACTTTTTATCTATTTGTTTGTCTCCCTTTATACAATTGAGCCTGTTTCTGTTTTATTTCCTCTCCCCCAATTGTCCCAATATACACGGGAACTAGACTAGTTTCAACGCCCTGCTGTATTTTTACAAAATATATTATGCTTTGATTAGATTGGGAATTGAAGTTGATGTTTAATAAGTGGACATAGACTAGTTACCTTGCGTTATTAAAAAAGAGGCGTCCTCTTGTGTATTAAATAAGAGATTGACAGATTAATATTAAAAATGTTTATTCTGAATCCACTGGCCTATTTGGTCAGTAGACTATGAGCGCACTACAGGTGTTTTCATTTGAGCGATTTCCATTTTCCGAACTTAAGACGCAACATTTCTTGTGTAGGTGTGTAGGGGGCGAAATTTCTAGATCCGACGCTCCATCAATCGCTCCCCTGAATATTTGATGGGTACCGTCACAAACTCAACACTTAAAAGGATAACGGTCTTAAAAGGGACTTCTTAAAAGCTATTGGGACGGGGGTGGCGCGAGGGAAATCCCCTTGTGTTCACCTTGTCTTTCACCCCCTCTCCCTCTCTCCTTCGCACTCCACTTTAAATTGTTTCATTTCTATACGGTGACGTAGGCCCTCTGTTCCCATCCCGGACGCTTCCGCCTCGTCCTGTTTGTTCAATACGGTTTGCTCAATTATTTATTCAATCGAAACGGCGGAATGGTCGTTTAATAGCGCGGGGGGGAGGGGCTCAGGCATTAATGATGCACGATAGATAGATAGCTGCTCCTAATGCCCCACTAATAATAACATTCCAAGACTTTCTGCTCGTCAAGGTTTCCCATATTGCGAACAATACGGCTTTTCGGGCCCGTTTTAAAGATTAATTTAAACTATTTTTTTTATTGCAAAGACCTTATACTTGGAGGCCTTATATTGTCCTGTAGATTGCACGTGGAGCAAAGAAAAAAGAATAATCCTTTCCTCGAGGGAGCGGTTGGGGCGCGTGGCCCTGACTATTTGTCACCTCGAAAGTGCTCATTATCTTTCGGATATTAAAATGCAAGGGGGCGCCCTTAATAAAAGGACAGGAAAAGAACGCCAGTTGAACGGTAGGAATTAATTAAAAACGGGAGACGATCCCGTTTTCATTTCGGGCCAATCCAATATGACGACCGGTAATTTGGGCACATACATAACTCCTGTCTACGCCAAATTATTCCATAATTCAATATTAAGAAGGAGAGAACAATACATGTCTATATATATTAAGGATAATATTTCAGGAAAAATATACCCTTAGCGATGGAATCGTGATTCCGCCAGTAGAGACCATAATAAATATTATATATAAAATATTAATTAATGAATTCGTTGTCTTCATTTTTTAATTGGCTCTTAAAAATGTATTATTCCCATTCATATGACGTTTAAAATTCATGAATTGATTAATTATTAATACAAAACAGATGATTCCTTTTACAAATAAAATAATCAAGTGTAACTCCTATTCAACTATTACTGGGTTATACTTCCTTATTTCTGTGTCCTGGCCAGGAGGGTCCCGTTCAATTTTCGATATTCCTGTTCCGATCACGGAACTGTCATTAGATTGATATTAGTAGTTTCGGACGAAGAAAGTAGGAGGAGGGGGAGTGGAAGAGAGTTAGTGAGAGAGGTTGAATGAAGGGACCCCGAAGAGCAACTACAACAAGAGCATGGAAGCAAAGTAAGATTTAATGAGCCGTCATTAATGCCTAATACCTAAGTATTCTTCACTCCCAGGTATGCAATCTCCTAATGTTTATTCTGCACCTATGCTTTACCTAACCAGAAAAAAAACAGGAAACGGAGTATGAAATAATTTAAAAAATAATTTATCATTAATTGCTTAAAATGATAAATAATTCTAAATGTTATTAAACTGCATAAATTAAGGAAAATAGGTACGGCTAACATTTATGTATCTATGTATATGGAACCGGCATCCATCAACGCAATATTCATAATTGCGTGTTCATATTTATTTATCGTACAAAAATAATACCGACTGAAGGTAATCAGAATTATCAGTTTGCCGTTGAAGAATTTGTGATTGGGCCCTATTTCTGAGCGCTGCCAAACTCTGTGAAACGTTCGGGGCCAAATGGAATTGCTAAACTGAAACATTCGAGAATATTTAATTCATTTTTGAATAATTCACCGTGAGAAAATATACAACCAGTCTCGAGCCCGTTAATGGGCCGCCACCTGACAGAAATAATATCGGACTTCTTCTTCGGAATATTTAATTTTTCATTCCCCAGTTTGAACTGATTGCAGGCGTTTAATTCTGTCCTTTAATTTCAATATACGAAATGTGTGAAAATTAGAAACATATAATTATAGATGTATATTAGCCCGGCGGTGAACAGTTTCTTAATTTATTCTGTAGTCTGGTTGGCATCGGTGAACAGTTTCTTTCTGAAACTGCCCGGCGGCAGTTTCTTAAAAATAAAGGTACGAACTTACTTATTTCCTCTTCACTCTTGATTCATACTGAGATATTTCCTCGATTCCAATCACGATTCATTAGAAATCATATATCATAGCAATTTGTGTATTTCTTGGTTTAACCGCGAATAGGGACATGTAAATACTGGATTTTTATCGTGTCGTACTTTATTTCTTTGACTTTCTCCCTGCACTATGTCCTCCTTTCGTGCATACACGCGGAACTCCAGTATTGAGGCCGACCGCACTTTTTCAACCGACGTCCGTTCGGGAACTATATTTTATAAACGGAGCTAAGAGCGGAGTCTCAAAAAGCGCGGCGTTGAGGCCAACCGAACGAGGAATGCGATAATTGGTCCGAAGGCGGCTATCGGGGCTACCGTGCCGGCCGGGTATAAATAAGCCCCGGCTTCGCGAATAAGCCCCCCCCCGTTTTTTATTTTCTTCCCGTTTCCTCCTGGAACTTGCGGGGGGGGGGGGGAGACGGGGCAAAAGGAAAAACGCGTCTGTTTTATGCCCGACGATTAGACGCGTCGGAGCCGGCAACAAAACCGAATGAAGTTGTAGCCCGGCGCCCCCGGCCGGAGATAGAGATAAGTGCAGTGCGCAAAAAGCGCTGAACGCGACCGCCGCACGAAGGAAAACAATCTACTCGCCCTCACACATATGCTCGCATGTTCTAAATTGATTCGCCACAGCTAATGGTCTTAACTCTGATATACCTCTCTAATTGCACAGCCAATTCAATTTCCGAAAATGGGACTGCAATATGATAACGTTTAGATTGAAAATGTATATAATCTATTCAACTGAATAATTCACCCACCCTTAATTTTTCAGCCATATAAATTATTTTAAAAGGTCGCAGCAGGAAGGAGGGCACTACTGACAATGGTGCAAAGCAGAAACCGGTTCAGCTCAAGATGGTACAACAAATAAATGGTAAATATCGGAATTGGCAGTATATTCATTGTTGAAGAACTCTTCGCGAAATATTTTCGGAGTTTGATCCCTTTGAGCCACTTATATATTCATATCAACGGAATAATTTTGTTATTGATGTCTTGTTATTTTTTGTGCTGTCGCTATGGGACCACCCAAGAGGGGCGTGTTCATCCCCAACAAATCGTCTTTACCACCATTCGTTTACAACAATGGACCGCCTGTCTCTCACCTCGCATAATTCACCGTTCACCTTCGATTCGATTAATGTTTCTTAATGGACCGGATAATTGATTCCCAAATTGGATAATCGAATACCCGGCCGATAATCGATTGCCACCCAGAGCGGCGTTTAGTGGGGGGCAAAAAAATGTCTGGCCCTTGGAGCACCGCGCTGGGAAAATATATCTCAGTACAACACGGATTATGATAGAAAACAATTTTTGTTTCATTCGAAAGTATTAAATTTGTTTTCACATATGTTCTTAATGTAAGTACAGTGATTATAAGTAATCACATGTCATAAGAGATCAAATGTCACTTGAGGCAGCCTAAGTTTCCTGGTTAATCCTCTTAAATATGCTTTACGCCATTTAAAAATACATTGCCGTTATCTTCCCAATATTTACATCATTATTATTCCTAGTGTCTTAATAAATCCCTGTTGATAATTAGTTCAAAAATTTCAAAACCAAAAGGGAAATGGTAAATACAAATATTCGCTTGATATTGAATAAATAAAATTGTCATGGTTTTACACACACTTGATTTACCTCCAGAACCGAATAACATATTTCTTCGCTAGTGACTCGTGTAGCATGGCATAACAACCAGAAAACCAGAGAGATATAAAGTGAAATTGCATTTGGTAAGGTCGGAGACTTTAGTAACCGCCGGGAATCGTCTAAATGGGGTTGGCCTCTTTCTGGTAATTCCAACGCGGTGCAATCAAATCATATAAAATAGACTTTTCTCTCTTCTTCCTTAACCCCCCCACCCATCCACTTCACAATAAAAGGAAAAGACTGATCCCTAATAAATGTAATATCAACCGGAAAAAAACCGACTATAATCGGATTTCCGCTACGAGATCCGGTCTCTTTTTCTCTCTCTTTTGTTCATGATCCTAGCACAATCCCCCACCCGCCGACGAGGGAATTGCTTTAGCGTTATTCTCCAACGTTTAATGGAAAAGATATTGGCGTTAAGCGAGGTCAAATGGTTTGTTGTTCCTTGTTGCTCATTGCGGTATCTAGCAGAATGTATAGCGGACCACACAATGCACTATAACAAACCAAGATTTTGAAAATTACTTTCAGGTAGAACACAGGGACAGTATTACCTGATAATCTAAAACAATCAACAATTATTTCCATAACAAATTATGTTATTATTATGCTTAGTTCCAAATAGATCAGCGGATTGTAATTTTCGTACAGAGATTGGAGGTCCTGTGATACTTCCTCCAATTTTAACAGGATATCCAACTTCAAATTTTTTGTTTTTTAAGGAACGAAAAGTCAGCATGCGCTGTGTTATTTAGCAATGGGTCGGATGTCGATAATTGATCTCCTAAAAAAAATTGACCGAATCGAAACATGCGATGCATTTTGTGTTTAACTGCACGATAACTCTTACAATTTGTTTCTTTTGCGGTCACGATTTATTCTGATTATATTGTTCGGTTCTGGCGTTTTTGAACGCGTAAAAGAGTTTAAGATACACAGAAGGTAGTCGAAATCACTCGCCCTTTGAGTGCGAAGCGATCGTTTGTATCATATAATATTCATCTGGAGGAAACGGTCATGTGTAATAAATTATGGTTGGGCGGCTGGCGAATCCAACGGTTATGAGTTCGGGATCTGACACGGGATACTTATTAATGGCCATTGGGAGAAATATATGAATATAAGAAGGAAATTGAAATGTCTGTACTCGAGGGAGCAATTTACGGCGAAAGAGTACATTAAAATGGGATTTCTAAAAACGTGTATATCAACACGAGGATTTTATTTTTTTGGAAAGCCCCGCGGAATCGTTTAAAGGATATATTGATAATTATTAGTTTTTTTTAACTTCTGATAAATAATGATAAAATACAGCCACTATAATATTTTTGTAGTTGTAATTTTCGGATCGAAATTGTATCCTAATTTATCTTCCGACTATTCTTATTATCCTGCGCAATTGTCATTAAATATACTACTCACAAACATATCGGAACAAACTTAAGGAAATACTTAATTTAATATACCTGTTTTGTGGTCTGCGAGGGGTTGGAATACTGTAGGTTCGTGATGTTTCTGTCTCCTCTCGCTGGTTTGGTCTTTTGCTAGACATGTACTGTGTACTGTGTACATGTGAAAGTGACAGTGCAGTGAGAATGCCCAAAAAACATCCAAAGTGCTAACAGTGACTAACACCGCTACTGAAGATGGCGAGCAGCCGAAACCGGTCTAGCAAAAGACCAAACCAGCGAGAGGAGACAGAAACATCACGAACCTACAGAAATACTTAATATTTTTGTATTGAATGAAACCAGCGCCAAGACAGACCACGATGAAGAGGAATAAATAAATTAGTTAGGAAGTACCAGGGCCACTCCGCACTGCCGGGTCTTCCCCGAAGATGGAACAGGCGCATGTTCCGAAACATCGTGTGGCGACCGGGTTGAGAAGCGTCCAGGAGGAGGATGGCGTTTCTCTGTCTTCTTCCGCAGTACTTATATAGTATAGTCTGGAGGAAACTGCCCTTCCAGTGGATCAACACGGAAATCAGATAATAATTCATCCCCTCAACAGGGTTTGCTCTTATGGCCGGAAAAGTGGAAAACAGTCGCTGTATGTAGTGTGGTGGTGGGGGCACGATTTGAATTGGGGCCGGCGGCACACCCGCCCCCACTCGGCTGTGGCTAGAAATAGGAGCGATGAATTATTCATGGCCCTGACTAGGGCCGTTTTGCGAGGGGCACTCCACCTGGGTTAACTTTTCCCCCCGGCTAATGTATGGCAACTCGGTTTGTCGTTGGGTTAAGGGCCGGCGGTTTGAATGGCGAATCGCGATTCCGTCTACTGAACCCCAAGGATAAACGTCCGGCCATGTCTTTAGCTTGTTCAGTTAGTGGACTATTCTTCCTCCTTTGGTCCATCCTGAATGGACCTCGTAAAATAGGAATTGCCGCTTAACTATCGTCTTTTTTGTTCGGTTTTTATTTTTTTTTTTTAAGATTTCCTAAATGAATGTCCCAGAAGAGGTATAAGTAACGCGGGTAACGACAACTCAACCCTCTTCAGTCCTAGGAATTGATGAGACAGCTCGGAAATATCATCGGCACTGAGAGTGTAAATAGCAAAATGTATGATTGAATATGTACATATGCATTGCTAGAAGGGGGACTATATCTCTAAATCCCCCGTTCTTTTACGACGACATCCCTGGGTCCGGGGGGGAATGGCGGTTGTTTGAAATACTACCGGGAGGATTGCGTAAAGCCGACACAATTGGCGTACTTTGGCGTGTCGATGAGGAAATGGGCTAGAACTGAAAAGAAATATAAGTTGAAACTGTGTGTGTGTGTGTGTGTGTGGAGGCGATCTCCCACTCTGGTGAGTGTACTGGAGGTGGCCCCCTCCTCCAAGGATAAAACCGCTGTGGCCCCCCGCTCTTCCAGCACATACGTCATTGCCCCCGATTATCCCGTGAGTTATGCCCAGTATTTTATCGTTCGTATAACCTACATTTTTTTGGTCTTCCTTTCTCTTTTTTTTTCACTGTTCCCCAACAAATACGCAAAGCCTAACCCCGCCCCTCCCCCGCGGATCCTATCTGCGGCCATAAATCTGGATATAATGATAGTATCGTGTGTTTTATTACGTTTCCTGCCCTTCCACCTCCCCCCCCCCGCTCGTTGCTATCTCTGTACTATATAACCTCCCCGGTAACGGGCGGTAAATATTTATTTAAATCATTTCCGAGTCTCGGATCGCAAGAGATGATCTCGTGAGCTATGTCTTATCTGCCGGAAGGTCGCAGCGGTTAACACCTGTACAGTGGAAGAAAAACGTTGAGTACGCCGAAGTATGTCTATTGAACGCTGAGTTCATTTTCTTCGCAACGTTAAAGTCTTTGATTCCTCATCAGAAATATCGTGAAATATCTGCTGTTCCGTACGCATGTGATGGAAGCAAACTTGAATGAAATTTATTGTTCAAATAAAGCCTGTGTGTTTTATTGCAATGCACCTTATCTTAGGTTATAATAACAGAAAATGATTATGAATATCGTTTCCAATACTGTAGGTTCGTGATGTTTCTGTCTCCTCTCGCTGGTTTGGTCTTTTGCTAAACCGGTTTCGGCTGCTCGCCATCTTCAGTAGCGGTGTTAGTCACTGTTAGCACTTTGGATGTTTTTTGGGCATCCTCACTGCACTGTCACTTTCACGTGTACTGTGAACATCACGAACCTACAGTATTCCAACCCCTCGCAGACCACAAAACAGGTATATTAAATCGTTTCCAATAATGCTATGTTTCCTTTATTTAAATACAATTTCCTTAACTTCTTGAAAATAAAATAATAGTGGCGATGATCGTTACTATAGCATTGTACCACGACCCGACGAAGGGTGTGATTACAGCCTGAAAATGAACTGAATTTTGGTACGCGCGCCGGTCCAGCATTCGGCGCGTTCTCGGGAAAGTGTGTGAAATGTAGAGGGGCGGGCCGGGGGTTAGTTCTTGGGGCGTGGGGATAAATTCCGGGGCGGCGGCACCTTTTTAAAATCCGAGACATCAAGTGGGAGGACTCGGGGCGGTTGGGAGGGCCGTAAAACTGGAACGAGTGGGGCGGAGGAAACGGGCAAATGAATAAATCAGTCCGAGCTAGGGAAGGGGAATGGGGAGAGCCGCCCCGCGGTAATACGAGGCCCTGTTTCCTTCCTCCAGAAGGTAAAGAGACCATCGCCCCCCCAAGGAAATGCCCCGGTATCGCCACCAAATATTGGGGGAGAGACTTCACTCAGCCTTCTAAAATGTTGGAAGGGGGCACCCCGAGATTTCGGAACGTTTCATCCCTATCCCTTCGCTCGGATGATTCTCTCTCGATTCTCCGATGGTAAACCTGGACAGTGGTATGGTACGAATTCTCTGACACTGTCATCAAACATTGTATGTCAAATAAAGATCAATTCTATTAATGCTTATAGAGTCATTCTGCAAGTATCTTACGAGGTGTGTGAGTGAACTAAACTAAGTACACGAAATTTCTACTGGTTTCCAGAATATCAGAATTATATACACGTATCTTGAGTTAAGATGTCAGAATATTAGTGCAGTAATTATCAAAGTCACCATGTTCAGAAAATGTTATACCTTTTCATTATTAGATTCCTCGATTTCGATGTTATATACTATTTAACTTTAAGGAAGAGGAGGGACGGATTTTTATTCGAGTGAGGAGCGAAATGGTCGGAGAAGGGCTGTTGGGGAAGCGATGTTATCTTGGGCGAAAAGCCGGTGGCCCTTACTCGGTAGGAGGGTTTCATGTCTCCATATAGGTATGCAAATGAAGCCTGTTAATTCGTCGGGTATCCGGGCTGGCAGTATACAGAGCGAGGATGTTTTCCTTTGTGGGCGGGGCCAGTCTCTGAGGAGCGCTTTCCCGCTTATTTTCCGCATACAATAAACATCCCTCATCCGCCCGTTGGCCGCCCCAATCTACATCCCCAGTTCTCCCTCCCAAACCGCTATAAAATAGATCCCATTTAGATAGGCACGGCCAAATGTCACGCCTATTAAATGATTAATTAATGCCGATAGGGACGCGTTTCGGGTCGCTCTCCTCCACTCCTGGCTGACACTAACCCTACAATACAACTGTACAAATCATTCCCTAATTAATCACTAATTGAGAAAAATCATTAACATACACCGATAACTTCATCCGCGTCAATTTTTACCGTTCATTCAAAAGAAAGTTGGAACTAAACGCTTAACAAGTTATTTCTGTATGAATATTGTATATGGTAATATTAAAGCTTATCCAGTGCTAATTTACGACTAAGAAATTTAAATAATCGAAAATAAATTCTCTCTAATTACACATATTTAATATTCCTGTACATTGGACTATAAAATTGATTAAGAAAGCGAACTATAAATATGTACTAGTGGAATATAGTCATTGTTATTGTTGTAAAATTATACAACCGAAAAGGATGAAAAACAAAAACGTTATGTTACAATAAAAATTGTATACATGCGCTATAAAAAGAAAGGTTGCGGATAGCGAGCACAATAAAATTGTCATAGTCGATTATTGCTAATTGCCTGTGGCATTATCCGGGAATAAATTAACCGCTCTACATTATTGCGTGTGACGAGCGGAGATTGATCGATCAGTAACTTACCCGGTGATTAAAAGCACGCCGCCGTATAAAATACCCGTGAGTAATAAATGTTCATTTTGTTGAAGAACTCTTTTCGAATTCGGACCCACAAAAATTAAGTGCCGAATACCCGGTCATATTGCCGAATTCATCAACTAAATCGGCTGTGTAAAATTATGAGAAATATATTAACTGGGTTTTCAAGAAAGGCTCTATCCGAAGGAAAAATAACCGTAAACGGAATGCAGAAAGTCTAAACGGGTATAGACATTACTCTGATAAAATAAACATTTATTTTGGGAAACACTGATACCCTACAAAATGTGAGATGTAGCCTTATTTTCTCAGTTTTTACTTATTTTTACCAGTAGGTATTTACAGATTTTTCGAATAAACAAATAGCAAGCGTGATTTCAGTACTCTCGCTCAAAGTTTTGTCGTTTTGCCCATGCAATCGACAAAAGGCAGCAGTCCCCAAGTTTCATTGGATGTCCAATGTGAATAAGTGTCGGGGTGAGGATAACGGGGGTGTCTGCTGCCAAGATAAGCCAGAGATAATGCCTCCTCTCTCTTGACATGTCGCAAGCAGTTTAACGCGCAAATCCTGCCCACGCTAATTTATAACCGGCGACCCACCCCCATTAGGTTTAATTCTTGTGCAACCCCCCCCCCCGCCCCCGCCCTTCGCCGACCATCGGTCTGGCCCAAGTCTGCGGCGCCTACACCCCCACGAAAGCCGCAACAACTTTGATCCAATTAAGATTGGGAGGCAAATTAGACTGGCGGTTATCCGAGCCCCGCAACCCCCTCTGACTAGCTCTCAGCCAAGGTCCGCCCCCCCCCCCCCTACATTCGGAACAGTCGGCTGATTTTAAAAATTAAGCCGTAATAATAGATCACTCGATAAATGCGACCCCTCTCTTATGACTATTCCCTAGTAAAAGTACCAATCGAAGTTAAAAAAAAATATAACAAAATCCTAAACAATGTATTAATGGTAAATAATAATAGTAAATATTAAAGGTATAATAAATAAGCTTCGTTATTACCCGCGGTTTTAATATCCGGACAAAAAAACATAAGAAAAAGTTTATAAGTATTTATTTACATGTATACCCTAATTACTTGCTACATCCTACAATCAGTGATTCATACCTCATTTTCCCGAGGTCGGCCGACTGAAAATGTCTCGGTCATAAATATCGAATCATATTTAATGGAGGAGCCCAGGAGGGTGAAGGAAAAATGAAGAAAGAAAAAAGAAAAAGAGAATGTTCTTATTCGGCCTAAAATATTTAAAATTGAATGGGAACTTCTGCATTTTTAAACAGTTTAAATACCTTTGTCCTCTTTAAACCCTTTTAGCGGGCGGCCCCATTATCTTGAGGGGATTTTTGTGTAAGTACTGGAGGGACTAATCTTCGAAATAATAGAGGGCCCGCGGACCGCCCGCGGTGAAAACACGCAGAGCCGTAGATTTCTCAGGCCTCCCTCGGGCCGATCACTACACTCCATCGCGTATATTTCCTTCTATCGACACCAACTACACCCGCCCAACGGAACCAAAAATTAATAACTATGTTAAAAATATGTCGCTTAGAGTTTGGACGGAACCAGTTTGGAGGAATATAAGTAAAATTAGTAAGCCATCACGTTCTTTATAAAGCTGTAGTAAATCTTCTTTTGATTTTATTTATAGCCATATATTTTCGTTACGGTTTCCAATTATTTTATGGATTTTACGGCTTGGTTTTTATGGTACTCAATTATTATCGTAGATTTCGTGTGTTTCTGTCTCATCTCGCTGGTTTGGTCTTTTGCTAGATCGGTTTCGGCTGCTCGCCATCTTTAGTAGAGGTGTTAGTCACTTTGGATGCTTTTTGGGCATCCTCACCGCACTGTCATTGTCACTAGACGGATTTTCCCGTTCACTTATTAGCCTAGAATAAGCCAAGAAGAAATATGGAAAGCCAGCGGGGTTATCTTCCATGATAATCTATTTATATCAGCGTTACATTAACATATACGTTGCTGATAGTATTGTACAGTGGTGGCGGTAAAACATTTTTTAAAAAGTGCAAATCCGAAGAGAAAATTCTCTCCGCTAATGTCAGGAGGGAATAATTTCAAGCGCGACAATCACTAATACGTATGCAACGGATAAAATTATTTGCTCTCCTAATCGTTTTAATTGCGTTACGAGGATCCGTAACGGGCGGGACGCATTTCCAGTTAGCGGTGTGCTAACCCCGTGAGAGCGGTCGGGTCGTGGGAGCGTGAAACTCAGTTAGCCTTTGTCGAAGACGAGGGTGGGTGCTGGGCGGTCGGAGACGTCGCGGTATAAATTGTGCCCGGGTCGGGGCCCAGGAGTTGGACGGCCTAATTCTGCGGCCCGCCCCCCAATTAAAGCCGGCCCCGGGAGGATTTCATTATGCGGCTTCGAGGAGAGACTCTCGGACCGTTGTCGCCAACGGCCAGGAATGCAATTTGAAGTGGGCGAGAGTGGGCCGCCGGGAGGAGGAGGAGGAGGAGGACCCCTTTCCTTAACACGGGTCAATACGGTTCACAATTGAAACTGTGCCAATTCCAGGAATTCGGACCCCCTTGTAACCCCAGCACTGTCCCAATTTGTTGTCAGCTTTGTTGGGCCGCCGAAATCTTGCCGACGGTGCGCATTTTCATATATCGGACCGAACCTTCCCTCGCCCCTGGCATCTGGCTCCGATTACTTCCTACGTATTTTACCATATAACCCATCCTGGCAACAGTATGTTATTAGCGGTATGCAACCTTCTTCGTCGTGGGCACATTCGTAAGGGACACATTACCCCTTTTCCGAGCCCACCCCATGTGGAGACGTTCCCGTTCTCTATTTGAAAGATTGCAGGTGGAAAATTCTATCTGTCCGAAGATATTGGATCGCTGGGGAAAAACCCCTTTTGGGGGTCACAAAGCGTTCCGACGCCCACCGCTGACACTAGGTCTCCTTTGTTTTTAAGGTGAACAGGCAAGTGATCCAATACTTCCTCCCAACAAGCCCACTGCGAGTGTTCCTAGAGACCCCGCCTGTCCAGGTGAGCATGAACAACCTCATTAATCTCAACTTCGATACGCAAATATTGTAAAATATATTGACAAAACAAAAATAAGGCAACTAAAATATTATTTACAACTAAAGTTGATTAAAACTGCTTTTGTTTCCTCCGTTGGATAAATAACCCCCTGCCAATAATGATCTCTACCCCGTTACGGTGTTCTTAAATGGTGGTCTCAAACTGAAATATTATTTAAAAGTACAGTCGTTTAACAGTCATTTCGCCTGCTGGTGGTAAAATAAATCAATTGGATAATTCGACATTTGTTATATTTAATATTTGCACCCAATTCCAGATTATATATAGGGTTTTTTAAAACGCTACACTTATTTGAAGTATTCGGTTACGTAATTTTTAGAGGGAATCAGAATTCGAGGCCGGGAATCTGAAACTGTTTGTTATTTGAGCGCAGGTTAATTGATGGAACATCAACTTGATTCGAACCGCGAGAAGTTTGTTGTTTGTTGTTTGAAGTCACTTTCCACGGCCGCCCACCAACTTGTACACCGGTAAGTTGCCTAACCTAATTACTTAGAATAGTAATTAAAATTAAGTGATACTCAAAAGCATACTCCCTATTCCAATCATGGTGATTTCTGTCGGTGGACGGGGCAGCGTGAAACTGTTAACGGTATCGGTTAAATATTCCTCTCAGAAAATGGAAACGTTGCTTTAAACGACTGAATTTTTTTTAAACTAATTTTTCCACCTCCATTCCAATTATCATTACTTCATGATACGTTAGGGGAAAAAATATCCACGGGCATTACCCTCTGGTTGCTGTATCACAAATATTAACATTATAATTCCTTTTCCTTGTCACCATTTGTCAATTTGCGGTTTACCTCGCTGAATTCTCAATCTATTGACACATACTACTTAGCATGTTTTTCTGTTTTAAAATACATACGAAGTTGTGTTGAATTTTCACTAAACATTGCTACAGAAATAATTACATTGGACACATCCAGCGTTTATCATTTTTAATACGTAGGATTTACGATTCTTTGGAGTTTTCTGTGGAGTTCAGACTGCATATTTCTATGAAACTTTAACTGTATTACGTCCGCGATTTTTGCACAGTTTCTTCGCACTGTCCAATTTATTTGGAACGGGGGGGGGGAATCAGATTATTAGGCATCGTTGCGTGAAAAAGGAGGGTCATGAGAAACTAGTGAGTGGGTAGAGTTGAGGTGCGAGAAAGCCCTCCCTGTAAGGAACTCGACAATGCAGACCGAGAATTCGGCGGAATAGTAATTTTCCGGTTGGTTTGGTTATTCGAGTTTGGCTTTAAAACTCCCATTCCAACCGGGCCCTCCAACTTGGATAGTGTAATATACATACAAAGGGGGACTTAATTTAACGTTAGATCTATACGGCCTATTCATCCTCCCGGCCTCGCGTTTATCGGGAAAATGTAATTCTTAAAACGCCCCCAAAAGAAGAACCGCTTATTCGAAGACATTTTCTCCTATTAGAATATAGGAAAAAATGAGATCAGAAGCTATCGTTAATGAACGGGTCGCCAGGCAATATTGATAATAAAACATTCACATCCAGACGTGAGAATTACAAAAACTTATGGAATATGGAAAATTGTTGACAAATATAGATTCACTCATTCATTTTCCAATCAATAATTTTATGAATTGAGTGGGGGATGCTCCACAAGCGACCCATGTGCCGAAGTGACTCACACTGCTACTGAAGAAATCGGTCTAGCAAAAGACTAAATCAGCGAGATGAGACATAAGAACGGGAAATCTATTTTTGTATTAAAGTTTTCATTATTTTTCCCGCACATCATCCGCTCGTTGGACGGGTTATGTGGGGGCGGGCGGAGGGGCTGGCTGGAGGTGGAGTTGTTGTATCGTAGCCGGGATTGTCCAGGACCTTGCACATAATGGAATAATAATCTCGGCGGCCCCAGCCTAATGGGATTAGAGCCCAGACAATGGAGGAATTAAAAACGGGGACCAAATAATACTGTTATAAAGCTTCCGGTATGTTCACTGTAATATGAAGATAAAGCCCAATGTTATAAACTTACTCTGCATATTCAAAATTCTTGAAAAAGTTTTTCATTCAGTTTACATATATATATATATATATATATATATATATATATATATATATATGGGTGTCTGGGTGTGTCTGTATTTACCCTGAAAATAATTTAAGTACTGTTAGTAATAAAACTACTAATCTTAAAATATATAAAAATTACTTAATTCTTCGTTAATTATTGCTAACTCAGTTTTATTATATAATTAGTCATTTTATCGTAATATAATTCCAGAGACTGCAATTCTTTGACGGTAGGATTAATTTTAATGTAAAAGCCACGCTTGTACAATTTCCCTGAATAAAGTAAGTTACAAAATGATGAAATCTCGCTGAGGCTCAGTTTACTGAGAAGTGTGCCGGGATCGTAAAAACGCGTCGGTGTAAAAAAAAATTTGAAGGGGGCACTTTCGGACGTCTTTTACAACGCGCCTCCCCCTTCCCTCACCACCACCAATGGCGCGTACGCCGGGGCTTTATGCCGCCCGGAAATGCCTAGCGCCCGGTCGGCGGGCGAAATTTTCTTGGGCGCAGAAAAATAAGGGGTAAAAGAAACGGAAGGGGAAAACATGATATGCGATGGAGACTGAGATGGAGGTGAGAGCGAGAACTCGCGGTTTTTGGTCGCCGCTTAGCGATTTGGCGTTGGGTGGTCCCAACAGCCATACAAGTCCCCTTCGTCATGACATGAACAAAGAAGTATATCTATCAGTGACAATTGATTGTCAGGATGCTGAATGAATGAAGAATTTCCTGTTATTTTATTTTTTATTATCATTAGAAAATTATATGTTTCTGTTGTTGCTAATTAATAGCATATGTTGTTGAATAAAATTTTATTTCCCAATTAATAGAATGCGTACAATAATTTTAATAATTAATATTTTTTATGGATCAGTTTCAGTAATATGATCCTTGTTACCGTTCATTTAAGACCGGAAATTTGCGGTACGTTGAATTTACAGTGGGCACTAAAACTAAAATCCTGCGAAGTGAGAACACCGCGCCTGTGAATCACCGGGGGCCGAGTTCTTTATGCGATACGGCGGGCGATGCGAGGCCGAATCGTCCCTATCCTTTTTACACGGGCGGGCGCACTTTGAATTTATACGACGCGAAATCTATTTTCAAAATGCCGGCCGCCCACTTGAAATAACGGCGGGTGGAAATGAAAGGAGGCGCGGGGCGATGTATAAATGAAAGGGGGACAGACAGGTCTGTGCTGGCGAGGAGACGACTCGGGTGTCGTCCACCATTTGCTAACAATAAACATTGTCTGTCGTTAGCGGGGCCGCCTCAAATATTCTCGGAGCCGCCGGCCGGTTAACTCTTCTCGTTGTCCCGACTGATATATGAGGCTAGTTGCGTTCCAGAATTAAACACGACCGGCGGTCGTGGGGGGAACGCCCGCCTTATTATTAGACTCTGACTTCACCGGCCGATCAAACGTTTGGCTCTTACAGTCCGATTACACGCCGACACCACTTCAGAGCCACCGTAAAGTGTTATACCCGAAAAATTATGGTACGTGTATAGGAGGCTTTGCTCGAAAAGAAGAAAGGTGTCCGTACGGAACACTCGCGGGGAAATCGGCGGCTAGAATGAGCCAGATGTGAGAATATACAAAAACTCTGTATTATGCAATTCTGTCATTTCAGAACCCTGTCAATCTATGGTGATTGTTTAAGACCACATTTTACAGTCTTGATTCCATGGAATTGCCCACTATATTGGGGCTACTGCCAGCAGTTAATGCAGGTATTCCAGGTTGTTACTAAGAGCCCTCTAAAGTGGAGCAGTGTGCAGTTATATCCGATTAATTAACACAAAATTCTGGACAGGAGGTGTTAACGGACGAGTTCATCACCGTCATCAACGGTGGACCGTTGGTATGACAAGTTCAACATTTTCGGTATACGAACATTCAACTTCGTAGCGCTCGAGAAATAAAGTATCAAATACCGTTAATGTATTTCGGACTGGGGACATTTGTTCGAAACGAACCCCGTCAGTCGAATATGGATCCGGTTTTGTACCGGAAATTGATTCAATGTTGACATTACGAGAGGTGAAGTCTGAACTGTGCCGACGGTAAATACTTTGGCAGCGAGTAGGTGGGTCGCCCCTATTGAGGGGTAGCCGGCTAGCAATTATTAGGGGGATGGCGCATAATAATGGAGAGTATAATCTTGGCCGGGGGTTCCTGTGATAGGATTAGTAGTGAGACAATGGGCCGGTGCCCATGGAAACGGGCCGTGTCGGTGGTGGGCCGGCTTTCTTGTCTCGCCCAGGATGCATTCACTGTCCCTTTCGCCCACGATAATAGCCGCACATTCCTTCTCTCTCTCTCTCTCTCTCTGGCTCTCTGGCTCTCTCTAGAGCGGTTCGCTCTATTGTCGACAAATTAATTAATTGTTTCAGCACACAAATAGAATAGGAGGCATTGTCCGGGCGGTGGATACCTTTGCCGAGAGGCTGCAATCACACCCGTCCTAGCTCTCACTCTCTCTCTCTCTCCGGCTCCCTCTCTATTTGAGCTAGTCGCGCCATTCCCGCCCACTACAGTCAATATTGGTTCCATTTGATTAATGCCTGTATTGTTTCCCGCCCCTATAATACCCCTCGTCTAGTCACTGACGAGAAGAGGTCACACAATTATATGCTTTGAAATTGAAATCATCCCCCAACTTCCAATTCCAGTTTTATCCATATTAGGATCATTTTATACTATTTTTGCTTAAGGTTTCAAAATCTAACTCCATTAGGGGCATACTGTGTCCATTAAGCTCGATCTAATCCTTAGACTCAATCATTTTTATTACCTAACCGAACTACCTAAGTAAAAGTCTAAGAGGCACAGAACAGGATTATTATTGAGCCCTGTATCCTGCATAATTTCTGCACGATTTAGAAGAACTTTTGATAGGCTTTGAAAATACGAAACATATATTTTCTTTTCATAAACACTTAATTCAGAAAGAGATCCGCTCTATACTTCATTACTTTATTCATTCATAACAACCTCGTGTAATGCAATAATAGTTCTATTGCTGTCAGATAAATTACTATTCAAAATATTAAACAATTTATTCCCTGTTTGCTAACCGGTGGACTGAGACTCTTAAGACAAAATTCTTAGCTTAACCGCGTGAAAAGCTTAAATATTCTGAGAAGCTGGGGTACCGTAAAAAGCAGTGGAGGATAGAATCCCTCTATGTTGGCCCTCCCTTTTCGTTAATCGATACGGATTTTTCTTTCCAATTAAGCATTGGTTGAACGAACGATATTCCAAAGGAGGTTTTATCACTGCGGTTTAAATAATGGTACCCTTCCCCGCCCACCCACGGGATTCGCATATGGTATTCACAAATCCCTTACCGATGTTTCTGGACCCAGGGCCATATTCAATAATGGAGCAATTTATCGCCAGCGCAAAAAGCAATGTGGGCCACAAGTGGGCCGGCCTTTACGGACCCGAAATTAAAAATGCCTTTATTTATTGAGAGGCGCCAATTGTGTAACTATCGGGTGGAATGGGGTGATTATGACGGCGGGGGGAAGAATTACGAATCGCAAACGAGAGGGGGGAGGGCCATCGCCCATATGAAATACCAACGGACTCTACGCTGGATATTTAAAAATGGTAATCTAGACCATATCTAAATTTATAAGGATTAGTGAAGTAACAATTCAACAATACCAGGCAAACTATACAGAATAGGGGGGAAAATTTGATATTCTTGGGAGATTGAAATCATTGAAAACTCCTCGATACGAGGTGTACCGAAAGCTGGTTTAAAACAAAACTTTTTTTTTGGTTTTTTTCTTTATTTGTACAATCAATTATAACATAATTATATGTACAAGTGTTGAGTGTATGTTTCTCACTTGAATGGCTTGACAAAAGAAACCATCCAATGACGGCACTTTTCACAATGGATGAAATAATTTATGGCTTGGTAAAACAATTCTACGGGCTAAGAAGATTTCTGGGCCAGCGGCGTTTAAGCCGACGCGGGGGGGGGGGGGATAATGGATGGGTAAGAGAGGAGAGGGACTGAACGAGTGGAGAAAGGCAAGTGCAGAAAAGCAATGAGGAGAAAGGCGGGAGTGGAACTTCAGGAACCGGGATTTTGCGACTTCGTCGACTGTTGGTATGTTGAGGTCACTGTGGATTGTCTGGTTAGAAAAATGCCAGGGAGCATTAAGGATGGTGCGAAGGACTTTTGATTGGAATCTCTGGATGCGAGCGATGTCGGATGTCTCTGTGGAACCCCATAGCTCAATTCCATATGTCCATGTCGGTTTCAGTATCGCTTTGTATATTGTTAGTTTGTTGCTTAAGGTCAATTTCGATGTCCGTTTTAGTAATGGCCTTAAGAGTCCAAATTTTCTGTTCCAAGTCGGTTCTTTTGAGTCGGGTGTGGGAATTAAAACAAATCTGGCCGAATAAAATCACAATTGGAAGCGTGCAATGCTCGAGGATGGGACGGGGGCCGGGGACTGGTTGTGGAATGGAGTCGAGAGAGAGAGATAAGTGAGGTTTAGCTTGAGGCATTGTCCGGGCCCTCGACCGGGTTTAGCGGCCACCGACCTGAACCTCAGAGCGGGCGTCATGCGCACCGCCACCAACCCCTATCGTACCTCCGCACTCCCGACCGACGACACTGCGACCCCCGCTTTTAGAATGACCCCCTACCACCAAGCCAGCCAGGGATTATGACGCTAATGAATGCCCGCTTCGAGGTCCCAATTCTGTTTAGCCGTCCTGAATTATCCGTAACAGCTTCGCACGGTCCCGGCCCCACAATATGTATTGCGGACGTAAGAAATTTTACTGCCGCCGTAAAATTCGAAGTATTAATTCGTTAAATTCATGATGATTTGTCTGAGCGTTAGTCTGATACTACAATTGTAGTGTCTGTCTATCGTTGGATATAAAGCGCAATGAGATTACTATTTTACGCACCGGGTGGCAAGTTGGCGCTAATGAGGACCTTTGCGGTACTTCCCGGTCTAGAAACAGTCAATATTCATTTAGTCATGCGTTATCTGTGAGGGTTTGGAATACCACAGATCTTTTGCTCTCGTCCTCGTACTGTCACAATACGAGTGGTGCCTGAAAATAATCCAATGTGCCAAACTAAGCGTCACAGCCAGCCGAAACCGGTCTAGCAAAAGAGAGACAGAAGAGAAAACTACAGCAGTCGATATTCCTCCTGTTCTGACAGTCGAGAATGACATATTTCATTGAACGTAATTGAATACAATAACTAATGATAAGTTAAGAGTACTTTCCTGTAACGTTGTAATAAATTCTGTTTCGAGCGGTCCTCGGGGCGCTGTCGGGCCCGTCCTTCGACCCATTGAAAGTACTGTTGAAGTTGCCGAACGAAGGACTGTAAAATTATATGACGGGCCAATAAAAATCTGAGACGAAAATCCGCCGGGAATCGAGTCCACAGGCCAGACCTAACATTCAATTTATGACACAGGGATTTTCAATAGCCGGCCGACAAAGAAATAGGGACGGTAATAATGTCATAATCCTGTGATTGGTGGCCATTCTTTTTTTTACTTGGAGAAATAAATCCTTAAAGGTTAAAAATTTAAATCTATGACAATTTAAGTTGTATACGTTCAATAAAAATCCTCTTTTTCACAATTGAATTCTGTTCGTGCTCAGAGGAAACAAAAGAACAATCGAGTCTGGTTTTTCAGTCATTCTGAATAAGCGACTGAAAATTGAAAATATTTTTGCCGATGAAATTTTGTCAAAGACTCGGCGTTAAGATTTGACGTCTAGAGAGGATGAAGGAAGGGGGAGGGAGTGGAATGTAATTTTGCATTAAGAGTCGCCGTGATGTTAATCGCCTTACAGCGTCTTCAACTTTGAGCACCGAGAGTAGAGAGTAGAGAGCGAGCGAGAGCCGGCTAAGGCAATTGGCATTAATACATGATTAGGTGGAGGAAGAGACGAGTGTACCACTGTCCTTTCAGAGAGGCATTATTCAAATAATAATTCCATTCATTCGCCTTCTCCTTTCTGAAAAGCGTACGTTATCCCTGATACCTGCCTGAGAGATCTCTCCTACTAAACGCATTTGAATTAATCACAATATTTAACTGGAGTAGTGTACGGGGGATCGTTGGAGCGAGTATACGCCATTTGTAATTATTCAAAGAAATAATAAACCGTCGAATAAGGGCGCAAAATTTCATTTTTGTTTACTGCACGAAAAATATTTATATAAAAGTCACAATGCTTTACGAAGTAATTCTACCGTATTCGTAATTCGGAATATTTGAAAATACACGAAATTGTTTATATCATAATCTCTATTTACGAAAAACATAACAATAATTTTTTGCTTTACGTCATGCTTTACATTCATTGCGTGTAGTTCTGTAGTTTTAATGTAAAGAGAGTTGTTTCGTGAAGCAACGCGCATAACAAATATCCATACAGGGCCACTACGAAAACTGTCAGTGGGAAATTTTCATTTGGGATCCACCCCGCCCAATGGCCATACTTACTCTTCATAGAGTGGGGACCGGTTTAATGGCGGAAATATTTGGACGGTCGGTGTCTGTCGAACTAATGAAAATACTGTCGGATGGGCCCGGTAATGAAACCATTTGAATAAACCCTAGGAGGGAGGGGTCGGCACACCGGGGGCTCTCGAATAAAAATAAATCCAAATTAAGCGGATCTTCGGCCGCATCCCGCCCCAACGGCCAATCGAATTAGCCCCGCTTTGCAATTATAGGCCTAATTCGGTTCCCATAGGTAATTAGACGCAATTTTTTAGGTTTCGGAGACTAGGATCCCTCCACCGAGGGGGGTGGAGGAAGTTGATCGTCTTCTTCTGGGCCGATCATTGGCGGAAAGGAGGGTGATTGGGTCGGTCGGTGTAGTGGGGGCAGGGGGCGTGGATCGAATACCCAAGTAGATAATAATTATAGGGACTGCATTGAAATTCACGGGCCGTGAAAGAGGATGCCATTAGGGGATGAGAGGGGCGGGGTTGGGGTCGGCCCAACGTGACCGGGACACTTTCGCCCCCCGACAGTTTAAACAAGTTTTTTTTCCTACTGGCAATTCGGCAGCTAAATGAAAACCCAGTTATGGTGGGACCGCTCGTTGATAATTGTCCCGTCAGAATGGGACAAATGGGGTCTTGGACCGAGCTCCGACTTGCGACCGTCGGCCTGGTAATTTCATCATTAAGAACGAGGTAAAAACTGTATATGAGCCGATATATGTATATGAAACCTACGCAGTACGTATGGCACGTTTATCGGTTGGTATGAATGACCAACATTTTTTGCTGGACAGAATATCCACTACTGGCCGGGGATGGAACAAATTATGAACATACGCGGACTAACGAGTTCTAATTCGGCAATCCAGTAAAATATTAGAGCAGTCACCAGTTAGGTTTATAGTCGAAACATTGTAATATTTCATTGTAAACAGTAATCATTTCATTAATTCATTCTCGAATATATAAAATGTATTTCATGAAAGCACAATATTTTTACTGGCGGAGGAATTTTTAGCATACCTGTTGAAAAATCAGAAATGGTTTCAACCTTATGGAAGCTTCAACAGGACGTAGAGTATTGGATATCGTCGCGGGCTTGACATAGTGCGCAGGAGCGGGGGAAAACTCCGGTACTCAACTGAAACAGAACATATTATTCCCGTCCCATTTTTCGGACCGGAGAGTTCAATGGGTATCCCGTAACTTTTAATCAAAAGCGGCGGCGGAAAGCGTCCGGGGGCCCGGCTTTGGCGACACGTGGTGGCCGCCCATAAAACACGAACGCCGTGAATTATGAGCGGGGAGGCGGACCCAAATGGGCCCCCTCCGCCAGTCGTAAAAACCAATCATCAATAATGACGGTAACAGAGTGAAAATGAGGGCCGCTCTCGGTGTACGCGCCGGTGTGGCGGAGAGCGCTCGGTGCGGGCGTGTGCCCGGGGCCCGGCCGGTTGGCCACGTACCAATTACAATATGAATGCTCGCACTCGCCCGACGAATTATGCTGATTGATTTTATCATTAGGCTTCTGTTGCCCGCGGAAGGGCCACTCAATCTTGCCCAGTGACGTATCTCGCTCGCGTATCGCGCGCGCCTTTCAACGGGCCGTATTAAAAAACAATTAGCCGACACCGGCATTATTCATTGTGTCATAATACGGGAGGAATCATAATTTCGATAAAGCGCGGTTTGAAGATCGCAGCTCCCACTTCGAGTGTTGAGGGGTAAAAATAACCGATTGATTAAATTAAGATTTTATCTCCCCGATGATTCCTCCAACAATAAAAGCGGGACTGCGGTTCAGACGTGAGTTTCAAGCGCCTTTGAAGGAATAATTTAACGTTAACGAATCTCAATCTCTGTATAGTGCATTCAAAAATGAATACAGTTTTATAATAATTATTACTAATCTTTTGCGGAGAAAATTGTCAGGATGATTTGCCGGTAACTGGCACCAATAAGTACTAAGAAACAACAAACATTTATCGTTAACGAATCCACGCAGATAGTTCATTAAAACATTTCTGAAGTGAGATATTTCCAGGGGAACAAAAGTGAGTATTAATGAAAGCGAGTTATGCCAGAGACGCTTGAAATCTTCCCCCGTAATTAATAGACAAGCTGATTCATTTTACGCCGAATAAATCTTCGGCATCCCCTTTTAAATTATGTGCATTACTCGGGTGGAATTAAGAAAATGTTGCAAATTTTAAAAAGATAAAAAGTAGGGCAAAAATTTTTATTAAACATTCTGGGGGGAAAAAAATATCCGGAAAATAAATGAAGACATTAATATTTACACCTGACTTGGCACTTTGCTCGCGTTAATTGATAAGAGTTATTGCCTCATTAGTGCTAGAGCAGGCCGCTGTAAAATATTCCGTTCCTAGGTTCCACCAGGATCACGATTTAATGAATTTTTAGACTGTAAAGGACAGAATTAACATAATGGCCTGCGTTAATTTTAAATTTCATAATAATACCCCTCTGTTCGAGTCTATCTGAGAATTTCGGAGTAAATTTGATAATTAGTCTGAATCTTGTAAATGTCATAAGTATCATTAATAGCGAATCGTTTTCATAATCTTAAGTGGAACTTAAGATTCCAACGATATGCTTTCAAATAAATAAAATCAGGAATGCCACAGTTGCTATCTCTGTTCGGTCAGGTTTTCTTATACCGGGAGCGATTTTCTTATAATGAATCAAGAACCCGGGTGGTACTCGCATGCCTGCACTCGTTCTAACCAGCCTTAAAGCTTTTTAACACGGAAGGCTGTTTAGTCAAATCGCCGGGTCAAAAATGCATTTTCTTTTTCAGATTGGCAGGAAGAAGGCAGTGTTAAATGCTGCCGAGTTTTACCCCATCCGCAGTGGAACCGAGGGGTGGAGGCGGAATTACTGCAACGAAAGTGCAGAATTATTCCAGTTCCGGACGGGGCACGGAAGAATAATATCCCGTTTTATTTAGGAATTTGCATCTCGCTTAAAAGTTTTAGTACGCGGTACTGAAAAAAAGAATGAATTTGAATTATTTCACAGCTCAAGCGAAGTGGGTTTTGTATGAACACGTGAGATAAGTTAATAACTCAATAGTTAAATCGAGAAGACGGAATCTAATATTCCTGGAGATTTTTCAGAAGGTCAAATAATTTCACTGGGTCAATTTTAAATACTGTTCATTGACGGACTAATATATTAAGTCCCGTAAATATTTTCAGAAATTGTTCTCCCACCCAATGATCTATTGTTGCCGAGTAAAGTGGAATTAAGCCCTGGCCAAAGAGAACAGGTTCACGTCAATGCCGAAAATAGGGTGAGCAATGAGTTGATGATTAGGATTAACATAATGCATCTATTTGTATGTCAATACAGAAGGAGGAGGAGGGTCGGGGGGAGGGGGCACCGGGGAATTTACATAAACTCCATAACTGTGGCCCCTGTGGTCCCTGAATTCTAATTGAGGCCCATTCACTCCGCGTGTCACTTCTGTGAACCCTCTCGATCGGCTCCTAGTCCACCTAAACACGGCTCACCTCCCTCTACCCCTAATGCCCTAATGCCTAATGCCAGACTGACAGTCAGAAAATGGCTAGCGCGCGAAACCGGTCTAGCAAAAGACAGAACCATAAAGCGACTGCATTCCAAACCGTCGAAAAAATTATTCCAAACTATTTAATGTTCCTTCTCGTAATCTGATTGAGTGGCAGAAAATAAAAGCGAACTTGATCTATCGATTGAAATCGGTGTTTTAACCGGAGAGTGACTCTGGAGTGGCCTCTCCGGAGGCTTTCCCTTTTCAAAGGTATAAAAGGAGATTAAGAGTCCATTATCTAACTTTATCCCTGTTTCAATTTGTCCGCTTTTACTTATCCCATTACATTTCTGGTTTCCTCCCAGCTTTTGAGCTCTGCGGATCGACAGAAAGTAAATAAGCATTAAGCTAATTCTTCCGGTCAGTAAGAGATCTCATCGATAACAATTATTAGGATATCTTATATTTATATGTTCCTCATTGAGTTGAACAACGCGCACCTATTGTACAGATTTTTTAATGGTGGGTAAAAATGATAGTGGACTGAGAGTTAATTATATATGGGTACTTGTGCATTCCCGCGTTCGAATACAACATTTTTTTAATTTTACCGTAATTGCATTCCCATCTGAATCAGAACTACCGGCCAAATTTGGGCCGATTATTATCAGAGACTGGATTTAAGTTGGGGCACAATAGATCTTATTCAGCCGTAGAGAACAGTCGGGTTTGCCGTTAGTTGAGGACGAGCGTTCAGGAGCTTTCTTCGACGCCACCGGCGCTTTGTCTTGCCGTGAAACGGGCCCGACCGAAGGACCGTTAACCTCCGAACAGACGAGGACCGTCAGGAGTGAACGGTGCTAATTTACGGTCTACTTATCCTGCGGCGGGCGCTTAATACATTTATATAGGCCCTGGATTTACGACGCCTCCTTGTAAAGGATTAAGTGGCTTTGTGCCTGGCAGTTAGCCGACTGTTTTGGGAAGACGCCTATCGCTCTCTCCACTCTATCTCTCTCTGCCCTATATATTTGGTCCGATCGATATGCCCCTCGGTGAGCATACATATGGATGAAGTCTGACGTCACCGAGGGACCTATTTCTAGGATCTAACCACCCCCCCCACACACCGACCTCCCCGGATGCTTAATAGCCCTAATCGGGAGTGACTTTCATAACAATTTAGACTCTAATCCGTCGGGACCATCCAGATCTTTCGGACAATAACTATAATCCGCCCCATTATACTAACTCCATAAACCGAGGGGGAAATTTCGAGCGTGGACCGCTGTCAAAATTGTTCAACTTGGGCCAAAGCTCCGTAAATCAATATAACGATATACCCTAGAAATCGGTATTTGCATTGCCTTCGCAGTTGTACTGCAGCAGATAAAACCGCAATCTGGTACGTTAGGAAACATCATTCTATAATATTTAATTGTTCTGTACCCTCATTTAAATAAAAATAAAAAGGGATTATATCGTATATCGGACATTGATATCACTCATACTATTATAAGAATATGTTATACAGTTACTTGCAGTAAAAGCGCGGACGAGATGCTTGGGAAATACTACTAAGGATATACTAAGATATTGACAGAATCTATTAACTTTTACTACTTGAAATACTAATATATTTTTGTTTGAATACCTGAAAAGCGAGAAATTAAGTTGTACAGTGACTGGAAAAAGTACAGGGAGGTGCATATAAGATGGGGGATGTGTGATAATAGGTGTAGGCCGAAGCTGAAACGCTTATTGAGGTAGTGGGCGATCTCGAGCCCCCTCGTACGCTCCGACCGACAAGTCTGGAGAGCACTCGCACACGGTCTCCGCCCGGTCTAATAACAAAGAACAATATGAAAGTGGATGGAGGGAAACTCCATTGCCCGGGACTTGTGAAATAATGACAGAGTCTCCGGCTGAAAAATCTCGACCGTCTCTCATGCGAGGGCATCATTAGACCGGTTGTAGTCCAAGACCGGCGGCCTAATGAGAGACGCAGCCATGACCTAATTGCTCGCCCAAATAGCCCGCCCAACGCTTCAGAAATTGCAAATATTTTAACCCTCCAGGCCGTTTATGAAACTGAGAACAACGAAATTTCTCTGATTTTACACGCCCAAACGAAAATTGTACCCCCCTCTATCCTCTTATTGTTCTCCATAATGAAACTTTTTTGCGGCCATCAGAAACAACTTAACGTCCTGTATTAAAATAATAAGAACAATATTCTGTTCCGAATTTCACGTCGTTTCAAACACTGCAGTATTTTTCTTAGCCTATTTTTTACTTGAATAACTCTAGTGGAGAAGGAGAAGGAGCTGGTCAAGTAATGACAGAAGTGTTAATTTCTCCGTTAGCCAAGTTTGACAGACAGAATTGTACAAACGAACTTTTCTGCAACTAATTCAAACAAAGTTCCGTTTCCAGATTCTGGTGGATCGTTCGTCCAAATAGGCACATGTCCAGGAACATTTCGAAAAATAGAAATCTTTGCCAATTGAATGTTTGGTAATTTGGCATTTATTGTCACAAATCTCCAGTTTTAATTGAACGAGAAAAACTCTTAACTTAATTAACCTAATTTTAGTTGTACCAACACCAGATATTCAGGTAACTTCCTCCACTCGAATGTTTAGCCCGACGCTAACGAGACCGAAAATTGGCTATTTGTCTTCACGAGTAAATAGACGTTTCACTTTCATGTAATTACTTATGTGCCGGTTTCTCCAGAGCTCTTTATTCCAGATGCTTTGACTGATATCAAGGGGCTGAATCATGTAGAAATATTAAGAATAAACAATCTATAATATAATTACATAATATAGAGAATTAACGCAGATCTTGCGGTATTTATTTTTTCGAAATTACGTGGTTGAATTAATCCGTGTGAAGACTCCCAATAACAATAGATATGTATATACAGTCACCAATATTAATGCAATTTAACATCTCGTGAGGAACATAAAAAAGTGTCATAACTATTTTTTCAGAAGAACTCTCTGTTCTCCTCGTTGAATTTTCACGCATAGGTTTCAATAGAGGAGGGAATAAATCGGATCTGCATATTGGATATTAGTTTCGGGGCGAGAACTATTGTGCCCCAGCGGGGGGGGGGGCGCACACGGCTACCCGACTACCCCAGGAGCCGGGAATTAGAAATTACGATTGACCGAAGTTCACCCTTGCAGTGCAAAAACTATTGTTGGCCGTGCCCATATTTTAACCGCCCTTCCCTCGCCCCGCGCCAAAAAAACTCTCCCCTCCCAGCTGGGTGAACGGAAAAAAATTGCGGATTTAATTATAGGGTTAGAATGCGCCGACAGAGCAGTCGATACTAACTTGGTTCCTACACTACACTACAGTATCGGATCATACGTCGGCTGAAGTGAGTTGGAAAATAAAAGAAAACTCCTTGTATATAATTTTCTCGTAAGTGCAGTATGAAGACGTAAGAGTGAAGTATCCCGCTGTGCAAGGCAAAGTCCATTTTCCTGATGTTAACCCTGATAAATGAAAGGTAGCGCTTTAATTTCCAAACTTACTTTCAAGTTTCAAGCCAAGTTTCGAACATTTTCTTTATATTTAGTGGACATAGGATTCGAATTTCAATTCCCCATTGACTTCTCTTTGTTTACTTATCCCGTATATAGTTATTGTTATTTGCACGCATTTTATCTTATTTTTATGGAAAACACAATAAGTAAATTATTCTTAAAGAAAGACAATATTTCGTGTAAACCTACATTTCGAGTCAAGGACAGTTTGTACGGTTGTAGCAAATAATATTTACCCTAGGCTATCTTATAACGAAGTTAAATTTAAAATGTTACCCTTTTACCTAAGCCTTATTTTCTCCTTTCCAGGTAAGTTTTTGTTTCTGGAAGCCCAACTTTTTCCCGATAATAATCGGCTTTGGGAGGGAGGGAGGGCCTGCGCCCCCTCGCGGTCGTCGCCTCTCATTAAAGCCGCAGTTCCAATAAATTGGGTTCCCGGAGGAAGGAGGAGAGAGCTCTGTCTAATTGGACCGGGTAATATTTTTTTATCCCGACAGGACGCTGTCAATAGCCCTGACAACCGCCTTATTTGGAAGGTAAAAATTAGGCGGCGCGGAAAGAGGTCCCAAAATATTATTAAATTCCAGCCACTCTCCAGCCAATATACTCTGTTGCGTTACTCCGAACCATGTTTCAGTTGGCATAGATAAAGTTATAACAAATATCGAATTTATTTTGTAGAGTTACCGTCGATCAAACTTTACTGTTAGCAGCACGAATTACTCAGTTTTAAAACCTGTTCCACGTCATGACTTCCATTTACTCCGACTCAACAGCTCCTAAAATTAATTAAGTATCAATCTCTATTTCTCAGTGCATTCGTTGGACGCGATAGATCTGTTTAGCAGGCTAGTGCCAGTTTAAACGGCACAAACAACTGAATAAATTCTTTAATTTTGAACATTAAGTCTATTACAATGAATGTTCTATTAATATGCTATCCTTATCCAGCTATATTGCTATTGATTATTACACAATTTTAAAGCAACTCGTAGGATTTGTGTCCGATATGGAAACATAGGGGTAGTGTCTCAAGGCGGATTATCGGTGGTGGACGCTTTGATCAACGGGGGGTCGGTGGCGAAGTAATGAACCCCGGGAGGACAGGTACTCGCGATAGGGATCAACCGAAAGGGATGCTCCCACCCTTGGAGCTAAATGCTGTTGGCCGATCTCCCTTTGAGCTCCACTCCCCGAGCGGGCCTTTGTCCCTCGCCCCGTTTCCGGATGTCATCAGGACCCAATGTCCCACCCGCGCATTGCCCGGAAAGGTTGTCCTAGTTATCTCCCGGCATCGGTATTCCTCTGTGCCCTGTTTTCGCGCCGATTAATTAGCCCAAGGTGGCCAGTCCAAGTCGCTGCCTAATGGGATTACTCCAAGGATGCGGGACACTTATCCTCCAGTAACATCTCTTATTGAATCACCGAGTCAAATTTTTTATTGTACAACTTAGATCATCGAAACGTTGGTACCGGATTAACTGCATCCGGAGTTGGTACCCAGTAAACTTCATAACTGAGGCATAAAATATTTGGGTCTATCACCTGTCAATATGACTGGTGTGATTCCTTTATATCCTCAAATATTTTGTTATAATATTGTGTGGTACTTACGTTTGTTGTCTGTTCGTGAAGCACTGTAACTGAATGTCCGTTACTCAGATATTGCTTACATAGCCAATTGGGACATCCATTGTATAATCGTATAATTATATATTCAACAATTCTATAATAAATACTGTATTACGATTACTGGAAGTGATGTGCATAAAACAATTAGACTCCGACCGCCAAAAAGCGGATTGCAAATGCGGCAGTTCTCAGGGGATGTCTTCTTGAAAAGGCTCAAGTTCGTTTCACGCCGAGATGTGTCTGTGCCATACTAATCTTAAACGAAGCGTAACTGCTATGTTCTTGTAGAAACGTTAGGCCTGTCAACGACAGTGAATGTTGACAAAAACCGACGTCACGTGAACAGATGTCGAGAGAAATTTTCACCGTCGTTTAATTCCTCGTCTCTCAGCTATTCGCGGCCTAAAAGCAAATTTCTTTTTTCGTCAGTAGGTTTTCCTGCCGATCGACGGATGAGCAATACAACTGTAGTATTTTTGTAGGTTACAGTAACGTACTTTCCTTTCTTTCATAATTTTATCAAATAATAATGTCCACTATTATGTCTCAATAAATCAATTTCATTAGAAACCAAATATTATATTTGTTTCATCCTTTCTTATTTTACTTTCCTATCAGGAATATATTTTAGTTAAAAATAGAATATTTTTCTTAATAATAATCTGGTACAGGCTGAAGTCAGTGTGAGAGAAAGTCTGACTCTGAAGTCAGTGAATGGCACAATAAATTTACCACGACACATATATTAATAATGCAATAGAAACGGGGTTGTAAAAACCGGATTTGCGGTTCATTCGACCGTCCCAAAATGAACTGGACATTAAAACATCCAGGAGTTGGAGGGAGATAACGGGGTTGGTGAAGTGGCAGTGAGTGACCTGAGCATAGTGTTCAAGTCTTCACCCGTCGAGAATAGTCGGGTTTCGTGTCCCGGATCTTATCTGGGACAGCGTCCGTTCGAAAAGCATAGTTTCGTGCCAGGGCCAGGATAACGAGAATCCGTTCGCGGAGAAGGCTAACCTGAAATGAACTACTTATCATGAGACAAGAGTGATAAACTGCAACACTTACTGAGCGCCCGACTCTACAATACAACGAAAAAAAATTCGGTTCATTACAATTATAAAAACCTTGCGGAGAGAAATAAAATGTCTGAAAATAAATATCCTTACGGATGCATCCATATCATTCACCAATGTAGGGCCGGAGTTACAATACTCCACACAGTGCGTAACAATGCCAACATTTTGTATTCAATTATTGACACTCTGATGTCTTCAGATGGTAAAAGCCAGGTTACGGGTTGGATCCCCAAAATATGGTAGTTGATACGTGAGTTGGGTGCAGCCCGGGTCCATAACCCGGTGCATCTCCTGGTCTTGTTCGTTTCGGTTTAAACTCTCCTGCGGACTATAGTCGTATGTTGTCTACCTAACAATTATAGAGAGTCGGTGAGAATTGCTCCTTGGAAGAAGTCATCCCCCTCCGACAACTTTCCGGCCCTCACTCTCTCCCCAGAAGTAACGGGAAAATATCCGGGCGTCCGGAGAAATGATTTCGATTTCATCATATCGAAAAACCGGTCGGTTTGTTTTCCCTCCCCGGCCCGCCTAGCTGTTGACTCGGAGCGGAGAAAAATATTAATCATCGGCAAAAGGTAAACAGGGCCGCCACTATTGCACGCCCAAGTGTGTACACTCGCGCCACCGCTTCGGTCCCGTCCTCTCACGCGCCCTTCACGCCCGGGTTTCGACCGGCCAAATGAACCGATATTAGGGTTATTTTCTTGAAATATAGCCGGGCGTATTCTCGTCCCGAATCGTCCCTGGAGCCGAATATTAATCCCCAGAGCGGGATAGTCGATTAATTGTGCGCCGGGACTCCGACACTGTCGGGGCAGTTGTGCTAGGGCCGGGGTGCAGATGGCTAGAGCTACCCCTTCCCCGCCCCCCGGGCCCTAATCCCTTCCCCAGGGGCGGCCACTAAATCACACACGCACACACTCTCGCGCCTGTATAACCCTTTGTCACGCCGACTTCTTTGTCCGACCCGGCCTTACACTGTACAATCTTTCTTTTTCCCTCGGTGTGCGGCCGCCGCCCTCCGTAATTGACTTCCTCCCCATTCTCCCCCTCTACCCGCCCTTCGTGTTTGTTCGGTTTCTAACGAATGTCCGGGACCTCTAATCCAATCCTCGATTGTATTTAATGAAGCGGGCCGGAAATATTTCGCCTACGATGAGAAAATCTAATATCTCATCGGAATTTATAGACACTATAATAGGATACTTATCTACGTGCGGTCTACAGACCGAGGAGATCTTCAGGCGAGTGGAGTTTAAGCCGCCTTATAACGTGTCGGTAATAGAGCGGATGGATTCAACGAATAAATCAAGGCGAGGAAAGGAAACTTTAGGAACTTATTATGATTTCTCCAAAGTACGTTAGGGGACATACGGCTCTCCCGTCGTAAACGTGACAATGACAGATCCCGCTAATTAAATGCAGGGATTCCGGTCCAATGGTGCAATAACGGATTCCCGTTATATTTCACGCCGATATGAATTGCAGTCGTGCGATGTTGAAGTTGGGGCGCGTAGCTCCGGGCAGAGGGTCAAGGGCGATTCCGCCGTTCGGTTCATTCCCGGCTCTAGGGACGGCGGGGGGTCCTAATTTTCATACGCCATTACATCGAGGCGTTGTCAACTGAGGCGGGAGGACATGGAAGATGAATCGGGTTATTGCCATTAGCAGTCATAGCGCACACACCATCTGTCCGACCTATCTCCCGGCTAGCGCGGCCACATGTCTCCGATATTTAATCCTTCAGTTTCAATATTATCCAGATTTCAGCTGTACACGTTCACATTAATTAGAAAGCGTAGATCGTTCAAATCGCTCCATCCATAAAATACGAGGAGACTCAACAGACATTTATTAAAAGATGAACTTATAATTATTTTTGAAGCAGCAAATAGGAGCATAAACCACAAAAATGTGCTGTATATATTATGAAGGCATGCTAAACAAGAGGATGCAGTAATACCACCCAAAACCGAAATAAAACTTCGTATAATATTTAATTACAAATTTATCAAACATCCTCAGCTTTATGTGTTTATGAGTTGAATGACTCAACCGCAAATCACTGGGAATGTATGAATATATTTGTTGCATATTGGTATTCTTTGTATTATATAAGATGTAGGGTATTATGTATGGACTAATTCCTTTTGAGTGACGTGTTCCGTCATTCAAACTTGAGATGGGCTATTAAACTAGCTCTTCCAACTACCACTTTCAAGTTATTATTGGACCCTGAGTGGAGTGAGAGAGTCCCTTCACCAATCTCTTAACAGAGGGCTCATTGTTAACAGAGGGGCTTCCGAGTGGGATATAAGTTAAACAACAGAATCATCCAATTTCATAGGCCATTTATTGTAAACGCGATCTGTAGTCTTTATAAAGGATTCTGGATGACGTGAAAGCTTTACCGTCGGCTGTGCTCGGGGTCTTGAGAGTATCATCGCCGGGATTGATCTACTGACTGGTTTTTGGCCCGCGACCAGACCCAGTTTCCGCCTCTCACCTTCTTCAGTAGCACTTGGGTAGAAATTATTGATTCCAGTTACAGACCAGTCATATTCGGGGCTTAGTTCCTCTGTCATTTGCGATATTGCTGCAATATTGCCAACAATGCAAATGCCATACACAGTTCTGTCTGTTTGTCCTATAAAAATGAATCACATTGTTATTTTTATAATACTTAGAAAAAAAAGAGAAAACAATTACGTTTTGAAAGTATTCATAATGTATATTTAATACTAAATTGTTAATTAATTTTTATTCACATTTCCCCCCAATAACATATTCTGAAACAGTTGTAAAATATCTGAATTTATACTCCTGTCCCAGTGTTATTTGAAAATGGTTTACAGTTCAGATTGCTTCCGGGAGTGTTTCAGCTGTAGTACTGCTTGTATTAACCAGCTTATGTACTTAAACAGTTGGGCGCTAAGCATGAACAAAATGGTTACACTTAATGGCTCCCGGACTTTGCTCAGCGTCCCTCTCTCTCTCTCTCTCTCTCTCCCTACCGCCTACTGTAATCGACAGCCATTGCAAATATTGCAAGCTCTTTATCCAGGTGGTGTTTCGACCAATTCCCTCATAACCCCAGAATACAATTATTGTTCAATCCAAATGTGTGTATTAACTTGGGTGGGAGGGGTATAATATTGGAATAATTAATTAGCGAAATTCGGAAATTTCGTTTACCCGGGTAATGGGATATTTCGGAGATTATATTGTGTTCTTCCCCCGCGTATAATTCAAATATGTTTTGTAATCCATTTTAGAGATAATTTTGAGACAGGCTAAAGGAATCTCACGGCGATAATGTTGCAGTATGTCTATATTTAATTTAAATTTGATTTTGTGTGCACACGTTTTGGTGTAATGTTAAAGTAAAGGGCCCTGCTGCTGCAGCCCCTCCTGGGGGTTGGTTAAGAGTGGTTTCTCGTCCGTGGTCAGATTTGGGTATTGGGGCTGAGAATAGTTTGTTGGAGACGCGGTGCAAACAGTGTTGGGTCAGTGAGCCGGCAGGTCACCTCGGTGCGACAATGGGGCAGCCCGTGGCCAGATGGCCTCTCCATTGTCAGCGCAACTGGTAATCCCGCTAATAGCGATAACCCCATTCACCCCGGGTCGAATTCAAAGTGAAGGGGGGCTGACGCGGGCCGGCGGAATTAGGGCCGCCGCGGGGCGTCTCTTGTCCGACACGAGGATTATCATCTTCCCCGACCCGGCACATAGCCCGGTATGGGGTCCGACCGTCGGGATTTCCGTCCGCGGCCCCTCACCGGGACACGGCCTAACTACTTACAACGAAAAAACTCACTGTTTCATCCGGAATATGGACAATTAGTAGGCGTAAAGATAAAATTGCTACTAGTCGTAATCTTCATACGTAAAAATTATGACCATGAAAGATTAATCGGGCGGCGGTAGAGAAATTAGAATGTTACTGGTTTGGCCTTTTGCTAGAAAGGCTTCCAGCTGCTCGCCATCTTCAGTATTCGGGAAAGGTATTGATTCTGCAATATCTTGGGGCCGAAATCAAGAAGAAACCGAAGCGAGCAAAAGATCGAAAGAACCTTGGAATTCCGACCTTCAAAAATGATCATTTTATTGCTGACTATTTTTATTTGTTGATATTAGTATCTTCTATGGAATAAACGATTTGAAACTTACCAGTAATAATGACGCCCAATCGAATATTCGATCGAAGAATCGATCCAATTAAATTCGAATTAATGTATTTGTGGTCGTGATACGATTAATTAAAGTAATTATAATATGCCCTATTATAACATTCTCGCGAGACTATTTATTTGTCACTGACGGCTTAATACCCGAAACCATAAAAATAGAAATACAGTACAACAGGCAGGCCTTCTACTAATCCTTTGATACTCCTCAGCCACCTGCTCCGAAGTATCACCGCGCCACAAAAAAAGCCATAAGGGAACGGGGCCGTCGACACCCTTTTGAGCGATCGGTGCAACTGCTATTTATAGTTGCCACATTGTCAGCTTAACACTGGCGGCTACTGGGCCCAGAGAGGTAGATTAGGACGAACAGACTTAGCGATTAATTTATTGCCTTAAAATAAGCATAGAGTGTGTGTGGGGGGGGTATTACCTCGAATTGTTTTATGGCTATGCTCGCTCGTCTGAACATTCAGCTACGGTTTAGTAGGAAATCTCTTCAAACATGAGATACCGTAAGAAGGAGTGTGGAAGTGGTGTCGTAGTTGATTGCAACTTGCAACCGGTGATCATAATTTCACTTGGCAGGAGACAGCAAACTAACTGGCCCGTATGTTAGTATGGAATATCCCGTCTTCTGCCGGGAGCGACTCTGCACATCCGGGCGATTAGAAGCGGCGGTGGACCGTCCACCAGGTGTCGGGAAGTATCTCCTGATCGATATCGGCCCGCCGGCCGGGGTACGGTTATTAATTTGTGACGGCCCGACGCTGCATTATACCTGCATGTAATGAGCGGTTGTGCCGGCGCCTCGCACATTCTGCGCCCCCTCCGGTCCGCATATTTCGAAGGTTTAAATCATACCGATTTTGCTGCGGGGCCGGCTCAAATATGCTGTTGGGGCCGGCGCCACCCTCTACCCACCAAAAATGCTCCGCCACAGCCCTCAACCCTATACCCGGTTGATTCACAATAAAACGGATTATTGAGATACCTGCATCCGGGTTTGATTCTGTTTTAAGAGCAATAGCTCGAATAGTTTATAAAGAGCAAATGTAAAGGGTCACACTGTTACGTTAGCCGCTCGTGAGATATTCTATCGCTTGTAACCGTTTCGGCTTGTCGCGCTCATTAATAGTATTAATTATTATTTTCGAGCTATTTACATTTGAATATTAATTGAACTTATTTCATTTGGATAGTTTTACTTCTGCGGAATCAACGCTTATATGTAAGCAGGATCAAATCCGTTGAAATATTTTATTAGTTCCAACTGTAGAAGTAGTAAAACCAGATTCCAATCTTCTGACAATTATTTTAATGTATACCACAGGTCGCTTAATTGGAAGTTGGAAATGAAACCAGTAAAAAGCTTGTTGGGTATAAATTGTTCCTTTATTTAAAATTACGACTGTAAACGGTGTGTCCGACCATACAAAAAAAAAGCTCAGTTTTGTTACCAAACACAGGCTTTGAAATATTTTCGAAGAGCGGGTGTATGGGGTTGGGAAGGGGTCAGCGCCGACGGGTTAAGTACACCGGAATCGATTCCCTCGTGTAAAGCGAGCGCAAATTCCGTCCCGGTGCATCGCTAAACAACAAACAACGGCGTCTGTAAAACAAACAGCAAATAGTAGCGTTTAAACCTATACGAGCAAACATAGAGGATGCGCTCACTGGGAGACGCTTACAGTCAAAAGCGCAATAAGTTCACAGAGATAATTAACCTTCCTGAATTAAATAATTTACAAAATGTATTAAAATAATGATATTTTATTTCAAATTAGAATGTATGTGTAGTGTAGTAAAATAGAGAATGTTCTTGTAGTAGTTATGTATGATTGCATTTGTACTTGTACAACAGGGACACGTTCATGTTGTCAACATAAAATTGTTGTACAGGATTAAATGGTGATTAACTATGAACTATTAGCTGAATGGATGCTTTCTCTACTGCCAACATACATAGTGCGTTAATATAATCATGAAATGCTACTGACGATGGTGAGAATCCATCGAGAAATTGGTCCGAGAGATATTACGAGCATATTTTACAAAGTGCAAAGTACATTTCTATAAATATAATTATAAAAGAAACTATTTTTTACCATGCATTAATCATTAATAAAAATGAATTAATAAAACTTTGTAAAGTGTGTGAGAAACAAGATTTCTCATTTTTAAGAAATCCTAAAAGGTTATTCTGGCTGCGAGATGATTTTGAAATTGCGTACATTCAGTGAACCCATGAAATCTATATTGGAAAAGTTTCGAGAGCCTAGCGTTAAATGTGCTGCTGCTAACACTTCTACTAAAACTTTCCTCAGCGCAGCCGAAACTTGGAATCAGAGGTGTTCTTGTACAAGACTCAGCAATGAAGTGATCCACCTGAATTGATTTTAATCACTGACATTTATAATACTCACCGGTTATTAAGGGAAGTCTTTCTTTACTGAGAAGCTGTAAATTATTCAACAGTTTTTCATGATACAATAAATAAAAACTCGTTGTAAATAAAAAACGTTGTTGGAAAATTTATGAAGTGTAAAATGTTTATTTTTTTAATTTTAAGATTTTAAAAATTCTATTTTGTACTTAACTTCTTTGGAACAATCCGACATTTGTTCGATCACAGTACATATACTAAATATCCTTATACACACTTGTTTAAGAACCTTATTCTGCAGTATTAAGCTGCACAAAAATCACATTACGTCTGACTCAGTAAAAGTAGTTACTATATAGTTAGACTATAATTAAAATATATGAGAGATTTTATTTTTATATTTATTTAATATATGAACGAAAACATTAAAACCAAACTACAGGCATTCAAATATGACTTTTTCGTTGGAGATTTAGCGTTTTTTCTACGATTATTTATTTATATTTCCGGGTTATATATACGTTCGCACGATATTTCTCCCTTTTGGAAAATAAATGTTTTCCGGTTCCAATATGAATTTAGCAAGGGAGACCAGTATATTACAGTATGAAGGGAGGATATGAATCTTTTTTCGGTGGAGTGGTTAAAGGGTCACTTGACCGCCCTCCGGCCAACAAACAAACGATACGAGAGAATGCCGGCCATTAGTAGAGCTACACGTATAAATACCATTTATATATATATATATATATATATATATATATATATATATATATATGCCGCTGATTTACCGCCCTCTTACAACTCTGTTTTTCCTGGTCTAGTGGCCTCTCCTAAAAAGCCTGTAAAGAATAAATGTTCTAGAAAATAGAATAACCGAAGCCCTTTTTTCCCCTTCGCTCGCCGCTAAGTGAAATCGCCGAGTTATTCTAAGCAAGTTGGCAAACTGTTACAACCTGTCCAGCCTTTTGCAGTAGGCAAGTCGCGCGCGAGTCAATTTAAACGTTGGTCAAGAATCGTTAAAACACTCAGCGCGGTATAAATTTACAAGGCGGCTAAAAATTTGGGCGTGCCGTAATAGTTTCTAGGTTTTTGTCCTTAAACCTTATTAAAACTGTTAACAGGAATGTATCGTTAACGCAGAGTCTTAACAAAACGCCGATAATTGACTCGGGAGTACGTGGTTAGCGTACACCGTCCAAAATAAATGAATACAAAACTGTATTCGGGGACCTTCGGTTTCAATTATTATTCGGACAGTCTGATGTAGAGGCGGACGGGTAATGAAGTTCTCGTTAGTGACGCCGTGCTGGGTCTAAACTGGACCGAATCACCCGCGGGGAGATAGAAAATCGGAAGGGGGAGTGTATCGAAATGTTATTATAAATCATTATTTACGATTCCCTGTGTCAGGTCGATGCATATTTGGTCGGCTGGGGTGGATAAGGGGTCACATTTTGGGGTTCCATATTTCGCGGTGGAGGGGGGGGCTTTATTTCAAGCGTCCCCCTCCGCCGCCCCCCCCCCCATAAATGTCAGGTCGGACCGCCCCCGGCGACGGCAGAGAGCAACACCGGGAAATGGAATAACCGTAGATCCTCATTTGATTGCGGCCCTTCAAAGTGAGACAGAGCCGGCGGGAGTTAATTAGGGGTCGGGGTCGGGGGCGTTGTTTACGGGCCGCGATAACGCTGTCTGAGTTCGCGTTTAACTTTGATTGCGCCCCCCCCCGCCCCGCCCCCGCCGCCCCGAAAAGGCCGAGATATGTGACCGTTTTCATACCGACTTGGGGATTTTCATCCACGTGTACGACTAATGGCTTCCTCCCGGACCCGGCGGAACACCCAGGTGTTCCGGATATTAATTTTCCGATCTACCCGGGTACGGAGGAATGCGGGATAGGTCTGTAATTCGCGAAGAAGTTGGTGACGGGGGACGCGGTTAATTAATTAATACTACTGATAAGTACGCCGTTGTAAGTTAAACATCAATTTTACAGTTAGTTGGTAGCTTTTGGGAGTACGGTGTGGCAAAATACGGTGCTATTTGGAGGGTATGATCCAGGAATTTAAAAAATTAGATTAATTTGGATATTTCTTCTTACCCCAGGACATTCGGGAAACTTCTTCCTAACCGTTTTCTGGAGGAAACTGGAGAATTTTGGCAGGATGTTCGTCTCTTGAAAGGCCTTCTCTCTTTGCAGTTATTAAATTTGTAAATTATTTTGAAATAAATGTTTCAAATGTGTGAAATAACGTAGTATGTTGGTTTATTCATTTGAAATTTTTATTGCAAAAATTGCCTTACAAGTTGTATACCTGTTTGTCTTTTATAGTAGCGTAGTATACGACATAATAAAAAAAAGGTATTAGAGATAAGCAGGGGAGGACTGCCCGTAGCGCCGTTTATAAATCTCTTAGCCGTTTGGCGGGCACAATTTCCGGCTTGGTGGAAGCGGGCCGGTCTACAATGTTGGCCCTACCAAAAGGGACAATAAGGTTAGGGGGATTAAGTCGTGGACAGTACTTCATACAATGTAGGGCCCTCCTCCCGACTCTCCTTTCCATTAGACCCTATTTCTGGGACAAGTATTTCGCACAATGGCCCCGCCGGCTCGGGCTCAGCCAGCGTTCACTGGAGACGCGGCCCCTTCCAGCCGCATTCTTGCGGTTGATGTTCTCATCTCGCAGATGTATAAATAAAGCCCTAATGTTATTGTACCTTCAGTCTCCTTCCAGTCTTTCATTCTTATTGCCATGATACCTACTTTGTTACAGAATAATTTTCCATTGTTATTTATTTTTAAATGTTTAAACGTAAAATAAAATAAATAGCCTGTTTTCAACAATAGTGTCGAACATCCGGAAGGTGGCCTGCACTAAAGATATATATGTATTGACAGACTGTGACACTGAGAAACATGCATCTAATTTTTTTCATACTCTTAGGTACCTATTTCAACACTGTTATGCGGTAGTGATTGTGTTGAACCGTCGAATAACTTAATTTGAGATTCTCGATTGTATTTCCTGTCTCCCCCCTCAACACAAAGATTTTCAAGTAGCCGATATAAATTGGTCCTTTTTATTAAGGGTGAACGAGGGGGGGGCGCTGAAGAATGCAGGCCGGCACCGTTGGCTTCCGCGACAAATCAAAGTGTTTGAAAACGACCGAATTTTCTCTGCCCTCGCTGGTGAAGTGTATAATGAATGAATTGGCCCGGTGGGGGGGGGGACAATACCGGCTCCAAAATAAGGCGAGAGTCTTTCAGAAGCGACCGGAGCGGTTTCGAGATTTGAATGAGTGGGGTGGGGAAGGGGGGAGAGACCGCGAATTAATAAAAAACGTCTCCATCAAACCGCTAAAGACACACAATGTGGACGGTTGTAGGGGGGGCAGCCCTTCGAGATGCGATGCCGATAGCGGAGTTGAAAAATTGTCCCCGTCCGCCGTCGGCATTGAGCTTTCTCGTTGCGTGCATAATTGATGTTTCGGCCCTGATAGCGGCTGGTGGCCGGCTCTGTAGAGGCCGTTGAGCATTGTCGCGCTTCCGCCCGTCACATCGGCTCTCGGGGCCCAAGACCCGCCGCCCTGTGGGAAACACCCCCTGTGGGAATGGGACCCGGCCCCACCGCCTATTGTACCTTGCCCACTTTACGACACTCGATTGTTTTCGAGTAATTGCGGTAGAGTAGATTAATTCACTCTGCAAACCCCTGTGAATCGCGTATTCTGGTCCGCAGAAAATATTATGAAATTCCGTACAAATCTTCTCTCTTATGAGACTAAAAATGACTTAACACAATAAAACAGTCAGCTCAAGAAATGGTTCGGCCTTTTGCTAGACCGGTTTCGTCTGTACACCGTATTCAATAGCTGTCTGTCAGTATGGCGATGAGTCACTCGTGACACTACAATTGAAGTGACACTGTGAAGGCGGAATGCAGAGAGGAGACGGAACGCGGGAGAGAGCTACGGTATTTCAGGCCCTCGAAATCAGTTTATAATGAACTATTTTGAATAGTAAATAGGCCAACCGAAAAAAAAACTATAGTTTAGTGCGTCATAAAACGTTTTTTGTATTGTAATGACGCTCTGTTTGCGTGGTACACATGTGCCGATAATGAAAATGTTAACAGAGGTGGAAGTGAGATGTTCCTTTTCAATTAGCATATTGAGGATGGAGATACAAGAACAACTCTCTTTCTCTCTGTGTAAGGTTTAAGTTTTAAGTTAGGGTTTTTCCACTCCTGACATCGTCAAGGCAAAGACAATTACATTAATTATTTTTTCTTATTACAATTTTCATAAACATTTTCTTTTTATTTATTAAACAAAAATAAAGTATGTGAAGTGTTAATACTGTAATTAACGTGATATGTTTGACAATGTATTTGTTAATGCAGCATTGGGAGTCAAGCATTCACTCCCTCAAGGGAGTCACTAGTTTCCTATTTTTATAAAATATTTACTTATAATTATAAAATTCACGAAACAAATACTGTTCGTACGATGGAAATTGGTATTTACAATAGAATTTAAGTGTTACCTGGCTAAACATCTGTACAACGAAAACACACATTTTAATTAATTAGTAATGGGTATAATGCTCTTAAATTTTAGGAATTGTGCGGATGAGAGAGTGGAGAGAGCGGTCCGTTAACATAACAACAGGGGAATTTTAATTGGAAATTTAGATGTCCTGGACGACCGCAATTTCACAGTTAGCGGTGTTGTAATAACAACAACAAGAAACACTCGCTCGTATTGGACTTAATTTAATTCAAATAATTCAATTAAGGTTTTATTCCATTACCGTAATTGGCGTTCAGCCCGAGAATCCAAACGGGGCTTTTTCATTCCTTGGGGCGGTCTCGGCTCTGCATCTCCGAATAAGACGAAACCTCAATTTCCTGGCACTTCCAATTCAACGAAAACGCCTCGCCCTGACGTTATTTGTTATTTGTAACGCGTGTGAAAGGGAGGTGAAACGTTTTTATTTTGAAGGGAGGATGTACAGTGTGAGATGTCGACTTGGACTTTTTCTAACCTGGCTGTTATTTTTCTACTTGAATATACTCCAGTTTCCGATTCACCGATGTTTTTATGTGCAGATAAACTTTTCTGACGATCCAAGGTTGCGCATAAAACATTTGGAAACCAAGGCCTTGTAAAAGTTATCACAATGAAATAATATTCTCGGCTATTAGTAGTAGTGCTGATGCACACTCATACGTTTATTCTAGAAATGAAATTGTTACACGTATTATTACACTAAAGGAATTATAAAATAAAATTTGTATATGCTATCATAAACGCTTATCCTACATGGTAGTAATATAAGTGTTCGCAATTAATGATTCGCCTCGAGGTTACAAGAAATAATCTGCCCCTTATAACTTGAACCCGTTCCTGACATTATACTAGGGGCAGTAAGAACCGGACGGAATGATAGTTGGAAAATTTAATTAACGAACCTAATCAACTTGTTTGATGATCGTGGAAACTACCGCGGGGGAAAACAGGGAGCTAAGCTCATCTTGCATCCGGGGTAAGAAGAGCGAGAGAGAGAGAGAGAGAACAAGAGGGAGATATAGAGCGAGAGAGAGAAGGAGAGAGCCAGGTGCTTCACCGGGGACAATAAACAGACTCTGAACATTAACTTTTCAGCCAATACCTTATTTAATTACTCACTTTGGCCCTAAATTGATTGAGACTCGTTGAGAACAGGAACTCGTTATAAAAGGGTAGACAGTTTTTGAGAACTGATCAAGAGTACAATGTTTCTCGCGAAAAATAATAGGAGTGTCTAGAAATAATTGAAGAAAAAATATGTTTACCAGTCGGTAACTAGACATCCGGCTCGGATCGACCCCATTTCAAACCCCTTATTAATTAAATAACTTAGGTAGATGGAATTCTAAAATATCATTTATAGTTATATTTACAAAGAGCATTAACGAATTGTTGAAACAACGATAATTTGAATAATTATGACTTTTAGACTTTAATGTTTCTTTTAGGAACAGAATACAAAACGAAAGAGGTATCGTGCCCATAAAACAATAACGAAGATAACTCCTCAGCAGCGTAACCGTGTCCGTTCCACCTCTTATGCCGTACACATAAATGTTTCGTATAAATCTCTGTTACATTATCGAGATCAAAAAGGGCCTAATTCGGCGACGCGGTGTGTATACATAAATACGTGTATACACCGAAAAGAGAAAACGAGAAACGGGCGAGGCTTGGTTTAAAAAACAGTTGGCGGTGGGAGGGGGCGGTTGGTTTGAGGGTGCAGGGGGGATGAAATCGCAACCTAATTTGAAGGGCTCGACGATAAGCCGCACAAAGTTAGCGCTGTACCGCGAGGGCTCTATTTAAACAAAAACCTCCGTCCTCTCTCTCTCCGTTTCGAGTTAATAAAACGAGGAAATATAATTTAGTTGAAGCGGCTGGGGCGGGTCGCCGGCCCGCCTTTTGTTTGCGAAAGGAAATGAAATTCCACCTGTCGGCTTCAGTAGGCGGCCCGTCGCACTAGAGGGAGGGGGGGGAGTGAGAGGGAGAGAGGGAGGAAGCGAGTGAGAGATAGAGACAGAGCCAGAGAGAGAGAGAGAGAGAGAGAGAGAGAGAGAGAGAGAGAGAGAGAGAGAGAGAGAGAGAGAGGGAGAGAGAGTGATGCGGCAATTCGTTAGGCCCCACTCAGGCTTATATTGTCCCAGAGATGGCACTAAGAGCCGACGCAAGTCAGAAAGTATCCCTTATATCAAGTCACAGTTTGACCTCCTACAGTCACACCGGTCAAAAACAAATATATCCTTTTTTCGTCCATATCTGCCTTTGGAGCCCGGCCGACTGCCAGTATTTATTACAGAAATTCCCTCCATGAAATAAAGCGAGCACCTCCAGATGACGATACAAGCACGGGGCTTGTTTGTCCTAGAATTAATTACTGCTAACAAACTGATAAGTTGTCACTCGGGAACGAGGAAATATAACTAGAGAATAATGCGCAGATGGTTCAAATAAATTCTACTATTCCATACTGATAAAAAGGAACCGGAAGGAATGTATCGGCTTTTGAGTGCCAATGAAACGGAAAAATACAAGCATATGCGCCCTGACCCCGAGCGATTCATAGATCATTAGGCGGGTTTTCGTCTAGTAGGGGAACCAATGGCCAGAAACCACCCTAAAACCTAAGCTGTGGTAGTACGCTCCTGTTTCCTCGGAGGACACATATTTCCTCTTCCTGTGTCGTCCATTCTCATCTTCATTGTTAGGTACTTACACGTGCCGGCTGGTGGGGAACCTTCCTGTCGGGAATTTCATAATAGAATAGCATTAATTTCATTGTGCTAGAAACAGGCATAGAAATAATCGAGCGCCATATTTGCATTTTAAAATCAATTTTTTTTACTCGCTATTAAAGTGCATACTCGTTATGTAACTAAGTGCAGGTGTGCTGTTGGACTCGTACAAAATTTATCTTTAATAAATTTCCATATTTCACACAATTTAGAAATTTGGTCGCCAAACATAATATCGTCGTATTCGCAGTAGGCCTCCGCCGTTCCGTACGTTAGTGGAAGAAAGAACGGCATAATTTATGCACGCGAAAACCAACCCTCATCACGGCGGCTGTAATTCTCATTTTGTAAAGAATTATTCCGGAGTGGACGGGGCAACAAAGGTAAGCGACCGTTAAAAACGGGGCGGTTCTCCTCGCGGCGCTTTAATTACTTAACGAACCGAAATTGCAAAGGCGGGAGTTTAGCGCCGTTAAAGATTCATTGCGGAGGCTTGGCGGGAGTTTTTGGTTGGCGGGGTTACCGTGGCGGGCTGGGGCTTATGCGCGGGGTGACTCACAAAGGGTTTGTAATGAGGAGGTCACGTGTGCGGCCGTCCCACTTTATCTGGTGTCGTCCCCCGGGCGGCCGCTATCTCGCCATCTGATGTATGGTTTCCGCATGATTTATGATCGGCGTCCGGGAGGCCCACGGTTTAATTCTGCGAGGAGACGCCAGACAAAAAGCCCTCCACGGTCCGGCCTCCTCGCGTCCTCAAATAAGATATAATTGCGCCCGCCCCCCTTGTCCCCACCCTCTGTATCGCAATATCTCTGTTGTAAAATAACGTCCTTCGTCCCTTCGCATCATAATAACAGCTATGCGCTTCGTTTTCCTGTTAATGATCCGTGTGATTTTCGTGCTTAGTTATTTGCGTTTCACCCTTAGTAAGGAAGTTCTGCGATCGGTTATTAAATATTGACTACATTGTAATACAGATTAGTCAAAGGGTTTATATTTATATGGTTCGTGATGCCGTACATTTTGGTGGGAAGGTCTAGATTCACTCTTGTTTCTTTCAATGTCTATTGTAATTATGGCTTTCTACGCCCCTCATATCATTGACTCGAAGAAACGATCCTCAATGGTCCATACGTCACGGTTAATTTTTATTTACAAATAATTTGAAATTGAAACTTTCTAAAAGTGTGATCCCCTAATTTCGGCGTAACAAGTTAATTACTAATTTCCCTTACACCGCCGTATTTAGAGGGGAGGGGGGTACGCCGGAGGGATGACGATCGCGAAACGCGTCCCCTTGTTCTCCTGTGTTGCGGTTTGGGGCGGTCCTAACTCAGTTACGAGTATCAAATTTGGGTGGATACGAGCAGGGTGATGAGGGGGAGGGGGTGGTGGAGGCGGGCTTGGGGACTTCACTACCCCCCATGTACCTCTCACTAAACTGTCATTTGACTGCCCCTTGGCTAGGCGCTTTTCTGGGGAATACAGTTAAGTATTTTCTCCGTATCTTATAAAAGTCGTGAATAATACGCGGTAAGAGAATCAGGAACACGCTTTGAAATCTACAAATTCCCAATCCACCACTATGACTGGTCTAAAAATTGAAGATTTATTTTCCTATATCTCTGAAATATGCACCACGTTAATAATAACTAGGGGACAATTGCGTGCGATCATAATCTTTCATGACTTAGATTACGAAAATGTAAAAAACGATTTTTTGCTTTGTATATTTATTAAAGTCGAAACTATTTCTGAGACCTAACCGGAGGAACTAGCGTTTATTCAGTGTTCCGAGTGTTCTTTGTCAGAGCGGACTTAATATCGGCGGCACGTTGAAGAGGGTCTTTTCAGTTGAAAATTGCCTCAAGTAGGAGGAGCCCGACCATCGGGCCGATGTTCACTTCACAAGGTTTTTAAAAAGGGGAAATGAGGCCTTTCGCAGGGGGCTTTCTCTTATTAATGAGCCCAATTGCTGTGTGGTGGGAAATGAGAAATAACGCCGGTTGAATGTAGCAGAGCAAATCCCACTGTTCCGTTATCCGAGTAGGACAGGGAGCGGCGGCCCATTCTCTGGCCGGGCGAGAGTGGCCTCATCACCAGACTCATATTCTTCTCCGGTTTGTAAAGAGTTTCCTCCTTCTTCGCCTAATGGAAAATTACCGCCCTCCCGGCCATGAATAGCTGGCCGGAGGCCCATAGTCCTAGCCAGTTCTTCAATTCCAGAAGTAACCTCTTCTTAAGGTTTTACGTACGGAATGAAATTCTTAATAGGGATGAGTCGAAACGAGGCCTTCTTGAATATTAAACAGCGACCACATTTCAGCACTTATTTAGAGTAAAGCTCAGCCGGCGGTGGGCGCAGTTGCAAATGTGAAAATAACAATTTGAAAAAGTACTCGCGTTATGGGAAAGAAGAGCAATCCACTCCAATTCAGGGTTGTGGCCTTCTTTCTCTCTCTCTCGCATGGCAGAGCTCTAACAACACCGCAATACGTATTACATTTGTTACAAATAATCATAATGGTAAACTAATTAGTAAACTATCCATCTTAGTTACAAATGAAGTATATGTATGTGTGTCAGAATTTCACATGATAATTATAGAAAAGGGCAAGCTTCTACATAATGGAAGAAAAGGAGTTATTTCAGAAATAGGCTACTTGTTCATAATAGTAGTTACGAATATGAAAAGCGTTTCTACCAGTCAACATAATTATATTCCATTCAGTGTTATCGAAACATTGCCTTATTAGTAGAATATTGTATGAAACACAGTAAAGTCGTGTTCACTCAAATCCAACGGTATCCTCCTGTTTTGAGAAATTCCGGTAGATGTTTTATTAAACAGAGCCTAGAGGAGAAATTCGATTTTGGATTTGTTCTGCAGAAAATGCTGGAAAAATGAGAGTACGGGAAACGGACAAGGCTGATTGGTCCAGGAATGATGCTTCACCTGGAATTTCAATAAAAACGCAGCCGGGGCCCCGTGTGTGTGCGCCCGTGTATCGCGCAGTCCTACCTAAATGAATTAACTTTTCATGGTGGGGCCGCCGACGAGCTTTGAAGTATTAACTTAATTGAACGCTTCCTGTACGCGCTATTTGTTTTGGGGATTGTTATTCCTGGCTGGAGCCCGCTCGGCGAATAATGCAATTAACCTGGAGCCGAACGCGGAATGCGATCGGGGCCGGGGTGTAGGGCTGCGGGGGGTGCCAGCCTGTCAAAGGGATGTGGGGCCCGCCCTATCCCATCCCGTCTCCAAAATAACTATTATCCCTCGGCGAAACCAGGCCCCGCCAAAGAACATTAATTGAAACTTAATTCACTCTCCCGTCATAAATTGGCCTGGAATTTCTATAGACTGCAAGCCGGCGCATTAACAACAGCCGATCGTGAAAATAAATTCCGAAAAGTTATTTCTCAATTTCACCCGATCATTTTAATACTTTTTTTTAATAGAATTGAATCTTTTATAAAGCCGATGGCGTGAGATTACCCTCGGGGTAGCCCGGAAACTGAACCCCTGATGCATTCACATGTAGAACGATCGAAATTCCGAGAAAATTTCCAGGTCATGTGGTCAGGTCAAAGGTCAGCCAGTGACCACTACGCTGTACAACGTGAACGGCTGCTCCGATCCTCACCACATTTACAGCACGTATACAGCTAACCCACACACACTGTTCCCAGGTCACGGGGAAATAAGTTAAAAATTAAAAGTATAATTTGTCACGTTAGCAAAAAGTAGCCCACAGATATATTACATTTTCATTTCCCTTTCTGTTATTTAAATATTATAATTTAATAATTTACATTAAATCTTTTTTGAACTAATATCAAAGCACCCAACAGATATCATACATTAGTGTTTCCCTTTCTCGGGAAACAAGTATTGAGATACAAGCAATAAATAATAAAATATGATTGCAGAGAAAGATGGAACTATGATTGTAGTGTACCCTCAAGTACTGTAATAAACATATCTTTAATTACAATTCCGCTCTGTCATTGATGTGAACCCCCCGAGCAAGGCCGGGTACTTCAGCTAGTAAATAAATAAATTAATGATAAAAGACTGTTAGGCGGTGGCGCTTGAGTTGTTTATGAACTGGGGGTCAGGTTGTAAAAAATCCTTCAATTTTTATGCGTGTCCAGACATTTTGGACCTATATTTTAAGGATTCAGTCAGTGTTCTATAAGATAGACTGGCGTAGAGCCAGCCGATAAAGGGCCCCCCATAATAATTAATATCGGATATCGTTTTAAATCCCGGTTCGCCAAGAGGGAGGAAGTTGGATGATGGGGGGGAGGGGGTTGGTGTGGACCCTCATTGAGTATTGAGCATCATTCCCGTGCCCATTGCCCAATGGGGCTTCAACGACCGAGCGCGACACCGGAGGGATAAGGAGATGAAAAGGGCTTTGATCTGGTTCGGAATGCCAATATAGACCGGCGGTGTGTTGGGTGGGTGCGGGGGATGTGAGTCACTATTATGTGTTTTTAATTATTTTCTATCCACCTACGGATCAGCGGTTTGAAAATTGGCCGGCGCTCCTGTTTACAATCCCGAGTTGCACCCTCGCTCCAATCTCCATTGAAGAATTTCAATTTGGCCCCCCGCTGTCCCTCCGCTCCGACTATTTGTAATTGAGAGCCATCACAAACTTGTAAAGCGCCCTTTTACCCGGTTTTTTTTTTGTTTTTAATTCGTGGACCTAGAGTATTCATCAAAATATCGGAGGATAAATGCGTTGCGGAATAATGAATCCTTTATGAACATCATGAAACTTCATGAGTTCTTGAGCACTAGTTATTACCAGTACCCATTATATAAATAGAAATATTTTATAATTTTTTATATTTTATCGTAGACTTTATATTACATTATACAAAGATAATTAGGTTTAAAGGTGTTTTTGTTGTTATTTTAAGACCGAGCTGAGGTCTAATGGATTATCCACTGCATTGGAAGCTTTTATTTGCGTTTAAAAAAATATGCAGAATAAGAATGCAATTTTTGTTAATAATATTATGTTTTTATTATTTTATATCATTCGAATTGAGAATATCCCTAAATTTGATTAAAATTAGAAATAATTCATTAATACAAATTAATTCCAGCGTCCATATCCAGGAGTTATGACATCCTTTTATGACCCCAATAATTCCACAGTCCTTGTTTTGGCCTATGTATATTTGTCAACTCCTCAAAATCTTGATAGTTAGAATGATGGTACATACAGTTCGGCGCAGAAACATGACATAATGCTGTGGTGACACGTGTATTGTTGAAAATAGCAAAAAAATTCGCGAAACGCCGGATTTGAATAATTAAACACTTGGCCGGTGGCACTAAGGAAGTAAAGTTTACTTGTTGTGCTCAGATTAATTATTCAGGGTCGAATTTTATGCGGGTGCACACGTACGCATAAATCTGCATTGATTCTGCGTCCAAGTGCCCGCCCAGCCCCCTGACATTCTCGAATCAAGAGCCGCCTTCATTAGGCCGCCCCAGCCGACGAAAAACTCATTATTACAGGAGACAGCTTCAGTTTTTGTTGTCGTCGTATTTAATTTATTCGGGACATTTCGCCGTTAATGAAATTATGTCAACTATATTATAAATGCTCGGGTAGCTATTGCCGGATGTACAACTGTAGGTTTAGTCGTTCTCACAAGATTTGTCGAATGAAGAAATCCCATCAGATTAATTGATCTAGATATCATTTCGATGGTCGGAGAGGGTTCCGAATATAATCAGTCTGTTACTCTTGCAGAGAGGATCCCTTATTCAAAGCCGATATGCCTATTAATTTACTGATGGAATTCCATTCACAGTGGATGGAAAATTGCCAATCGGCGAGTGGAATCAGAATTGAAGTCCCGTCACAATAAATCTGGCACACTTTGTGCTTTTTTCTGATTCGTGTCGTCTATTTGTTCTTTTCCTAGACCGGTTTCACCCTCTCTCAGTCTGCTTAGCCATCGGAGACAGAAAATCAGAACAGTGGTGACATTAAACAGCACGGTCCCCTTTACATCTGAGCCATATGCGGTATTTTATTCGCGAACACTGAACGTTCGCTGCCTAAATCGTTCCCCGAAACGCCAGTCTCATTATTACAATACAGACAGATCACCCGATTGCCAATTTCGAACAATATGGGAAGAATACGCGCTGTGTTTACCTATTGTCGGCGGCGATTACAATTTTCGGTCTTCAATCGTATGAAATATTCATGGAGATATGTCCATGTTTGGCCGCAGTCTGAGGGAGGGTGGGCGATCTCCTCTGCCGGAAGAGGGAACGACAGATTGCGTTATATTATATAGGTGGGGATTGAGGGGGAGGGTAGAAGGGGGTGGAAGAGGGATAGGAGAGACAGAGGAGACGGTTGAATAAGCGGCATTGGCGGAGCAGAGGTCGGGATGTCACCGGATTCAGACCTTTTATCCTGATTCGATTGGCAAAGAGACTTGGAGGGATCCTGATTGAATTTGGTGGCGGTGGGGAGGTGAATTCGGTACGGGGCGCGTTACACCGGATCGTGAGCATCCCCCACAGGCCTAACCGCGCTTACCCCGGTCCTCACTCCAAATGCTATTGAATGGACCATTTATAAGACAGATAAGACCTGCATGCTACAGAAATGATATTATTTAACGAGGTAACACGAATTTTCATAAAATTGGTTTAATAATTGCATCTGCAAACAATGTTATTACATGTATAATATAATAAGAACATTCATATCAATTCGACTCCATGAAACCTACATAACTAGGTTATCATACGTACTTTTAATGCCTTTTTAGATCATTCCTGTTGCACTGCTAAATAAGAGTAATACACTCGTTAATAAACATTATTATTAACACTACTTAACTTAGATCGACATTACACATTAAAAAATTGAAATTTTCAAGATGAGATATGATTGCTCTCGTACGACGATCCGTTCCTGTTAAGTGTTCTTAATATGAAACTGGCAAATATACTTACCCCATTAAAAAAGCAATAGGGGGGGGGCATACAAAAAGCAAGCGTACGGTCTCAATTTTACCTCGGATCGATGATTCTGATCCTCTGAGGTTTAATAGGAATTCAAGTTTTCGTGCCAGAAATGTTTTTCTGCCCGCCTAATATTATCGGCACCGGATTAAATTTTGGCGGAAACGTCTGCGTATTTTGTTTTACGGCCGAAACGCCCGGCGAGGTGTGGGAAAACATTTTCCCGGGGCTGGGTGGAAGGGCTTCCCTGTAAATCTGCCGGTGGACGCTGTGTACGGTGGGTCGGCCGGTCCCTCGGGAGGCGTACTCCACACTCCCCTAACCCAGTGACCCTCCTCCTCCACCTCCTCCTCCTCCTCCTCCTCATCCTACTCCTCATCCTATATCCCCGCTACTATTCCCACGCCTGTTGACAAGAGTTCAATCTTATCTTAGACGTAGATCGCGAATCATATTCGTCCCCCGAATTATGTCGCGACAGTACCGGCCATCTTGTATCATATTTGGCGACAGCTGTCATTTCTAATTCATCCTACCAGACACAATAATGTACTATTAAAATCGCAATTATTTACTGCATTCGGTTTAATAACATAACCACTGTAGTGCTCTCATTGGGCAGAGTAAAGAAACTATCTGAAAAGCGATAATATGTATATGGATCGTAGATTATCAATAGTTTAGATTAGGTAACTATCGTACTTTAAAATTAAAAATTTTATTTGTTAAATAACTCAATATACATTTAAGATTATAGTAATTGATTTACTATGCATTATATACGGAAAGATATCCAGCTGTCTCATAAATATTTTTTTCCAATTTATTTCTTTCATCGGTACAAACACATTTTGTAAATATGAATAGTATTTCTGCCTCAATCTCTGTACTATTTAGAACTTTATACCTGTAAATATAGCCCGCGAGCCCTGCTTCCTTCCGTCGACACGTTATTCCGCACGCGTACGACCAAACTATTCCCCTCCCGTTTGGAAATTTCCAATCCGAACTTTCCCGTAACGCATTGAACTTTTAATTTTCGATTGTCAAAAGGCATAAAATATTAAACAGAAATAAGGGGTAGTGGGGGGTAGGGGGCAGCCGTATTTTCGGGTTAATCAAAGCCCATATATTATTGGGAAGGCCGGGTTTTGGCGTGCGCTTGAAATATGGGCGCCGTGGTCCCCGGTTAAAACTTCTCTCGGCCGGTGAGGGTTGTGGCCGCAGCAGCTGCCCCCGGGGCTCCCGACCCCCGCCCCCGGCCCCTTATCAACCCCCTACCCAGCCAGATTACAAGCCCCCCTTATCTCCTATCGGCCATCTAAGGGGTCCGTCATGCCAACCTCATCATTATTGCCAATCGGCGGACGCCGGTAAAAATCCCTGCAGTCCTTCACCGGCTCCACAGCTGCAATTACCGCTGTAATGAATCAATAAAGGGGCTGGATTAGGATCTAATCTTACTTCTGTAATAATATTGGGCCTACTAAATACATAAAAGAAACCCCCTACGTAAGGTCGATAACTAATCCTATTATGTTAAACAACAAATATTTTATATCTGACAATATTTTTAAATCTCTTCCCGTCATATAAACTACGCGCATTTTGTTTTAATCTATGGAAGACATGGTTTATTGTATAAATTTATTTTTGTTTAATATTTTAACAAATTTTATTTACCTCAAACATGTTTGGGCCGATGATATTCTCCTGTAGATAATGTTTCCGCATGACTGCTGTAAGTCTGCTGTTAGTAAACTTTCAACTTGAATATTGAAGGTAAATTGCCCCTTACGGTTTATGCTTTAAATTTATGCTTACTTTTCATATACATTAAATTATTCACAATCTCACACATCTTGGTTTATATAATTCTCAAAAATATAGTTTAGGAGGCAATGAGAAGTGCAAAGCTTAGTTGAACGGTTGGTGCACATTGTCAAATTACCACCGCTATGAAAATATAACAAAGTATTGTCATGAATATTATTTGCCCTCGGGTATAGGCACGTATCTCCCAATCAACGTCAGAAGACGGTCGTACGAGTGTACTCGACGTGTTTATAACCCGACCTCGAGTAAGAGAGGAGAGAAGAAGGGTAGAGGCGATAACATAAACACAATTGTTGGTCTGATGGGAAGGCGTAAATCTGCCAGGGCCAAATCGTCGGGTCCTAGTTGAGGACAATGGTTGAGGCCGCGTGTCCTCCATTCTGGGGGCGACCCCCGGCCCCGGCCCCACAAAGATCTCTCCAACCTTAAAGCCGATAGCGAAATAATCACCTAAAACATTATCCCGGAATTCTGGAATGCTGGGCGCAAAATAAAAACCCTGGACCACCCCGAAAATTTATTAAGAATTAATAGAGTTCAATGTAATTAGGTGAAAAGGGCACGACCTTATACTGCTTGCAATAGCAAAAAATGATCCAAAGTTCTGAAGTTATACTTCAAAACTTTTGTATCGGGGTTCGTTAATTAATATTTTTTCGTTTAATTATAAAAGTTTCAAATAGTTTAAATACTTTAGACTTGGCATTGGGGTGTAAGAAAAGGAGAGAACATTTTATTAATTTATAAAATATTTGACGGTCTCGGGAAGCCACTACTGCCGTTCAATAATAAAACGTCGTTTAATTATTATCTTTCATAAGTGGAACTGTTCTTAATATCAAACTAATCCTCGACGAGAGGGTTAAGAACGAATTAATCGATGAATGTTTCTCACTCGGTTCGAAAAATATGCCTAATAACGGCGGCGTTGGCGGAAGCACTAAAGAGTGTTTTATGAAGGCATGTCCAACGGGTGCTCGCTTCCGTTGTCCTCCGTCTTATATTAGAATTCCTCAGTAATGTGTAATAAGTCCCCGGTACGCCAAGTCGGCGGAGAAGCCAAGAATTCATCCCCATCCCACCATAGTCTACTTTTTCAGCGATCCTCTCAAGCTGAACTTTGAACAATTTAAACGTGTTGCACCATAGTGAGTGGATTGGTGAAAATCGTTTCGAGATAGGTTGCGACGTTCATTCAAAAGGTTAAACGGGACAAAAGGGAAAACAGATATGTTGTTGCAATAACATATGACATATTTGTCAAAAAAAAAACTGCCAGAAGAACTTAATTAATTATAGACATTTCAATTGATATGCATTCATTGGCATATAATTTACAAAGCTGGATGAAAAAATCACTTTTTTAAATAGCATAAAATATAAAATATCATGGTGATATTCCGTTTTAATATATATTGTATCCAGTATTTTGGGAACCTAACGTATAGACTATCTAATTTATTTCAATATATTTGAAGGCAATTCAGTGGAATATTTAAATTTTAAAACTCCAAACAGTCGTATAATTATCATTGCTGCCATACAATGTCTGTTCGAACTTGAAAGGAAAATAAGTTGGGCGCCGTTTGAGTTTGGTCGTCGACTGGTGGCGAGATAAAAGTTGAAATGAACAGTTCGTGCTCGGGTTTTTGGAACATATTCAAGGGCAATTCTAGGACGCGACCGTCCCATCAAAGTCACGAAAGCAAAAACCGTGTGTTGATATCGCGGGGACTATTCCGTGGGACAGTTGGACGGTGGTTTTATGGGCGGGAAGAACAAGTGCCATTGCCCATTGAATTATGACCGGCCGGAGAAGTTGGCTAAGAACGATCGGGACGTTGTTCGTGAGCGGTCGTAAAACTAGTTTTATCGGCCGAACGTGAAATTACGTCGTCTTCTAGACGGCATTTGAAGGATTTAAATCAGCCCACCGTTTTGACTTTATTACGCGAAAGGGGCGGATATTAGGGCGTTTTCCTCGGCGGAAAACAGGCAGTAAAATACGGCCGTAAAATTTTCATCGCTCCACAGATACAGACGAGTTATTAAATAGTATTTTATTTATTCCGGGAATTAAGTTCCCGACTGCGTCCTTCGCCGTTCCCCGCTCCCCGCAGCGATAACATCCGCTAAAAGCGACATTTAATTTTATTTTATCGTCCCCATTCGGAGTCTTTACAGTTTTAGGAGTTTCCTCTTCCTAAGGATAGGTTCCAGAACGAGTCACATTTTTATCTCCCTTTAATATCCAGCATCGTTTGAATAATTCCCGTATCGGATTTGAACTTCTCGGACGGTCCAAATATCTCGTATTCTCGATACTTTTGAATATATACTAATATAGGGGGGGACTCCATGTTATAAAGGAGATGTTATAAAATAGTTGTTTCGGTCGCAGATAAAACTTCACTAATTCAATTTCTCGAATTTCGATATTTTTCCAGTGTTCAAAATATTAATCCATGCAGGATTAATCCATATTATAAGAGGAATAGTGGAGAAGAGTTGAACAAATAGGAAAAACACTGAGAGGATCATAAACTGGTGGGGCCGTTGGTGAAAATTGGAAGGTGGCAGTTTGTTTGGAAGCGGGGACAGAGTCGCGTAGGAACTCAGGGCACGTTTCATAGACTGGGAGAAAGAGAGGGAAAAGGCCGCAGAAGATTAGAAGAGTGGTTTAGCCTAGAGAGGTGTGGGTAAATCTCGTGTGAGCACCTGGGTATTGCCGGGGCGGCCTTTCTTCTCCCTCCTCTCTACACTTCTTATTCCTCTTCTTCTCGTTCCCGGCCTTCTCAACCCCCCCGAGCACGCCGCTTTGACGGCCATTTATTAAGGCCCCGGAGGGGGCAACACATTGCAGAAATCACTGGGATATTGTGTTTGTACTGGTTGTAGGGGTTCCCGGACATTAAACATCCATCAGGGGGCATTAGCGCCCCACAGCCCCCCCCCCCGTCCACCAGCACGCTTTTCGCTCTTCCCAATTCCCCGCCGACCGAACAAATGCCTTATTGCTCTCCTTCGAAACTGCTAATGAGCATTTCTTACTAACGCATCGCAGAGTATTAATCCTAAGCATTGTTGATAGATACATCGTTGAATCCTCATCCTTGATTTCGATTTGGCACTCGAATGTTTTGAATTAGTGAGGCAAATCTTTCTACTCGAGCGGACACAGGATTTTGGAATCGATGTGGTCCACATTACCAACCCGAAATCCAGTTTCCAATCTGGGTATCTCACATCAACGTGAAATTTAACATTATCATATACATCTGCGTCGAAAATCCCCAACCAAATATGAGAGAAAAGAATCCTCCGTGTGAAGTCATTAGCGTTTCGGAGTTTTGCTCCTCCTTCAAGAAATTGAGTCAGCGGATGACTCAAGGCGGGTGGTTGTTTTCGGTAACAAGAGATGGTCCTAGGAGCCTGCACGGGCGCCCATCTAGGAGGAAGACTTAGCGGAACTGAAACTAAAAGTCCGCAAGATAAATTCGCATAGAGAACTTTTCCCATCGGGGATTTCAGGACCTGCTGACCATTACGGGCGGGGGAGTTTTCGTCGAATTAGTACGAGAGAAGAGGAAATACCGGGAACACGTGTCGGCTGATGGGGACGCGGAAAATAAACCAATGAAACAAAATCTTGACCTTCCTTCACAAACAAAAACACTATTCAGCCGGTAGTATACTGGCAATATTCGTGGTTGTATACTGCATCATATGTTGCAATAAGAGAATCACACAACAGCAATATGTTGATTAAAATATATGGTATTTTAGATGCAAATTTAGCGAATTGTAGAAACGACGGAGGCTTTGTTTCTGTACTTTTGATTGCTACAATTTTTGGTTGTTTAACAGAGTTAAACTCTAGCATTATTAATTTCATTTCCGTACAAACGTCCATATAACCAGCGTTATATTCAATTCAGGAAATATCCGACGGTCGATACCGTGATGGGTTCCAACTGTCTTGTTTCCAGTGTTTAAATTCGATGGCCGGCCCCAGTGTATCCCGGTTAATTAAAGGGAAAACTGGGTGTGTGGAGATTGTTGGCCGATGGGTGCCGCGGCCATGGCTGTATAAAATCGCGGCATATTCCGCGTGGGGGCCCGCGCATTGTGGCGCTTGGCCGATAATCCCGCCGGCCCATTACGCCTCCCTGTGCTCGGCCATTGTACGGCCGGGCTCAATTATAAATTAATTGGGAATTGCCCCAGCGAAGACCCGCGGCCCCACAAAAATTTGGTCCCCCCACGATTTTTCGGTCCGACGATTTTTGGCCGCACCCTCTGTCCAAAACAGAACGACACATCGAAATGTCGATTCAAAATCGCCGATCGAAGATCACCGTCGGCGGCCGTTCAATATTTCGAAATACTCTCTGTACTGGTCTTCTACTGAACCCCACAGGAAGTAAACGTCGAAATAAAGAAAAGCGGCCTATCGCAATATTGTCAAATGTATTCATCTGTTAAATTGTCCAAGACGACGGCTAATTTCCTTCGAGCGCAATAAGACGAAGTCTGGAGCGGGCCCACTAAAAATATGCCGGGCGTTATGCCAGGGGAGAGAGAGAAGAGGCTGTATGAAATATCGTCAAGCGGGAGGGGTGTGGACGCCTGCCGAACAAGTCCGAGGAAAGGGGCACTTGTAAAACAACGTTAATTTATGCAATATTACTCCCGTTTGTGACGGGCTTTATTGTTCATAAATTGTTTCGCCCGGGAGGAGTCACAATAATTTTGGACGAGCCTTCTCATAATTGAATTTATAACTCGACTCGGCTTACTGGGGTAGAGCTTCTCCGAAGTAGGTTTACATTACGTGGGGCCAATTTCTCATTTCCCCGGTCAAATCCACCCTTCGGGTCCGGTCAAAATTTGAAGCTCGTTTCTATATTTACAGCCCGGGGTCGACACTTGAACATTTCCCGTTTATATTGCGACTACCGGCTGAGAAACGTCTCGCGTTTTCAGTCCTCGCAAATCATCCCGGTGGGCCATTTATTTACACCGTTACGAACTCATAAAGCGGGTGAAAGAAATAGGAGTCTACTGTAATATACGTATTATTGAATGAAACCAGTTGTAAAATTAACACCGCGTATAAAGTAAATACATTTACATTATTGTACCTGTAAGCTGTAAGTGCGATAGAAAAATTATTTCATTCCCTTTGATCTCCCTCCTTCTAAACACATTGTCCCACTGAAATCTTCCAGCGTCGTGTTATTAACGCATATTTCTTACCCTTCATTAGGCATTCGGAAAAAAAAGAACTGCGCACTCCGTACAAGTACATAATTGGATTGTCAATATAATGCTGACAAATCCCGGCCGGATCCTCGCCACTCGGGGGACAGATGCGGGCAACGCCTTCTTCCAATCGGGGCTGCATAAATCTGCATGCAGGCAGCAGGCGCCGCGACCCTCCCGAACTCTGACTCATCAGGGCCGTTTCCCGCCCTGTTGTCGTTTCACAGCAAGCCTTTCCTATTAATTGACTCCTCGGGCACCTTGTAACCTGTCAGTTCACCCTCATTCAATCGACGCCCGTCCGACCCGCACAGCCTGCAAACAATTATCCCGGAATGACTTATGATTGAATAAGTCAATGAAATTCAAATGTTCGTACTTCATGCATGCTTGTCCAAACTGAAATCACCGTTGTCGGATTTCGCTAAACTGGTTCAATTCATTTAGAATATCTGTATTGTGGTCTGCGAGGAGTTGGAGTACCGTAGGTTTCGTGTGTTTCTGTCTCTTCTCGCTGGTTTCGTCTTTCGCTAGACCGGTTTCGGCTGCTCGCCATCTTCAGTAATGGCGTTAGTCACTTTGGCACTTTGGATGTTTTTTGGACATCCTCACTGTCACTGTCACTTGTACTGTGGTGGTTGTCTGTTTGTCGTGTGTATATACATATATGTGACTTGTTATCGTGTCTTCGGGTGATGTTTGTCTTATTTGAGTTGGGAGGGATTTTATTAATCGGCCTAAGTCTTTGTTGGATTATCGGTGAAATATATACTTTATCACACAACTGGTCACAACTATTAGGTTCTGACTTCCAAATATATGACAGGAAACCTATCTGCCATTGTGTATTTACGAAGCAATTGCTGACAATGGCAGAATTGCTTGAGGGCACAGAAAAATCATTGCTTCAAACAAATTGTTCGCCGTATACAATCCGATAAGTGCATAATGATTATTATAAAATCTGAAAGTTGTCACCCCTTGCCCCGGGCTGGTGCCCCGGGTCGTGACTCATCTCCATCCCCCGGCCGATCTTGGCAATCGGTGCAGCTTCCTGTTATTAAGGGGTAAGGGGGTGCGGTGTGTGCCCGGGTAAGGGGTGAATTGTGACGGACGGCTATTCAATTAGGCGTCGTTGGCACGCCGGCCAAGGTCGACCGCCGCCGCCGCCGCCGCCTACCGGCCCCGTTCGAGGGCTACACGCCCCCTTCTTCCGCTCCACGAGTGGCCCCTCAGATTATCATTAACGGGGCGGAGGGGGTGGAGCGAAAAAACCGAACCCTCCCACCCTTTTATTAATATCGAACGATATAGCCTAAGGCGTATCGGCAACTATAGTATGCAAATATCCCTCTAATGGATGAGGTGGAATCACATATCAAATTTCACTACTTCGAGAGGCATCGCACTCACGATAAATTTCTTATATTGAAATAAGCGCATTACAAATATACGTAAATATTGTCAGTCTCGACCACGGTACCTTATAGTATCTTTCTTACTTTCACATTCCTCCGAGGAAGGTGTGGATTCTCGTCGAGGGAAATTATTTCACCCTTGTTAGCATTTAAATTCGTCAATATAATTTGAAGGTTTTTTACGATACCTACGTGTCAGCTCGTTTAAATCTCCGTTGAGTTGGGAAACAGAGACTATATATATACGGTCACAAGGGGGAGGTAAATATGTACAGATATCGTCCCCTAAGGACTAATGAAGTAAATGGTTTTACAGCCGGCACGGAGCCTTTTTAGCATATCTCTGGTAGGGATCCCCGGCCGGGTCGAATCGATGCCCTAGGGCGGCAATAAAATCTGGAGGGAAATTTCTAGTTGAAGATCCGGTACCCTGATTCGACTATTACTGAGAACGGAATTATATCTGATTGGTCATGGCGCTCGGAATCGATACATCATCTCCTCATCATATCGCCTAAATAATATTATATGAAAATTATGACAGCGTATCCTGTACCAGGAGAATGCTGTCAGCTCGTTATTAATCTCTGCCGGTAATTTATAACTAGCGATTGGGATTTCATAATATTCTTAAGTTATAACATCCAGAGTTATAACATCCACGGTGTATCACTGTAAAATCAGCGTGCTAGAGGGAGTGCAGGATTTAGCGGAAACGAGATGAAAACCTACTTGGCGATGATTTGTGAGGTTGAACCCCGTAGTTTTTAGTCGCTAAATGTAGTTTGTAAGAGCAAATAGCGCCAGGATGCCAACAAGAACAGTTAAGGACCCATTATCAATTCTTCCCCTCGTATAAGACTAAGTATTTCAGCCTTTAAGCTGTTATGGAGAAACAATTGAAAGCCCAAGCATTTAATAGCTCGTCGAGACAACGGGGGGGATTCATGGTAGCGAGAAGCTGTCCCGCTTACGGCATAACAACAAAGCGAATTATGAATTTCCGCCGTACGATTTAAATTCTGCAGTGTTGTCCGTAGGGGTGGCAGGGGAGAGGGTGTGTCATTAGAAACTCGAGTAATTCAGCCGGTCTTATTAAACTTAGTCAGATGCATTGCGGTGGGATAAGATTTCACGACCCCTAGTGTCGGGTAGGGTGCTCGGATCTGATGAGTAAACAGTTTTAATAGCCGGCAAGAAGGCCGTCGGTATGATAAGTAGGGTGGGTCGTTCCACTGGGGGGAGGGTGGAATCGATGCCCTCGGGGTTGTGCGGCAATAAGGACGCAGACATCATGTTCCTAAGAGAGAGAGAGAGGGAGGGAGGCAGACTGTGTGTTTGGCCAGCGGCCTGTGACTGATAATGAAATTATAATTCGAACGGTCGTGGCCCGATAAAGTAAAACTCCGCCGCCGCCGCCGCTGCACTTTAGACGCGTTACGTCCCATTAAGTGCCCCTCCGACCCTTTCTCGACGCTTAAAAGAATTATAACCGTGGCAAAGAGGACGCGCTCCCTTGCCACCCCACCGACCGCTCCAATTCATTAAACAGGGGGTGCGGGGGACGTTATGGGTAAGAAAGAAGAATCGAATTTTCGAGGGTGGTCGGGGACATTTCCCTAAAAATGTCTAGAGCTTTATTCGTGTAAGGGAGGCCCGCGTTTTCTTGCCACGCGACCCACCCCTACTTTTCAGACGGGGAGGGTCTCACGTCTCGGTCGGCTAGTCTCAGAGGCGTTATGAAATTTCCGACCAAGATTTACTCGAAGGAAATTTACGAATAATGTAAGTCTGCACGCACATTTAAAATTCGTTAAGTTCCTTACTCATTTCTTCAGATGTTACCGCAAATTAATTACGTCATGGCCACTTAATGTGGGAAAAAGGTGAATTCGGATAGTGGCCACAGGACGTATCCTTATGCCAAAGTTACAATATTACGTTTTACGTCATAATCGGAATATATACGAGTTACCAATATGCAGATAAACATATGTATATTCTTATTCTTATTAAAAACAGAGCGTTCATAAATCCAGTTTGTTAGTTAGGACCGGAATAACGGCTTCCTACCAAAATTGATGGGAAATTCTCCGTTATATCCCCGTCTAAAGTTAATTTGAAAAGCATATTGTTGAAAAAAAAAATATTCTGCACTTTCCTAGGACGTATACCACATCCCGTTTAACAGTTTGTTGGGCGACCCGCCACACCCTCAGGAATTGGTTAAACTGTAACGACCCTTTAGAAATACAGGAATCCCTGTGTGCGGGCCGGGGCTAATCCAGCGATTGTACGGCTAACATAGTCGGTTCGATCCTCCCCCACACGCAACCCCCCACCCCCGTGGGGGGGCGTAAAGCACAATCGGCGCATCCCTCTGACCCTCTGCTCAGCTAGTGCTAATGCCCCGTGCCGGGAAGCAACGGGCCGCCGAGTCCTGGGCTTTTACGTCTACACGCTCGGATATTAATTAAGCGAACCCCCCCCCCGCCATTCTGATAATCCCGAACCGGCTCCGATCAGGGGATTGTTCAAAGAAACATTGTTTAGTCAGTCCACGTTGTCGCGATATTATTTTTTTTGTTTCTTCATCCCCCGGAATCCTGGCCACGCAGTGGCCGTAAGTATGAAAAGAATAACCGGCAGGATAGTTCGAAGCCAGACCGTGATGACGTGCAACTGAGAATTCGTACGTTAGTTTTCGCAGACCGGGATACGATGGCAATTAAACGCGTACTATTAAATAAGGGTTCTCCGAGGAGGGGGAGGGGGTTAGGTCCTCTAGCCAATTCATCATTGGGTTCCATTAGGGCTGTATTATTTGTTAAATTGGTGTCAATTCTTGGGGCTCCGTTCCGGTGGGCGCCCAACCTAAATGAGCCCACAGGTCTCCCAATATCCCCCCTGATTCATTCTTACTGTCAACCAAAGATTGTCACCATTATTCATACAATCGTGCTCGTTGCTGAACAAGAAGAAATTCATCCAATTATGGCCACGAGTTTGTGTGCCGGTATGTTTTTCAACAACACAGTATGTAGCCAACGATATATTTAAATTTACAGCTGTCGGCAGTTTCAATAAAATGTTTAAATTATTAAGTTAAATTGGTTATGATTTACTCGACGATTTTATTCATTACTAGATAGCATCAGGAAAACCAATGAAATACTTATTAGGCATATTTGTAAAGGATTAAATAATTAAATTTGAATGATCCTGCTACACACATTGACTTACAATAACTTTAATTCCACTATAAGATTCAGATAACAGACAGTTGCAAAGTATCGAAGCGAAGTATTACTATGTAGTTACTACAAGAACTAGTCTGGAGCGATTTACCTCCTTTCGAGCGAACGTATATTTATAAACATATCCAGTACAGCGAAATATGGAATAGTTGATCGAATGTGCACTGCAGGTTGGTCAGCTGGAAAGAGATAAAAAGCCTTTTCGTTTCCAATGTCCCGGACGCTCCGGATATCTAGGGATGCGTCATAGCAGGCGCTAATATTGCGCTTATCAACAGCGCCCCGACACGCTCTATTATCTTCTAGGGCAGTTTCTTTCCCATTTCCTCCCCAAAGGGAAGCGGGATTATAATAGGGACAGAGGGCGTTTTATCTTTTCCTCAGTCTTTTACAGACGTGCTAACACCCGTACTTCCTGAATTGGTTGCAGACTGAGTATTTTTTTGTTTGTATTTTGAAGTAACAAGTAGAATTTTTTAAATTATATTTAGTAACAGAGCGATGAGATGACGCTAGTGTAATCTTGACGGAGACTCCACCAATTGATGGTACTCCAGCCATCGCTAGACAGTGAGGAAATCGCGTGGCCATCAAGAATTGAGAAGAATGGTGGATTATGCAGGGCTGGTTTTTTCAACAAATATCAGAGCGGCTATTGAAGCGTAAGAGGGAAGAGAGTGTGAAGAGGGAATGCCAAGCTCTGACACTGAATAAATAATATTGTAATATAGAAAATTGGATGTCCCAATCAGTCGGCACTAGGGTCCCAAGTCTCCACTCTGGGTGGAATCTAAATCAATATAACTATGGTTGGCGGTACAGGAAGGATTGGTCAGCCGGAAAGAGATAAAAACAGGGTAGTGTGGAGGGTTTAACACTTGGGGAAATGTGTCACTGAACGCTGGAGCCGTCTTAATGGGCCGTTCAGTGGATGCGCTTTGGGGCGGCGACGGTCTTTATCGGCTCCCAGTGCAGCTTCCTTCCTGGCCTCCAGGCCCCCTCCGTTCGGCGTGTGCACGGCCTATTACCGGATTGGTCACACAACGGTGGGGGCGGGATGACGTCAGTTTCGCGCAGTGGGTCACTCGGATAAGGTTGCTCCCTCGGTTGAGTCACCGCCGAGATGGATCTGGCTCTCCCCGGGAGGCTCTTAATTATGTGAGAATCCCGTAGCGGGCGGGGGTCAACGCCCTAATTGGAACCTTATTAGGGTGGCGGTGATCCTCCTTCAAAGCGAGCCGGCTCCTCTCCTCTCGCGTTTGGCTCGTTACGAGACGAAAAATTGATCACGCTCCGTCGAACGGAATAATCCGTCCGGTTTAGTCCTGACCTCCGGCCGACTCCGAGTATCGGTTTCCATGGTGAAAATAATATCTGGCCGCCTACAGAAAGCCGTAATACTGCGCCCTCTTTTCTGGAACGGCCGTTGTGGATATGCCGAATCTTTCACAATTCATAACTGACCCCAAATATGGACGAGGATTTTTATTGTACTGGTCGAAAGAACGGTTCGTTCAATTCAGCCAATACGTCATTCCAAATTGGGTTCCAGTCGTCGAATGAATGGCAGTCCGTCTTCTATCCCATGGGTCTAATCTTGGGTAGATGATCCGTTTATAATTAGAGTGGGTCGACAAACCTAGTGGCCTGAACAACTCTGCACGGTGACTGATTGGTTAACTACCACACCCCCCCTCGCACATCTCTTCAATTACAACCCGATACTTCAAAGGGGACAGTCTTTCCCATCCCGGCTCTTGGCCCAATTTGGAATTCGACTACGGGCAATTTTGGCCTACATATGGCCTCTCCTCGCTGCAATGCGATACGCCGCAACGAGAACCCGAGCCCAACACAATGCTAATAGGTAGTCTCCGAATAAAGCTGATTCATTTTTTTATACAATCTACTGTCACTTCATTCCATCCGTGGTCTGTCTTTGTTGTATACTTACAGTCAGTTTAACAGATGACACATTTTGTATAAGATATTTTGCATTTTTTAATTCGCCATCTGCAGTCTTTATTGCCGAGTGGAAGGGGACCCCCCTAGGCCAACTATACCGCTCCCACCGCTGTCTAATGATGAGTCAACAGTGGACCGCCCATTGTCATCCCTTACTTGGCCATCTACATTTCATAATTATTACCGTCCACATAATATTACTCCTATTATTGTCGCGACAACGCTGGACTGTTCTCTTTTATGAAACGGCATTGTTACAAAAACTTTTATTCCAGTAATTACTACTCCTCATTTTTGGGCCTCCCCATCGATACGGGGCCTAGTTGAATGGCGTGAACGGCGGTGGGTAGTGGGATTGTGGCCGCGGGTCACGTCAGATGGTCGCTCCTTATAAACACGGACCCCTCTCCCCTTTTTGCCGCTATTGTCATGCTGATAGGGGTCCCCATTGTCCCCGCCCCTGGGGCTCTCTGGGTAACTGGGTTTCTGATACACTCTCTGTGTCAAGGTCCTCCGAAAAGAGGATGATATCCCTGCACACTCTGTATCCACCGGAAATTTGAACTCATCCGGTTCATCCTATGCGTATCCAGTAATCATAAGAAAAGAAAGGCGTGGTACCGGACTATTAATTTAATAAGAAACCATTAAACTAACACTATTTGTTGGATCTGTAAAACTTTTGAAGTTTTACAGGAATAGTATCAGGAGTTTTGTGCTCGGATCAATTTCAAGCTTACGCCCTCCGAAAATTCTTGTTTAAATTGAAAATTCGAACGCGTACGTGCCCGCCGTTTTATCTGCCTGTCGAGGACATTTACGGGAACTGTCGGAAGACTATCGCGGATCTTCTATTCGTGTAAGACGCCGGTAGAAAAAAAAGAAAACTGTTAGGCGAAATTGGGTCCAGGTTGAGCGCGGCGCTGATCCTTCTAACTGATATATAGGCTACAAAAAGAGGAGCCGGTAGCGAGCTTTCTTAAAGCGTGGGATGGCGGAGGGAGGGTGGCGGGTACTTTCTATATATATATATATATATATATATATATATATATATATATATATCCCCGTAGAGGGATCTGGATGCATCAGTCAAGGGAAGGGAAGATTGATCTTTGGCGGCTGGGGCGGGGGCGGTTGGGGGAGGATTGGACCGATGTATAAAGCATGACCGGATAGAAGATCGGCACGGACGAAACAAAACGTCTTTTTTAACTCTCCCACACCCTGCAGACGTGCATTGAATCCGCCGCCGCCCTACCTCCTACTAAACGTGATGAAAATATCACACATCCTGAGCCATACCCTTGTACAAATCCAAACAGCACTTTTTAATACAATACAAGTGTACATATTGATAGAAACAAAATACGAATATTTTTTCTTTCTACATTATTTGGACCCTTATAGAATTTAAAATCGAAATAAGGTTTTGAACTGCCGACATTGTAATGCAAAATAATCAACTACGGTCAGAAGCGTTCATATTGCTATAATTGTACGTGTATGCACTTACATGTTGATGAATGAATATATGAAACTTATATAACGCTTAAATAAGGATTCGTTTGGGGGTCAGGAAATGCTGCATTGACAGTTCTGACAGAATTTCTAATCGGAAGTAAGCGTGAGCGTGAGAAACATCGGTTACGATGATTTTTTATTGGTGGAATGTTGCGGTCCAAGCTGGAGATCGAGTAGGCGAGTTTAAACGCAGACTCAGCTAGATTGACGACGTTCAATAATGCCTACAATTGTACAATAGTTTCAACGGCCGGCGGGGACAAGAGTTGAAACTTGCTGATATCCGTATTCTGCGTCCCTTCCGTTTTGGGGGCAGGCAGGGGAGGAAGCCGACGTACAGCGGCCAGCCCAGCCAGTTGTGTCTCAATCCAGGAGGATCACAAGTTGTGCTGAATCAGGTCGCAAGTTAACTGAGAGTGCAGCCGCCGCCGCCGCCGCCCCGCAAGGAGTGCCAGCCCACCTCCTGTCGGACAATGGGCGCACTCAGAACTGGACCGCCCCCCAGACCGAATTTGATTAAATGGCCGAAATCCGATTAATCGGCTCCACCGCCTCTCTTCCACCCTCCCGGTAATCTGCTCGGGCAGGGTTAAACTTTAAATCGGTCGTTTTTGCTGTTTTTTCCTCCCCCCTGCCCACCCCCAACGGCCGAATGCACTCTAAAATCCCTCAGATTGAAGGTGAATGACCCCGCAACCCTGAATTAATTAAACCCCGGCGTCAGTAGCTTAATATTGAAGGAATTGAGTTAATAATAAAATATTCTTTTGATTTTATTTCTGAAAAAAATCTCTAGCTGATATTGACCTTTTTCCGCCTCTTGGGTTCCGATATTTATACAATAGCATACCTACCCAGGATGGCTACGCAAGGATCATCATTCCTTAGAAATATTATTATCAGCAACCAGTAACAATTAGCACCGAGGAGTACGAATATTAATTCCTTCACCATGTCGCTGAAGGAATGCTACTGGCGATTGTGGTAAACAAAACCTGTAAAAATTCAATTTTTTTGGCATGCTCATCATCAATAATGTTGCTACGTCAGCAACGTTTTAGTAGTTAGTATAGATTTTCTCATTAGATAGAGTTTATTTAATAACCATTATTTATACTTTCATTATATGGTTTAAATATTATTTGAGAGGAAATGGGGAATTCGTTAAAATTTATGAATTTTACCACCGTACTAAAAATCGATATTTTTTAATTATGTTACGGCGTTAATTAAAATTACTTAATTAGTTACCACCAATAAGGAAGTTGTTGAAGTGCATATGATTCGTGAATATATTAGAAGTTGTACCGGCTATGGGGTAAAGTTAGAATCTGAGCTAGCCCATAACTATTGAGGCGGTGAACACGGCAGTGGCTGAGTGGCACAATATATGCTTCACGTTCACCGCTCTCGGCTAACAACCCCCAGGAGGTAGCTACTCAGTGCTTTCCCACTTAGAAATTATTGTCGGCAGTAAAAGGACACCTTAAACGGCGACGAGGGGGGCGGGGGCGGAACCTCCGGGGAAAACACCGAGCCAGTTCCACCCCTAAAATGGGCGGGATTGCCGTTCCCGCTCCCAATAAGAAATTTTCCGTTATTAGTCTCTTGAGTTAGACCCGAATATTCTCGCCCCGACGGCCTCCACCGTTCGTTGAAATTGCGAAGAGGAAATGTCCGATGGAATCGTACACTGAAATTGATCCAGAGCATTTTCTTTCTAAGAAAAGAAGAACTAAAGCAAACGGAGCGCTATTAGTGATCGTTTCGAATTTTATAGTTGAACAAATTTACATGTTGTCTACATATCATATTCATAACTATTTCAAAACAGAAATACTTCATCGATTACTTCAAATAGCAAACAGGAAGATGTGTTGAATTTCCACGGCAGAGGCCAAAATATAAACGTATAAAATCTACAATAAGATTTGTAAGTATGAATATATTTTTCATACAGTTGCACCTGCAACTGTGCTCTAGCACCATTAAAATTTGTATTGGACTGCATAGTTACCGACGGAAGATTACTAATATGGTGCAGGTATTGACTGAGAACAAAGTTGAAAATTGGTTCAGCAGACGCCTGAAGTTATGTTATCCTGCTAGAGATTTTAAGTTTTCTCAAATAAGAACTAGTTCATTGTTTAATCCGAGTATGCTGGATTGATGAAAATTGTTAATGATGTTTTATTTATGGTAAGGTAAGCTCGGGCATGAAATTGAGCCGGTCGGGGCAGTTTATAAGCGATAGAGAGGGTGGCCCTGTGAGTGTGGCCCTCCGGCGGGATCCTCTCGGGGCAGTGCAGAGAGATAGAGAGAGAGAGAGAGAGCGACCAGTTAACTGTTAAGGGAGGCGACACAGTTCCCCCCGGAGGAGACTTTGTAGCCTCCCACTAACACTTACCAACCATTCCCCCAACTCGGCTACCGAATACTGGCAGGGGAAGTTGTGCCCTGTTTCTGTTCTCCTCCCACCCCCCACCAGCCCCGCACTGCTCGAGCTAAGTTCCGCCATTGCCGGCCCACTAACACAAGGATTATAACTTTAAGTGGCTCCCCCCTGCCGCCACTGCCCGCTCCTACTGTGGCCTCTCGTAGAGAGACACACCTTAAACGGGCCACCCCCTCCAGCGACAAACGTCCCCGTCTCATAAGTGGCATACGGGCCGTCTTACCGGCGCTCCACTTTAATAAGCGCGGTCTTCCAATTATACCGGCTCCGCTCCTAATGAACCCCCGTCTTGTTTCACCCTTCTGTTTCGGCTTAGATTCGGCGATGCTAATGAATTCGCCCGAGTACCGGGTCTATTTTCCTAGGCCTCCATCTACATGGGCAACGGCTCGGATGTATCCAAATTAGGGTAGTTTTTCAGGGAAGATTCTGTCAGTGGTGTGTTAGTAACACAGTGCGCTGTCACTGCAGCCTTAATGCCCCTGACCATATTCCCAACGTCCGTATTTTCTGCCGTATTCAAAGCTTTGCCTTTTCCGGGTAAGTGCCCTAAATGGAACGAGTCCTCCTCTCGATGGACGAAGTGGACGCTGTGATTCGCCTAGTTCTATGATTCTGTACTTTACATTTCACCATCTGTTTGTATTTAATGATATGTATATAATGATACTGACCTCTAGTAGTGAAAAAATATTTCAATAGTAATGGTAGAAAGAATAACAATACATAAGAATAGTTTTATGTTTATATAATTCGTTGTATTAAAAATTCCGGAAATGATTGTAAAAGGAAATTGGTGCGAAAGCGGGGTAATGCATGTTTAGCGAGGCAGACCGCGACGGAAGGGAACAACCAAATCTCATCTCTCTGCTCGGTATGAAAAAGCCGAGAAGGCGGAATGTTTAGGATTCAAATCTCGAAGCGGAAAGGGACAGCGATTTTATTCAAAATTAAACTCCGGGTCGGAAAATGTCGTACACGTATAATATTATTGGAGGGACGTGACCGGGATCAATTCGGGCGGCTTTAGGCGCCGTCTTCAGAGGTCACACGAAATTGTTTGAATTTCTCCCTTTATGAATTACCCAACCGGTTTCCGAGGTAAAAATACGCCGAGCGAAGTAAGTAAGTAAAATCACTTAAACGTCAATTAGCCTTTAGAGAGAGAGAGAGAGAGAGAGAGGGAGGGAGAAAGATAGAATGAGAGAGAGAGAGCGAGAGTTTCACTTTTTTCCATTTTTATAACATCCCCGCGATTCCGTGTAACAACAGTTTCGTTAACCGTTCCAGTGAATGCAAATCAGGCAATTTTAGTCAAGTGGTACTTCAGATTTTAATTTTGCCCCACTGGGCGGACAATTTACATTTCAATATTAATAACGATTCTCACGAGGTCACAATAGAGAAGTGTTTCCGCGTAACAACGTTTTCCTGTTTTTTACTTTTTTTTTATAAATAACTTCACCCCAAAAAAGGAAAAAATTTTGAATTCATTTGTTTTAAAACCCTGAATATTCTCTCCAGTAACGACCGAGTGTATAAATGTAATCTTCTTTGGCATAAATTATTTTACCCGACATCAGATAAAGGCCTTTTTCTCGCTACCCATCGAACTAATATAAAACCCTGGTTATAAAGAAAATGTGGAAAAATGTTATTATCTCCGGTTAATTACCCGGGTCCCGAATGCAAACGATCGAAAGCGTTTGAAGCTTCATTCAGGCCGGATAACGAGATCTGAGGTCAGAGGTGGAAAGTGAATTATTCAACAGCCATTAATCCATTACCGACTAGCGGAAATCAAGTCCTCCTTTATCGGCTAATCCGCTGTTAGATTTTGATTACAATATTAACTGTCGCAATCCATACTAAGTGTCCTTCTGGAAAATAATTTATTCAATTACATTATAAATTGTGGACGACCTATTCAAGCCACGAATTTGAATTTTCTTGCTCAAAATGTCAAGAATTTAACATTTAATGTGAACATTTAAGATCTGCATACATCCACGAAACAATTTGCCGAAGCCAAAATTGCAATAGCTCTATAAGCGGTTTCGATATAATGCGATATTTATAAGAATGCAAAAATTATCCAGATCTTCCAGAATGACCTTCTAATTATCTCCTTCCAGGATTCCGGGACTCCGGGAAGAAGGCATGGACGATATTTTCTTGTGAGCCCTCTAGGATTTCGTGCTCATCTCTCCTTCAATCTCCGTGGAGGCGGATAGACGCCACTATAGTTTTAATGAATTAACACAGTCGTCGACTATGTAGGCATAGTGACAATTATAGGTAAGGTCTGTAGAGCCGAGGGGTGTCCTGAAAGGCAACGGTGAAGGCACTCGGGCGGAGAGAGGTAACACGAGCCGTGTTGGGCCGGGAGCATTGTTAGTGACGGCCGAGCCCGCTGCCCACAGTACATTGCCCACAGTACACTGCCCACTGCCCTCTGCCGAGTGCCGATTAGTTCCCCGTATCTGTTTCAACAACCGACGTCGGCTATCGTCTTACCGGAAGCAAGCCACCCCCAACGCACCACCATTCCATTAGACCCCGCGTCGCACTCACTTTACGTCCGCCCGAGACCAACGGCCAAGCATACCGACACCGTCAGCAGCTGCAACGGCTCTTATCCTTCGAATTAAGACTAGTACAAGCTGTCTTCATTGACGCGGTAACCGGTTGTAATCTTTCAAACAACAGTTCAAGGTCGAGCGATATATCACTCCGGATCTATTCGCGAATGTTGCTTCAAATCGGTGGCTTCTTTCTGAAATGCTCACAGGACGCATCACAATTTAATACCGGCGGTCCCACATGAGGGGGAGACCCCGTTTATGGGATTAATTATCGCCGGTCTGTCTGTCTATCGGTAAAGGGCCTTTGGGGGGGAGGCCTCTATATACCTGGGCTCCAATCGACGGTTACCGGTCAAACATGGGGCCGTCACGGGGACTTATGTATTTTTTCCCCCTTCCTCCGACCCACCCGCCACCCTCCCGCTACTCCCTTCAGGATGCGGCCAATTAATAACGAGGGTCTAATTAGAAAGGGCTTTGAGGGAGAGCGGGACCCCGACTAATGACTGTTTGGCAACATTGTGGCCGAGGGAGCTTTGATCAACAGACCCATAGCCGGTTGGCCCCCACCCCCGCCCCACCGACCCCATACCGCAGCCCAAAGTATGGCCCCACCCCAAACCGTGGCCTAATACTAAGCTCCATTAGTACCCGATGCACTAGAAACACTTCAACGGAAAAGGGAATGGCTCCCACTAACGAGGTTTTGGATAATTTATTAACCCGACGGAAATATTGCTTTTATCAGATAACGAAACAGCTTTCCGATTCCAAACCTCAGAGAATAAGATGTACAAGGGTCTGAATATATACGAGTGTTTACATCACTCGTGTAATTTATTTAATTTAAATAGCTTTCCCTGACAACCCAAACTTTCCTTGCGGACGCCTGAATAGAAAGTGGCCGTGCGATATACACGTACCAGAAAAATAGGCAAATAAATAAATTCAGAAAAAAGGATTGTATTGTACAGTTGTGGAAATAAAACATTTAACAAAATTCAAAGAATTTGAAACAATATTCCCCTCGAATTAACTGATAAAAAATGTGTTGGTTATACTCAATAATTAGTCTTATAATATCTTTTCTAGGTTCTGCGGGGATTTGGAATACTATCCCTCTTCTGTCCCCACCCTCTCTGTCCGGCTCCATTTTCTTACTGTTGTCATTAAGTCCCTAATTGTTATTAGGGACGATGTTTCGTCAGTTAATTAGCGAGGCAATTACCCGCCCTTTCTCCACTCTCAGTGCACGGTTCTTACGTTGTGTTATCAGTTTACGCTCTAACTGAGTATTGAAAGCGGTTTGATTGGACAGGATTAAATTATTAATTCCAAAACCAAAAATTAGAACCTATTTTATCCAACAATGTTGTATAAAATAAAGCCTTACAAAATAAGTAAGGTAATGTGTACTAAACGAGAAGATTACCAACATTGTCATATGACAAAATATATCATGTGTGGACTTTTATTATATACTAATATATAATAATATATATTATATATTATTTGTATACACGTTTGAAATAGTTTGTAAATACTGTGCACTATTCAAGGAAACTAGAAATGAGATGTAACTAAAATAAAGAATACCACGGCGCTGCATATAGGCTAGCCCGGCTTACAGAACAGTAGTGCGGGTTAGTATTAGAAGCGCCCGACAGAAATTAACAGGGAATTGGATTATTCCCTCATTACGAAATATTTTAGTTTGGTAAATTCTTTTAAAATTAGAATTAAATTGGAGAAAAATTAATTACTCAACATTCCAGTTTCGGTGAAAATTTAAATTTTATGACAATATGTTAAAATAAACGATATATAGATATAATTTCCTCTTCAGTAATATTATTGGAACAGTGAGACGTAGGAAAAATAATTTTTCTTATTACCTTCTGAATAAAATATTTTTCTTCGTAAATAAACGACTTAAATGGTTAATCACATTGAATATTAAATTGCCCAATATGTTCCAATAAAACAGCACAATGTTTCAGGCACAATGATTGTAGATCTTTTATATTAAAATATGTTACACTGTCCCAGGAATGTGTCGGCCACTGTTTGAACGAGAAAGAACAATTGCAGTAACACAAGAAGTGAAGTAGGCAATGTATACTGCAGCGCATTCGTCCATGCGACTAGGAATATACCGGCGAATATATAATGTTATAATGTAATATATATAATGTTAATATATAAGTTGAAAACCCGGCCCTTCGGTAGAGGAGATCCCGAGGTGGACGAGTCAATTTTCCAGTCATGTTTTGTAACTCGCCCGGGTTTTTATGTTGTCCGGGCGGTTGGTGTGTAAGGGTTGTATTTATCAGGTTGTGCACGTATAACCCCGCCTACAACCACCCCCGGCTCCGGTAACGGCATCATCAATCAGGGCGGCAAACATTGTTCTAAAACAAACTCTCGGCACTGGCATTGGTGGTGGTGGCGGTGGCGGGGCACACATCCAATCCAAGATCGAGGAGGCGTTTCCGATACGTGTACTATATACTGAATTCTCCCTCTCACTAACACACCACTCTCCCCCCCTCTCTCTCTCTCTCTCTCTCTCTCTCTCTCTCTCTCCGAGGGTTTTCGACCCCCCGGAATTGCCCCGGACCAAAGTTGTACACCAACCCTTATGTCACCTACAATTCCATATTTACAAAACGTAGATATTAAACGAATTCCCTTTAACTGTTATGCCTTTAAAACCATTTATATTTCAATACTTCTGGTCGTATGTTGCAAGTATTTTCGTATATCTGTGATATTATATGATCATCAATAATTGTTACGCATTCATTATTATTCAATAGCATTTCTTTTACCTATCGCTCGTTGAGATAAATGGTTAATATTCTATTTGGAGAGGAGATTGGAATTAATTTGACATCAATTTAAAATTTCGATTGATTGAAAATTTCTTGTTCGCCGTTTTGAACGGTGCCCGAACACGCTACGTTGGGTCGCTCTGCACAAGGTGTGGCTGTCCATTTTCTGATCATTGTTTTCCGCTGTGATTTTGCTGATATTAACGTGTTTTTATTCAGTGATTAAACCTTTCTTCGAGATCTTTCATATGTTATTGAAACTTACCCGCCGATCTCAGACAGAAATTTCTGAATATTACAATTTATAGTTTCGGTGTAGCATCGTAATCGTATCCGGTGTGCTGAAAGTAACCGTACAGCGTTCGGGTCATATAGGACCAAACAAATGAGTGCTGACTCAATTTAATTCTGGATTCGACGCTTCCGGGTCCTCGGGAAACGTCGATCGCACCAGAGCCGGAAAGCATAAAAGGGACTAGGGAGTCCTGGTCCTTCCGAGAGAGGTAGGAGCATCAGTTAAATCGTGGGCGTGTGTTTGGGAGGGTTTGGATGGCATGAGACAGCGATTGAATTTGCGCCACCCGTATCGGGAGTGACAAGGTCGGATTGAAAGATGGCTCTCCTAAGATAACCGGAGACGCCCTCCCGAAGAGAGCCCAACACAGCCGACAACGTGTATTGATCGCGATCAATCAACGCGATTCCCAAATTCCGAGCCTTTCCAATTAGACCGGATTTATCGACTCCAATTTCCACTCAGAGGAACGTCTGTGTTACCTAATTATTTCAAGAATTCTGTCGATCTCAGTGATACTTCGAAGTACGCGCCAGTCTAAAATATAGTTTCTCGATACAGACAATAATTACGAGCCAGGCGAAATGATTAATCCGTTTTCGAATTTTTTAAGAAATTAAATTGCAAAATAGCCTATCTGATGAATAAAAAACTGGAAAAATACTACTCACCTTCAGTCCATGAGAAGTTCAGGCAAAATAACACGTTGGACGTGCGAATGAATGTCTTTCATGACTTTCAATTCATAGAGAAGCGCACATTCACTCTTAGAAATCGTTCAGTAGAACAATTTAATTAGAATAATTATCGAGGCGATATTTCGTTATAATATAAATGAATTCATGATGGAAATATTAATTTGTTCTATGTTCATACTAAATAACGGGCTAGTAACAATATGGTAACTATTCCGGTGAATATTCTTAACCGGCATCATACCGATTCCTCCTTAAACTGTCACAACGTGTGGAAGGATTTCATTTTGGCGTAAAATATGCCTGGCTATAACGTGTGTTATTAAATACAAAAAAATAGTAGGAGTAAAACACACGTGGGCCTTCTGGAAACGTTGTTCCAGTCCACAAACTTCGGCCTACTGACGATATACAACACGGCGTAGGGTGGAAATATGGATTGGCTTCGAATTCCCTTAAACCGGCGCCCGTTGAAATAACCGATTCGGAGAGCGCCGAGGGGTCAGTGCCTCGAGAGGAAACAAGTAAACGAACAAAGGGGCGTTACGATAATAGGATATATATATATATATATATATATATATATATATATATATATATATATATATATAATATAAAAGCAATATAGCGTGTGGAGGGACGCGTATCATTTCCGCGTGTTGTGGGGGTGGAGGTCGGGGTAAGGTGGCCGGGTAAGTAGAAGGGAGAGGGTCCAGGGGATCAAAGTCTGAGGAATAAATGGGAGACGCCCGAAGAATAAGAAGGATAATGTGGGCGCTTTAAATCTCCACAGCTCGATAAGGATCGGGAGGAAGGAGCGGGCGAAGAGGGGCTGGCGGGCCTCGGCCCCGGGGGGAGGATTTGGGATTGACACGGGGACGTGTTTTGAATGATATTAGGAGAGAGGTGGATGAGCGAGGAGACCAGAGCACTAGGAGACGGCCGCTCTCTCAAGTGTCCCGCCCGACAAAACAACTGGTCTAGAAAACGACCTAGAATTCAATTTCAGACTATCGATATTTTTCACCATACGGGTGTAATTGACTAAAATGTAAGCTGAATTCTTAAAGATGGGAGAAAGGAGAAATTACTTAAAACTACTAGTGTATTATATTTACTATTGTATTCAACATGGAAATGGTAATAACTGTGTATAGAAGTAGTACCGGTAGGACGTATCCAAAATTATTCATAACAATTACTTAACGTTAATAAAAATTAACGCTCATTTTAGGATACCGTTTGTATATTCTCTATACGAGTGATAATTTCTAAAAATTCGGAGAAAACTCCTCGGGACCATCGACGGATTGGGGAATATCCGTATGAAATAGAAGAGGCAGATTTTCATGGCCATTTCGTTTGGGGCCCCGAAAGCCCCACAATGGATACATTTTTTTTGTAGGTATCGGTCGGGCTCCGCCGGCGGTCGAGGGGCCGATATTTTCGGCGACGTTTATTGCCCGCCTTTTACGACTTTGAGAACTGTTAAAGGGTTTAACGATGATAGACGGACAAAGACGAAAAGCCCGCTTCGGGCCGTTTTAGCCAAGGAAAGTTTGGCTTGAAAATGAAATTTTCAGAAGATCAGCGGCCCACTTGGGCGTATAAGAATTCTGTTTGTATTCCTATCATGTGGACCATGTCGTTATCGAACATCTTCAAGTGATTTTCCAAGGCATTGGGAATATTAGAAAATATGCTCCTTTAAATTTACAAGAATATTTTATTCTGAAAAAACACGATTGTTTCCTATTTTTTCCCAAAACGACTTAAATAATAAAAATATAATTTAATGACCTAGCTGATGTTCCATTTTCCACAAAATATAATCAAAATACACGATATTGACAAAAAAAAGTATAATTACTCTACATTTTCAGTGAGATCAGGGCGGTCTGGCAATGAAAAACTACGAATTATATTAAAGAATTTATTGTATGGCAAACAAACGGATATAAATGGCAAAACTTAATTAGAATCGGGAGCGCTTTCTGACGTGAAATCGTCGCTTTGGATCTTATTGAAAATGCCCTTGAGCAAGTTGACCCGCCTCTCGAGCTCGTCCATCCTCGACAGTGACGTGTCCACTCTTGAAACCACGCTGTCCACTCTCTTCTTAAGAGTATTGCCTGAAATTGTGTACGTGAGCTGAAATAAGTGATGGTGGGAAGTAATTTTCCGATTAATCTAAGATTAACACTAATACATTAATATTTATGCCACATATATAAGACCGACGAATGTTTTATACGAAGCGTAAATTAAACTCAATTACTTAAACTTACATTTTGTTAAGCTTTGTATATTCTGCTTACAGTATTCGCCGCAAATTTGCAGCACCTCTTCGTTTCTGGCCTGTATGTCGCTCATGTTCGCCCCGAGAATGTTCAGACAGAGCAGTGCGATCGGCAAAAATTTAAAAGCAGTCGAAATGAAGTTATCGTACAACATAACAATAGCAGCAGCATTTCTTCGATGTGTCTGAAATATGGATTTTTTTTTCCGTCAATAACATATGTGAAACACATGTTTATTGCATTCGTGGTAAATTCTTTATAATATATATGAATGAAAATATTTTTCTATATAAAGGTTATGGACGTTTTACCCAATTAATGTCTGTCAAGGTATTTTCAATATTGGACCGTACAATCCGATATTCGTAGAAATTGTAAGTACCATCTTCAGTTTCCACTGAGACTGTGTTGACAAACCAACCGGACCTATTACCGACGGGATGTTTTGACGGTTGGATGTTGAATAAAAATCGCTATTCCCTATTATCCACTAGGCATCGTACAGTAATTCTACAGCCCGCTGTTCCCTGTCGGATGTTCGCTCTCTAAATGGGCAATTATTTATTTTTCAAGTATCCATTCTGGGGTTATTGCGCTTTTTTCTTCCGGCGTCTGGCCAATTTATTTGGGCTATTTATTGTCGACTTAGCGCCGACAGCTTTGTTCCGTTCCCTAATGTGACGGCGATTAAAGAGGGCTATATATGTGCGTGTGTGTCTGCAGATGCATTTATGAGGATGCAACGCGACTGCAATAAAGCGTTGTTTATCCCCAATAATGCTTTGCGGGCAGGACTCGTCCTCGCTCGCCTGGTTTACGAGCCGGTCTTTGAACAGTTGCCAACGGTCTCAGCCGGCGACGACAGCACTCCCTCTTCTCCTCCTCCGGGATGGGGCCGGGAGAAATGATTTATTTTTCTTTCCGAATAGTTTCCAGGCCCCGCCGCCGCCGTCTTCGAGCAGACGCCGCGATATTCCCGTTAATCATCCGAGGCCAACGTTTATGACATTCCTGGAGACGGCCGCTTGGATTTCGAGCGTTTGAAGCGGACTATATATTGTCAGTTTGCGTCAAACTGAATTTATTTGGACGGGGATATTTCTTCGGTCCGTCATAACCGTTCCCACCGGCGGAAATAACCCGTGGCCCCCTCCATCTTATGAACGATATCGCGGTTTCGTATCTTATCCTAATTTATTAACAGTTATTTGTCCGTTTCAAACAGTCCAATATGACTTATCACCTCTGGACGTTTGCCACCTTGTAATATCACAGTATATATGAATCATCTTTGAATTTTTTCCAATACGTTTTATACAATTAGTCGTAATCATTATACAATACATAATTTGTAATAGGATGTTCACTAGTGTTTCTTTTTAAACTACTAAGGTGTTCAACGAAAATTTACGCCTTGGATAATGTGGGAAATAATATTGATAAGAGTTTTTTTCCAACCATACAATGTAAGAATATGTTCCAGTTAACACTCGTCTGAAAATACTCGTTTATTAATTTAATTCTGGTTATTTTGACAATTTCTAAACAACCATACATATATCCACTACAACCGACACACAGTATAACGCTAGTCTTCCGGAGTGGAGTATTAGAAAAAGTATAACGGCCTGTTGTAAGGTGGGGGCGCGATTCCTAACAGTACAACAATATGTTTCCTTTAGGGGCGAAATAAGAAGCAGAAGGGCCGGCAAGTGGCGACGGATTAAGCTGGTAGAGCAAAGCATGAAAAACGACAGTATATCCCTTGAATTATTATACGAAATATGTTAGGGGGAAGAATTTCCCCTCGTCTTACCTTCCCCGACCTCCGCCGTAATAATAAAGTTCACGAGTGCTAAGCTTAAGACCGCCTTCCTCTCCTAGATGTATTTTTTCACGGAAAAGGAGACAAGAGCACGTGGCCCTTGCACGAACGTCTATAAATTTTCATTATTGGAGAATTTTGATTTTTTTAAAAGGCGGCCGGATATATTATTCAATCTACGAATCGATAAAATAATTTTCATTTTTTAATAGAAGCGTATTGCAGAAATAAAAGCGAATATATCAAAGTTCGAGTCATATTGTGTAGGCGTGTGAATATATAATATTGAAATGGTATCATATGAACCTACGTGTGGGGTGGACATATTGAAGAATGAAGTGGCGTAAAATTTGAACTTATTAGAAAGAGTGTAGTTCAGGATGAACAAATGGTCGGAACGAACCCGAATGAACTTAGCGGGGCAAAGTTGAGATTTACGATCTCCTTTAGCGACAGTCGGTTTATCTTCTGGGTGTCCCCGATTTCGCTCGGACCGGCCAACCAACGGCTAACCGACCGCTGAATCAGATTCAGGCTTTGGCGGGGCCCGGGATGAGGGGGCAGTAAATAAGGTCGGGCCCCAATCCCCGGTAAAGTTCGATTTAATTAATGTACAAGGACGATTCCATTAGGCGGGATTTGTCCCGCGTGATTTAAGGAGCGACCGCTTCCTTCCCAGTCCTGCAGGAACAGCGGAGTAGAAGATGGCCGGTAAAAGTGAGGGGGTATTGTCGGTTGATGGAGGGGGCGAGGAAGAAAGGCTCACCGCTGATAAATGCCCGGGGACAACTGCACATAAAGCCCCCCCGGCCGGGACTCCCGTTCTTTTATATATGTTAGCTCCTATATTGGATAAGTTGGGGATAGAAGTGGCGGCGGCGGCGGTGGAGAGCCGGCACATCTGGACCGGCATAGTATCTCAACCCCTTATGACGCCCCCTCCACCCGCTACCCCTTAAACTGCAGGAATATTGAGATAAATTGCGGCCCCCTTCAAATCTTGATGGCACTAACTTGTTAAATGAGACAATATCCCTCCCTTCTCCGACGCCTCAGAAAAAAGACACTGGGACAAATTGTTTCTTCCAGAGAATAAAACTGGACTTCGATGGCTTTCCTCGTCCGCCCACCCTCCGCGCCACCTACCCGTTACGCTCTTCTTAACCCAGACGAATTCCCTCTAAGAACTACTCCTATAATTCAATAGTTCGGAACGGCTATCTCCGTAAAATATTGATGAGCAATTCTGCCCTGGAATTCTGCCGCAGATAAAATTCAATTCCAACGTTTATTTAAAATATAACTTGGTTGTTATAATTAACAATATTCCTAACGAAAAACATGATTAAATACAAAAACAAATAATTTTTATTTACCGTTAATAATAAATGAAATGTTCGGCAGCACGAATAAATATCTGCTTAATATATAATATTCATACATATGTATACATATATATTTTCTAAATGAATGAACAATGAAACCAATGAACAACTGAGTGTTACACAAAAAACCTAATTATCGCAATAAATATCTGCGACAAAGACAGAATTAAATGGATGTAATTTCTATTTTGTCAATTAATTTTATTTCCGAATTAATACAGAATATTACTAGATCATTTGGCCGTGTAAATGTTGTGGAAATATTGAAGTATACAATTAAATAATTGGGGTTTAATGTTGCTAATAAATGTCAGCTTCAGAGGTGTGAATCTGCTTAATATTTAGCAGCAGATCAGAAGCGACTTCGCGGGTTAATGACGTAAGGAATTCGAGGATGGAGTTGAAATTATTATATTCCGTTGTCATAAACCGAACATCAAAGGCGGTTTATAAAAGGATTTGATAGAGACGGCTGGAGTCAATCGCAGCCTTTGCATGGTAAAGGGTCGCTCTCAAGTCACGAGTCGGGATGATGACCGAGAATGACGGGCTGGAGAGGGATGGAGGGAGGGATGGAGGGAGGGTCGGCTGAGAGGGAGAAGCCCTCACCTGGGCCGGGCTGGAAGTGCGTGCTGCAGTCACGGACCGCCGACAACGGCCCTTGAGGGAAATTTCATGGTCTCGACCACCAGCCCTCCTAATCATACCAACACCATCCGTCAAGTGAAACATCACTCGCCTTCCATAATAATAAGCCCCCTCAAACCATTCCATGAAATGAACTTCTCTACATTTAAATTCGCCTCCGCGAAAACAAACAGAACAGTAAGATCGATTCAAATTATTGAGACGTCCCTTTCTGGTTAAAAACAACGGCAACAACGGATTCTGATCCATGACACAGAACAAAAATAATTTTTTGAGATGGGGAATATGATAACTCATGCAATTTTCTGTTTCTGTATGAGTATTTCATTATTAATTATTCTTCTATTATATCCTCCAGCCAGTGTCCAGTAATATGGTGAAATATTTATGGCAGACCTCTGTAAGATTATAATAACAGTGTATGAGGAAATGTCAGCAATATTTTCACTCGGCGAGGGAATAATTGCGGACGCTGTAAAACAAGACGTAGTTTAATGATTGATTTGATGCCTCATTCCAGTTCTGCGTTACCCGTGGGTTTCGAAAGCCAATGTAAATTAATGCTTCACTTGGTTCTCATGTTTACAATTACAGTAATGAAGCTACTGTGTCACACTGGATACCGACGCAATATGACTAGTAAACTTTGAATTATCATAACGCGCAATAACATTCATTTAGCGTTCATGTAGTGGAGGAAACAGTTATATAATAGTAAATATAATGTATATTATAATAATAATTGGTTTTCATCTAGAGCGTTTAATTAGGCCACGGGATGAACAACGCGATTTGAGTTCTCAGATCCAGTGGTGGAGTATTCGGGTAATACGGCCGGCTATGGACGTTATTAAGGTTAGTTAATTAACAGCGGAATGGAAACAGATTTGTAATATGGATCGTTTTAATCCTACAAATAAATTTTTGAGTTAATTTCACTTTAATTAATTCAATATTGAATCGAGCCATTTGCCCTAGGCCCCTTGCGCTCGAGTTTCATAATTAGCTCCCGAATTTCCCCATTATAAAGGGGGCATAAGTTATCTGTTAACTTGTACTGAAATTGAAACTGGAGTTACCAGCCGAAAAATGAACCGCTAGATTACACGCTGTATTATTCCAATAACACAATATTATCGTAATATTACTGATATCATATTTTATACATATACCAGATACTTTATACCATAATATTCCAACGGAGCCCGTTGTTTTTCGACGTCGTCTCTTTGTTTGGTCACACGGAATGAAGTTTCGATATGTATAACAATATTATTTTGTTGCATATAATATTACTTATAATGCCCCGGCGTATTAAGGCCTTATTATTAAGTTAATTAATACTTCGTTAGGTATACTTTTCCTAGTTTTGGATAAAAGTTGGTGTGAGAAACCTCGCAGGGGGAACCTAAATCCACGTGTCCGGAGATGGTGGATACTACTGGCGATTCTACTTCAGCTATAAATGAAGGACTTCCGCCGCCTTTGATATAATTCTGTTCTTCCATCACGTTCCGGCAATAAACGCCCTAACACAGCTATAAACTTTTTTTTTGTAATTAGTGTTGGTTATACACCTACCAAGATAATATATAGGTAATATACCAACCCCATTAAGCCAACGGAGGGTAAGTGGGTGCACCCCCTGGTGACTAATTCTTTTTAAACCGTCCGAGTCCTCTCGAATATACAATGAGGGCACATTTAGCCGGCGCAGGTCGCCATTATTTCCTCTTTTGCTGATCGTCCAACCCCCTCCCCCCCGCACAACGCGAATGAAGACAGTAAAGAGGGTGGTTACTTTATACAGGGGTAACGACGCTTCCCAACCCCCTGCCCCGTACACAACTTAAATTAGAAAACCCCCAGGACCCGCCCTCCGATATTCGGCCCCGGAACTGTTTACGTTAGATTTAAGACTTGTGCTTTTTCAGCACTCGTGTTATGCTAATTAAAATGGGACCCGGGCGAGCGTTTCGACCTGGCTAAGGGGATTTATTGCAGGGCCCTCGCCCCCTCAAGCACAACTAGCAGCTCTTGTCCTAGCTGAAGGCATAAAGGGAGAACATCACCTTGGATTAGATTAGTACTATTCTCTCCGTCCACTAGAATGTGGTAGTGCGCAATAATTTATGTCGACAAAAATTATTTGCAGCCGGAACACCAATAAAAACTTCAAAAAGTCGAAATACAAGTGGACTACAGACCGCCCTTATTGTCATAATCGTTTTATATTTTCGTACAAACAACATCTTGAAGACCTGGCACAAGGAGTCAACTCCAAGGATTCAGTCAATATCACCGAAAGTGGGGTTAAGACCAGAAATGGATGTTGCATAAGTTTTCATCATATTCCTATTTTTACTTAATAGCTGAGTCCCCGCCCACACCAGCGGCGTACCACCTTGGCCGCGCTCCAATATCCATCCGGAAAACATTATAGCCGTTTTTTCTCACCACGATGCTTTCCAGCTTTTTGTTTTTCTTTATGTCCGCGAACCCTACAGTCATATTTCTTCTTAAAATGCGACAAAATAAGCCAAAGCGTTTTTTTTTCTTCGCACGATATACGCGGTTAATATTATTAATAAACCCCGACCACATTCTTTGCGTTAGCAATATTCACCTGATGAATAATCGGAATGGACCGCAATAACTTTTCCCAAATGGCTCATCATTTTCTGAAATGTTTTCATGAATACGAGTCATCATTGCCCATGGAAATGAAAGTTCATTTCTATTCTGTGCTTGTACACTAGTCACAATTTGTATGTAACAAGATAATGAGTAAACAACATATATATCTATACAACATTTATATTTTAAGTTAAATCTGTCTTACCCTTAATTGACTCTTGGTATTATCTAAAGACGCTTAGTTGGAAGACGCCTAGTTACTCCATGAACGCCACATGCCCAGTAAGCACACACACTTATTTCATGTCTAAACCAACCCCCGTGTTTAGATACTGAGGATGACAAATTATTGCGAGCATATCCTCATATTTGAAAGGAGAATAGCGCTGTTGTGAATATTTTCAAAGTTGTGAATTCGCACGGAAGGAAAGGAATTATAATGGTTATGAAATTGAATCGGGCCGGGAGAAAAAAGGTTGGCCGGGGGAAAAAAAAGCACAAAAACCAGACCGTGGGGGAATTCCTGCAAATTAAAAGCCCGAGATAACAAAGGGCAGGTAGTAATTAATACGGGGACCAGTGGCCGGTGAAAAACTCTCTGATTCTGGTGGCCGTCCGGGTAAACGGCAACGAGACATGGAGTAACGACTGAAAAACATAATAATTGTCCCCGGGCTGCCGAGTATTTACCCGGCTCTCCTCCTCCAACCCACTCCTCGTCCAAAAGTTATCAAATTTTCATTCCCGCCTTTTTCATAGCTCCCTCTCTACTGGGCCTCACGCGGGACGCTGGCTAATTTACTCTTTTATCACCGCTCTCCGTCAACGCTGGTTAAATTTCGGTTAAACCGACAACAATCTCGGTAACTGTAGTCAAAACCGAGGTGAAACGGTTACTGACTGACGTGAAAAATCCCGAAATTATTTTAACTTGTCCGAAATAAATTTAAACGGATTGATGAAAAACGTCCTTGATTCGAAGATTTAAAATATAGCAGAACGTACAAACATTTACATATAATTGGATATAATAATATTACACTGAGAATAAATTAATATAACGACAATGTAGGCGGCACATGCTCGATGAAACTGAAACTCGGTAAATGGTTAAATACTAGCAATCACGTGATATACTATGATTAAGAGTGACTGGGTTATTAATAAAACTTCCTCAAATATGCTTACTACTTCATGAAAACAGATGGCACTACTAAAATTTTAATTTAAGATACCAGTTTTATGTTACACAGAGGTTTGGAATAACATCACTTTTGCAATCTTTTGTCTCACTTCGTTTACTGGTTTTATTAGCTCGCGGCTTGGCTGCTTTCGGCCCGTTTACCATACTCAGTATGTCGTCCACTTGCATGTTGGCTACTTCCTGTTGTAAGTGTTGATAGACGCTTGAAAATGAGATGCTCTCGCTGTTTCCTTCCGTTGCGTCTACACTCGGATATTCCTAATTATCGGATTGTATATTTAGCGTCAACTCCGGCTCCGCTCATTTCCGAGGAGATACAAGACCGAGGGAAATAAACTCGAGTGGGGTTTGGCGGGGTCTTAGCGGGAAGAGATATATGTTGAAGGGCGGCGGCCGCTACGTGAGGGGCAATCGTTCGGGGCGCCAAACACCGCCCGGGCGATATTTCATATAGAGAAGTGATAAACAGTCAGTACGCTTTTTCCCAAAGACCGCCGAATATATTCTCCGCAGAGCAATTGCCGAATACACGGCCGTCCGCTTCCCTCGGGAACATATGTCGCTCACGCCAAAACCGGGATTAGCTTTCCTGTCTGGATTCTGCGTCCATCTCACAGATCGGATGATTTGAATTTTACACAGTTCCAGTATTAAAACTTCAATATTCCATATTTTTTAATCGAATTACATATTGAAAATATTGAAGAGGATATGACTAAATATAAAATATAAAAATAGGATAGGAAATAATAAAATAACAAACGGAATTCTAAAGGACCAATTGCAGAAATACTAATACAGGATTCACTCATTAACATTATTTTATGCGTTAGTATACGTGTTATATAATTATAAGAATAAAATTAACTTGTTTTACATTACAACTGACGTCTTATGAGCGCCATAAAAACGCGTCATAATCGTTAGAGCGGTGATTCATTTGGTCTAAACTTCATTAACTTCCTCTCAATATATTGTTCACATTAAATATTCGTTCATTTGTTCTAGTAGAAATCACTATAAATACAGTGCCAATGAAAGTGCTGAATGAATGGAACTATAAGTAAACTATGACTCAGGTGAATGAAGGAATATAAAAGTACGAAGCTGAGCATTACTCAGTTGCAAAACTGTTCGATCAATTCCCAATAATTGATAAATGCTGTATTCTGTCGGCGTTCATGTGCGGACCCATCAATTGAGCGGGAATCTGCCGAAGATTGAGCCATCTCGCGGTCGATTTAACCCGGCCCCGCTCCCAACCGGAGCATTTCTCTTCATTCGGCCCAGCGACGAGCGTGCTGCGCCGAAATGGAGTTTTTGAGGCCGGCATCGGCCTGAAAGGAGTGCGCAAACAGAAATGAGAAATAGACGAGGCCGGAAACAATCATTTAGAAGGCGCCGCTGTTCAAACCGAACCCTGTTGGCCGCCCTCCCCACTATATTTTTTGGCATTTCCCGAATTCTAAACGCCCATTTGTTCTCCCTTCCTCCATACAGCGTCTCACTCCTATACTTAACAGCGTTTTAAGATTTCGAAGTGTACGCACGCGCCGACACCGGTGGGTAGAATCGAATAAACAAATGTAATAGGGTGTTGGAAGGCCGGAGGTTTTTCGCCCATTTCTGTATCTATTGCACATATTCTAATACACATTGTATGTAACTCGGTATACTACTAATATCGGGAATCATTTTCTGGACGGACATCCGGCCCGATCCAAAATATAATTGCTTTTATAATTAGCACACACAAACGAGATAACGAAGTTTTCGGTATCAGTAGGGTTGGCGGTGCGGCTATATTTTTCGAGGGGCGCCATACATTAGCTGTCCTAATAACTCTGATGTTATCTGTTGGGGGACTGTTTCGATCGGTGGATGGCTGGTGGAGGGGCGGCGTCGCGTATCTCGCTCTCCCTCCGCCCGGTCATTTGAACAGTAGAGCCGGGGACAGACCGGAAACGCCGGCCGTAGGAAGGGCCACTTCTCCCGCCGCAATCTTGCCCGACCGATGCTTCCTTTCGGACCGTAATTGAGTAGTCTCATTAATAATAACTTAGAATCGTCGGTCGGCATGCGTCGGGCACTGGGGGCCAGCGACGTTTCCGATAGCGCTGAAATATAACTCGCCCTTTCGGTTAATCTATCGCGATAAATATCCAGCCCCCGCAAGCGGCCACTTCCTTTCGGAATGAGCCCCGAGGTAAGTATCACTTAGTGGGCGCCGACAATGCTATGATTAATTGGCGCCGTGATGTTAGGCAGGTGCGGGGCGGGCCGGGGTGTGTTGCGGGTCTGGCCAAGCCAACTCGGGGGCAGAAGACACGGCCCGCCTGATTAAACTGAGACATTATGCGAACAATCACCGCCCCTCAGACTCACTCCCGGAGCTAAGATTAAGTCGGCCGGCTTAATGCCCGAGACCGCTCCCGCTCTAACGTTACCGAACCTCGTTTCCGGAACGACCTGGGGATCTAACGGCATGAGATTTCGCGGAACTTTTAACCTTATTGTTGTACACGGTTTGAAATACAGACCTTTCCCATAACCGATATTTCGAGTAAATCGAGTACCCAATAAGACCGTACTAATTAGAATTTTTGTACATTTATCAGTTTTAAATATTTACAGGGCTGTACGATTCTTTCAACAAGAAATTTATGTCTTTACCAAAAAGTTGTGACCAACAAATTATGCATATAATATCTGATTACAGCCCAATTTTTCAAACTTCTCCCCACTACGCCATCTTACCGGAAATAATTGAATGTTGATATGTAGTTTGTGCAGGTAAATTGGGCAAAACATTGACGATTGGTCTAAATAGCTTGAAATAATAGCAGGTATATTCGCGAATGTTAGTGCGACGCCGTTCGGCTTAACTTCATTATAATTGGCCGGGCAAAATTATGCGCCCAATGATGACCGCTGTAGGCGGACCGTTCGGGCCAAAAACAGACCGAACGTGTGTCGGCAAATAACTGAATTCGAACCGGCCGTCGGATCGATGCCGATTGAGCCGCGTTTAATTGACCGGGAAAACTTTGGCCCAGTGTTTCCTTTAGGCGGGGCCCGCTGTTTACCGAGTAATGAGCCTCGGCGGACGGCCGCAAAGGGAAACGCGCCGCACGGTAATTGTGGCAAAACCCCAACCATCAATAAGCCCAGAATTTAAACCGAATCGCCCCTTTCCCTCCTATACGACTTTGCCAATCACTCAGGTACGGTAATTGCAGCCAGAATGTTTGCCGACCGTGTTACCGAGAGGGATGTTCCTGTCTATTTCATGCAAAAGAAGGACAGTCATCAGTGGCGTTTCCCCAAATAGACTGCGATGTTAACATCTGATGTTATTTTGAAAAGACTTGAAAATTGAAGTTTCCATACCGACCGACTCTGAAAACCTCCTTCAAGACCGCCATTAGATCATTTTTCTCGACACTTATTATTTACAATAATAACAACGCCGTATTCAGAAAGTGGCCAAATGCACAAGAGCTCGCAGTTTGGTGTAAGGCTCTTCCATATGTGCAGTGAGTGTATTATAGTGATAATAATGTTGTTAATAAAATATTTAAAAATGATTTTCAATTCTGTCATTTAAAAATAAACCACGATCCTGTTTTCGTCGATAATTCAAAATTACGTATTATTTTTACTCTTCACGAAATACTGAGTCATCAATTTATTTCCCTTTCCCGTTTCTTGTGAGGAGCTAATGCTCATAAGATAACCACCGGATGAACGGCTTCCGTCTAAGTATTAACCCTATATGAGGCGTAAGGATAACGTTAGTGTGTCGTGGAGATCATCGCAGCAAAAAACATCTTTTCCCTGCGAAGGGACAAAGAGGCGGTAATAAATATGAGACGATACCCCACCGCCGTGAAATTCTGTATGATCCTAAACGGCATGAATTATAGAACACAGAGCATTATAAAAGAACGAAAGAAGGGCAAATTAGAAGGTTTCGACTAATGAATTATTCACCGAAAGCAAAACATTGTCGCCGCCCCTAAGGGGTTTTATGAAGGCTCTCCCAGTCGGGGGTTTTGCGCTCACGACCGATATGCATATGAGATTTCAGTATCGTTTGATGTTCATAATTAAACGATGCGGTTTCGCTTGTGATTCTGAACAGAACCGCTTAATGTTATATCGCTTCGAAAATATATTCAAGTAAACGGATACATTGAACCATTTTAAAGGCCGCGATTTAGGAAATCGGCAAGTTATTGCATTTTAGTTTCATAATATGCGAACCGACTTGCATCTTCAGTAGCGTTCTAGTAACAAACAATAAACGATACCACAGTGCAGACAGACAGCCACCAAAGTGCTTCAAATGTCTCACTAATCTACTGATTGAATTACGACAACGAGAAGCCTTAACCGGTCTAGTTAATAGAAATAACACCGAATCAGCGAGCGTAAACAGAAGATTCTAGTTGAGTTTAAAGTTTCGCGAGAACGTTTCGAAAAGCCAAAACCTCGAAGCGACTATCGGTCTGATTTTGTGGTTGGGCGACGATTCAATTACAGCTAACAACAAGTATTGTCTATCCAAAATTGGGGAAACCGAATAGGGTTCGTCGTCATAGTGGCGGAGGGGGGCAACTATAATATATGCGAGCGTAATAACTGAAATACCTCGGCAACATTTGATCTATGGGCACTGTCTAGAGACGCCTCAGACCGTGATTAATACCGTCGTTATAACAATAAGACGAGAGCGAAGCGGGCGGGGGCGGTGGCGGTGGCGGCTCTGGAGGGTCACACACAGGTGACGAGCACATTAATATCAAAACTGGGCTCATTGAAATACAAACGATTATAATCACCGAACGAGACATTAGAAACAACAGAATCTGTGAACAAAAACAAATCGAAGGTTTGTTCAGTTGATTACTCTTAATGGGTGCTCCATTTTTAGTTATTTCGTTAATTGTCCTTCAACATATTTGCGTAATAATGAGAGTTAATTACGAATTGATACTCGAAACAGATTTGCCAACCTCTGGTTCCACTGCTTGGGATACTCAATTCTGCACCTCAAGAAATCATCAAGAGCGTCTAGCAGTAGGTTATTGACCTGTCTCTAACGTGAGTACGATTGTATGTAATTCAGTAAGGTAGGCTCAACATGAAATCCTAAAATATTGAAAATTAATTTATGTTAATGTTGTTTCGCGAGCCGCCAAATTTATGTCTCACAAATGCTAAGGGAGCGAGTGCAGAGTTGAATCTATCTCAATGTATGTAATGTGCCGGTTGGCAGTATTTAGAGCGATTGCCAGTGGCGTCTCCGCTATTATTAGACACTGCATAGTCATTAAAGGGGCCGACCGCGAGTGTGATAATATAATGTATTTGATGTATTATTGGAGGGGTAATAATGCCACCGAAATGTTGCTTAGCATATTAATTGATGAATAATACAGAGCCACCGCGTTGGCCCGCGTATCTGTTAATAATATGGTATGTGCGCACACGCGTGCACACCCACAGGCACACTCGCACATTAACTAACGTACTCCTCCCAGATATAATTATGTTTGCCAGTCAGGCGTTCCAATAATTTGGTTTGCAACCCAATAATATGTAAAATGTATTCTACCGATATTCTGCACATTACACTGATACTATTCGCCCATTATTATTTTGCAATTATATTGAAACGTTCTAAAGCTTCTATTCTGAAGTGTATGCTTTGATTCGGTCTGTTTCGATGCTCTACGAATCTCATTACCTTATCCTACCACCAGCTGTGCTAGTTTACATTAATTGCAGTAGAGTCCGACCCTGATGATGGTACCAGAAGCAGTTCTGAAACGTTCTAGGCTCATTTACAGTACTATACGATATACATTGTATAGTAAGTACTTTTCAATATATTGATACAACACATCGTAGAGCGTGAGTGAGGAGAACGTTATAAGATGTGTACATTTTCATGTGTATGTTGTGTATATTATAATAATTGTTCTAGGTCGGATTTAAAGGGGTATTTTTAGATATTTTTAGAAATACTCCAAGATAGGTAAGAGCACCATTTCCGTTCCGAACGAAGCACGAAATGCTGCCCTTAAAATGAGAGCGAGCTCAATTGCCCGACTCAAGGCGACTTACTTAGGCCGAGGCCTCGTGTCACCGCCGCCTCCAGCGGAAAACACTCGTGTCAAATTAGTATAAAGGAAAGTTTTCCGACGGGTTAACTTCTGTTGAGTTTAAATTTGCATTAGTACACCACTCTTCGGAGCATCTTAGCGACTAGTTGAAAATGAAATAGTCCAGTTAAAAGGAAAAACCTAATACGTGCAAGGTTCCGAAATGTTTTCAACGCAGGAAAGCCGGAAATATCGATGCAGAATTTCGTCGGCAACGTCGGCAAAGGGGGAATTGCCGAACGGTGTTATTGAATTTGAAAACGGAGGGCTCTGATTTTAAAAGGGAAGACAGGGGCTATCTGGGCAAAACGGTTTCGGGGTCAGTGGTTGGCGGTCCGTGCGGGCCACACGTTCGGAAATAAATAATCCCGAGATAATCTTGATGGTTCGTGGGGTGGGGGAGGGTTTCTTTTAGCGGCCCAACCAAAATGGTATCGCCCGGGCCCCATCTCCACGAAATTAACGGGCCCCAGAACGTTTTCCATTTAACTCGGTAATTAAGAGATGTCCATTCGGGGAGCGGACCCTAGCCGCCGCCCAGATTAGCTCTCCTAGGGGCCACTACTCAACCCCCATATCCCCCATTCACCACGCCCCCTATACACTCCCTGTTAATAATAACAATTTTCACATTCATTTGTATTTTACGTGACCACTATATTCTGCCTAGTATTATAATAAAAATATACAATTTAATACGGTTTGTAAAAACTGTACTTGTCTACTATTGTGGGGGGTGCACTATAGTATTTCAACCTGGGATCAGTTTTATTTTAAATAGAAATGAGATAAGTTAATTCAACGTGTCATCTATTTCTTTTTAAATTCGATATAACCGTAGGAATTATTAAATTATAGGAACTATTGAAAAAGACTTGAAGATTACCGGCCTAAAAACTATGCCCTACATTGTTTGACAGAAAACACTAAATCGTATTTCACCTGTCCCCCCTGTAAATATGCTTTTTTATTAATGAACCGGGCGGGAGAAAGAAGACATATCCCGAAGTTATGAGTTATAACCCAGGTTAAATATTCGGGATTTATGTACCCCCCCGGCTGCGATACGCCTCTTCCAAATCCCATTAATGTCCAGTGCTTTACTTCTATTTGCCCATTTCGGCATAGTTTCCATGCTAACATTTTCTCATTAAGTACAAATAATTGTTTTCTCCTTTTGTTCGGCTGATCGATTTTCTACCGAATGAAAGTATTACCATCTTAAATATTTTAAAGCCGTAACACCATGAATATCCGTCTGAGACATTTCTTTTGGATGCTACAAACCCTTCCTGGTATAGTATTTTACATCACTAGTTCGATTTTCTACTTTATACAGCCAATTTCGGTCTATTGTTAATTTGATATATTTCTTAAAATCACAAGAATTTGACCTGTGTCATAGGTATGAAGATTAGCAGTGACTTGAAAACGTTCTTCGGCTGTATACTTTCGGGAATTCAATCTGCCCGGACGCATTCCATTTCTGTTCAGTTGCTGCGTTAGAGAACAAACGTAGGCAAAGTGATTATCCGAATTATACCCCGCCCTCCGTTAGAATCGTGGCCGAGGATTCCCCCACGGTCGCGATGACAATAAAAATTCCTGCACCGATGAAAGGGACGCGAAGAAGGGAGGAAAAAAACACTCCGGCTCGAACGGCGGAGGACGGAGGGGATAGGCCGGCATTCGACACGTTATTAGAAAGTTAAACGGAGCGGGTTCAGTTTTTGCAAAGGCCCAGGTTAGTCGGGGGCGCTCGCAAATCTTCCAACGGAAAGAAAGGAAGGGGGGAGAGGGGATCTTTTTTAAGTAAAAACGGAAGAAACAGCGAAGAGTTTTCGAAGTTTTTTCTTCCCTAACCCCTACGTCGGGCACCCAAGTTTTCCGCCGGGGTGTACTATTTAAACGTGCCGCTGGGAGGGGCCGTGCCCTTCAAGGCCCCTGCGTGATACATCAAGCTGAGTGACGCTGGGTGATAATTGAATCAGATAAGGAGGTGCCGCTTCCTCCTTCCCTCTCTTCTTCCCTCCCTTTCTCTCCTTCTATTTCCCCCCTCGCCCCCTCTCTCTCTCTTCGCCGTGCGGGGGGTCCAGATAGAGGATAGCCCCCCCCTCCCACCGGGCAGACTGATCTTGATTTACCGGCCTGCTAACCGGGACACATCCTCCTTACTCGAGACATCTATTTACGACGGACAGCCTCCTCTCTCGCTGCTAATGCCGGCTTAATTACAAGATAAGCCCCCGTCTTCGCCCTTCTACCCTTCTTCCCCTTTTTACTTACTTTTTTTTTTTTTTAATCGCGATTAAGCCTAAAAGGAATCCGTTCGAATAAGCGGGCAACCCTCTGTTTCAGGCATGAAAATTGCACGGAAATCATAATTATAAACTTCTCTCCTGCGTTAATTATTTGACAAATTAATCCCGTCGTTGAAATTATTGTTTAAAAATTTTATGTAAATCAGAATGGTGGTCAAGCGGGGTGTCACAGGAAGCCTCCTGTGGAACCCGTTGTTTCTTCAATATTCAAGATAGATTTTCGTACGATATCCATGCATATATCGAGGCATCATGAACTATTTGTGCAATAGTGTATACGCGAAAATAAGCTTATAAACCGAATAAAGTTTTAAAAAACGGTGTCACTACATTACCGAGAGAATGCTACTCACGGATGCGTAACCTGAAACAGGTCCATCGTAAGGGCGAGTGTAGACTGAAGATGCTTATCAAATTACTAACAACGGTCTAGAATCGTCATAAACGTCACGCTGTGTCATCGTTGCTCTTGACCGATAGGAATTATCGATACGTGAATACCGAGTGGCTATCAATAGTCGATACTCGGTTATCCGAGACTTGCACCTCCTGCGAATAGGCCCGATGATAACAGGCGATGACCGGTTGGTTTCAGCTGATTGTTGATTATTACCAATCTAAATCCCAACCCCCGCCATTGACGATTCGGAACAGGGCTCTGACCGCGAACGGCTTTGCCTGCGTTCATTCTCTCTGGACGGTCGATTGTAGCGGCATAAGCTTCTATCTAAGTACGAGGGGTTTAAGGACAAAAGGACTCGATAATGCAACCACTTCGGACAATTCAGTTTCATTCCGAATAATAACCTAACAGTACAATGGCGGTAATGAAAGCAATACACTGATACCATCGGCCTTTGTATCTGAGAAATTGTAAAATTGAAAAAGCATTAGTCGTTTATTCTATTATGTTTGAAACTAGAACTGTTTTTTTTTCATATAGTAAGCTAGTTCAAGTAAGTGCGGATGATAAAAATAATTACTTTTATTAATATGTTTTCATTGATTAAATTTGTATCATGACAAATGCACGCGATATCGAAATGAACAGGATGATTGTTATAATTTGAAACATCGTTATTATACTACACCATCAACTACAAGTGCGAATTTCCGCTATGCACGTTGCGGATTATTAGGCCGACATTTTAAAATATTTATTCCAGCGCAAATTCGCTCACTAATAACCAGGTGGTAGTATAATAAAGGTGGTAGTTTTAAGTCGGGGAAAAGTACCGTATCCCGTACTCCTAGAAAGTCGGCGAACGCACAGCTGGCGTGACACTTTTAACAGCGCGAACCTTAAAAAAAAGAAAAAATAATAAAACGTTGCCAAACTTAATTTCCCCGACGTTATAAATACACACGCAGGTGTTCCTAATCTTCTGCCCAAACTCGGGACTAACTCCTCCATTATCACTCGCTAAACCTTCTGTCCTTAAATTAAATTTCTTCGCACAACAGAAATAACTTATTTTCTTGAATATCGGCGAGAAACACGGCAGGAAACAATGTTTATTAGGAACTGGTGCAATAAACAGCGTGGGATAACACGCATGCTAAGAAAAGATCGGCTGTGTGATCAATGGAGGGTAAATTTCAGTAAAATATACAGCAATTAATAATTAACCCGAAGCGAACAGAAAAATCATTGCTATCAATATAAATGACATAATAATATTGAACAAGACTTGCTTGGTCTGCTTATTATGTACAGTTTCTTATTTCCATAACTGTTAGTCATTTTTGATTTTCCTTATTATGTGCAGCATTCTTAAATATCACTTTGGGCCATTTACATATTATAATTATTAATATAAATTATGGGCACGGATAAATACTATCTAAAGACGAGTAAACACCTAAATTAATCCTGCAGAGGCCGTCTTATTTTCACAAAAGCGGGATGATGTATGAAATAGTTTCAGCTACTTCACTCGAAAGCGATCGGTATTTTTCCGAGTTATTAAATTTCAATTGGAGTTTTCTGGGCCGTAACATTGCAATGTTGCGGAATGAATAGCGCTTAATTATTGCTGCCTATCTCGGGGTAATACGTCTCTCCTTGCAGCCCTTTGATAATAAAACGGGCCGCGCTTCAATGAACTGTCTTTTCTGACCAATATATTTTCCCACTATTTCTTGACCAAATTTGATACACTCATTTTATCTGGGTTGCCCGAAAATTGCCAATTCTAGACGCGTTTCAGACATTTCGATGAACGCAAGTATACAAAAAAGATGCATGTCCCTATAACTTGTGTTCTTGATATGTTATTTTTGAGTTTTAAATTATTATAAATTATGCATTTACATCTTAAATCGGCAATTTCAGATAAAAAACAGAGGATCGCCCAATCATATATAATAATTTAGTGAGATTACGATATTTTTAAATTGACCGAAACACGAGATTTCAGTTCACTGATGATTCTAATTGTGGGTTGAACATTTCAGTGACAAAATTCACAAGACGAAGAAATAGAATTTCTTTAATTCATATAAAGAAACATGGAAAATATAAATACGAAATGCTTTTGAAGTTCCATAAGAATACAGAGTATCGTAATAAATCATAATATTGATTGTGCGCCTGCTTTCAAGATTCCGCTCACAAGGCCCTGTTCCTAGAGTGGGGCCACCCTCCAAGGGACAGGCTTTTGCCGCCTAACTGCCCAAGTTATAAGGGCGCATCAGGTACCCGACTTAAGGTAAAAACTTTGTTTATAAAGGAGCGGGACACCGAAAAATGCACGGCGGGTCCCCCAACTTCAGTTAACACAGATTTTTCGTGCTTCAAAATCCTAACGAACTACAAGCACCGGGGGTAGGGGTTGGGTTGTGGCGCGGAGGAGCGGCGGCTTTTATAAGAAGAAAACTTTTATATTATATCAACACGTCACATGAAAGATTTATTTTCAAACTCTTGACAACGATAGATTGATTTCTGAATGAATATTTACTGCGGTAATGAGTAATCTTTTCCAACAGCGCTATTAGGTCAATGCTCTATCACTCTTGACGTTGCTCAATAATGTCGTTTAGTAATTAAAATTTATACCTACAGGATCTAATAATATGAATTGAAGATTTGAACCTGATTTCCGCAAAGTATTAGTGCAATATAATTAAATCGTGATACACCATAAAGTAACTACATCTATAATTTGCTATAACTATCCCAAAATATAGTTAGTGTATTGATACAAAGTTCAATCTTCATAATTCAATAGGATGTTATAACTGATTACACAACAGTGAATAGACTGATTATATAAGTTCGTATAAGCCGTATTTAAATAGGAACAATTGGTGATTTTATTGAATCATATTAGGAAAACACATTTTAGAATATAGCGTGTTTATATATCATTAATAGCTAATCAGGGTATCGATAGATGTAAAACATATTGTACGCATTTTTACGAATCGGATACATTTTTTCTTGATACCTAATATCGGATACATACGTGTAGATTCGTGCACTTTATTAAAATTCGGCGGAACGTGTATCTGCCGCAGATGAAAATTCTACCCCGAACCGAATTGGCGGAGGATTTCGCCACCAATAAAATACTAATCCAATAACACCGTTGCCAGCCAGCAAATGTTACTCAAATATGTGTCGGAAGGGGCCTAAGTGGAAAACGATAGTGCTCGCCCCGACTGGGAATGGGTCTTAAGGTTGCGGGCCCCGAGGCTCGCCGGGGCGCATATACACGTGCCACTATCCAGATTGCCGTTTGATGGCTGGGAGGGCCGTTCAACTTTACAATTAGCGAAAATTGTGAGCGTATTAAGCCGGCGACAACATTGGGCCGGGCATTCGACGAAGGAAATGGCGGCGTCTGGAGGGAGCAAGAGAGGTAGGTGCCGGGGGGTAAGGCGGGGCCCCTCCTCTAGGCCTCCTCAAGATGAATAGTGAAAGTTTGTGTTACTCTCAAAAGCTCGTTAGCGGGACGTGGGCCCAGATGTTGCCTGCCGGGTACCGGAGGTTCGGCCGGGGAAGTGTTCGCTGCTCCCCGCCTCGCCGCCAGTGGCCCCCCCCTCTCTCTAATAGTCCACAATCGTAAATCACACGATTAGTAGGGCGAGAGAAAAATGGGCCGACCGCCACCCCCGACGGTATTTGTCAACCCCTATGAACTGGGCCCTCAACTACGGCTCATATCTGACTCTAAAACATATCCATACCGCCATTCGGAAACTAATATTGTGTGTACAGCAAAAATATACCTTATTAATGATTAAGCATACGCTACGGTATAGGAAGGGTGAGATATTTCAGAAAATTAATTGGCACGATACAGGAAATGATATTATCACCAAATGATAATGCATAGAAGAGAACGTAATGAAATTTGGAACTGACAACTGAAAATGTGTGTGTTTAGCCTACTTTATTCAGAAATTATACACAGAAGACACGTGGATATCATAACATCTTTGCTGATAAGCATCGATTTAAAATTCAAAATATTTTACAGTCACGATCGTGCAATAATCAATTCAGCGAAAAGGTCTAGAAGATCGCAAACAGGACGATAGTCCAAACTCTGGCGGAATGCAGAATAGATATCCTAAATTAAATTGCTATAAACAAGGAGATGGATAATAATTTATGTCTTACAGAAACTGGAGAATATCACTACGAGGAATCTCAGGATTGAGCCGGGCGCGCCTTAACTTGGGCCGGTTTAAACGTGAGGAAGCCGGCAAACCGTGTACCGGCGGAACTCCTATCGAACTAATAACGCCGAATTCCCAAACTAATTCGCGAAGGAAAGGGGGTTGGGGATCTTTATCCTTGTGCGAGGGCGTCGGGGTTGGGGGCTGGGGGCGGAGGGGAGGATTTAATAGCTGAAAGAGGCACCGCTTCATTAAGCATCACTGCCAAAAGAGGAGAACCGGCGGCCCCAGACCAAACAATTAGGCAAATGTCATAGAGTTGGCTTCCGTCCTCTCAGCCAGGTAAATCCTCCAGCTCCGCCTTTTGTGCAGATAAATCACCGAAGAAGGGGAGCAAGCGAGAGAGAGGGATAGGAAAGAGAGAGAGAGAGGGTGAGTGAGTGAGACAGCCGGCTGCATCGCTCCGTCTCTTAGTCGGCGGCCATGAAATTACAAACAGCCCCGGCTTTAAGCCGAGCAACAGCTCATCCTCTAAACTTAATCTAATGTGATTAATTCCGTTGCCTTCTTAACAGGAATAATACGATTTCATTATCTTACTTTGCGAAGAATTATACACTTCATCCAGTCAGATTCTCATGACTATGGCTTGTACGCGATGGTGGACTTACTACTGGCAAGTAAAAAGTAGAAACAGAATGCACCGAATTTCAATCCCTGGAAGCCCCCTACACAAGTTAATTTACTTTCCTTTAAGAGCGACATAATTTGTCCACATAGAATTATAATCAATCCTTTATGTGTATGTTGTTGATATTTTGAGTTGTTGAACTATTCCATTATTTAACTAATCCAACGTTTAATTCGTGTTTGCACTGTGTATAGAAACAAGCGCTAGTTAGAGATTTAAATATACCGCACTTAAATACGCTGGAAAATTTGTGAAAATAAATACGTAATGGTCCGAATAATAACTGATGGGAAGATTAATTTAAACGAAATCGAGGAAATCGAAACGATTGATCTGGGGGAGAAACTGAGAGAGAATGAACAACTGGATCCGCATTCTAACTGCCGATAGTTTGTTTTCAGTTTCTATAATTTTTCTCTTATTTGTCTATATTAACGCAACGGATAATGAATCAAGATAACGGTCTGTTATATGTGCCCATAATTATGAAAGTGGTCGAAGTCATATATTTCTGGTTTCGAGATATTTAAAGAACTGCTTTCGAATAAATTAACAAATATTTTTATATTATGCAACATTTTAATCTAGAATTTTATTAGTCTCGATTAATGGAAGTTTACTATGAATATGAAATTTGTGTGAATTTCATATGAAAATGTTGTATTTAAAGTTTGAATTGACTTAGACCACTTTCATAATTATGGGCACATACGATTGCCGGGTATACAAACATTCTAGAAACAAAATTAGTAAGAGTATTATATTTATTAGGTGAGCACCCAAAAACCCCACAACAATATCTTATTCCCTGTCTATTTTTAGGGCGTGTTCTTCGCCCTAAGGGAGTAATTCGTAGATATTTATATACGGAATATCTTTACATATTTTGTCTTTCCTTGCCCACAGGTAAATTCTCTGCTCCTCAATTTTTTGTTTTCATCTCATAACTCACAGAAGAGGTCCGAATTGGTGGAGGCAATAATTTTATTCGCAAACAAAGGAAGATTAAACGGTGAAAGATGGCCGTAGCGAGAGTAACGTCCCTATTTCCTAGTTGGCGGGCATGAAATTACACACGGAGTAACTGGGCCGGGCGTTCTTGAATAAAGGTCTCGGCACTAACAATTAGTCTAATGTAATTCATTTAATTAAGCCTACCCCCATTCACCCCTTGCAACTCGGTCCCGTCTGTGCTACTAAAATAGGAAAGTAAGCGTAAAAGGGGTGTTTAAAACAAAGTGGGCCTCGGCCGGGGCGGGCGGGGGTCGGGTTTTAGGGGGTTCAACTGGGCGAAGTCTAACAAGGCGGAAGAATATATTAGGCGGAAAGACATACGGTCCCAGAAGTGGTAAGATATTGCCTGTATCGTCAGCGACCAGATTAATGGGCCTACGCAGCACGGCCTTCTTCCACTTTATACATTTTAATAATCGTCCGAATCCAGTTATTTTCCTTCCATTCGACAATACGCCTTCTCGACTTCATGCCGCTATACGAACATTTCGTGCGGAAGCTTCTGATTTTGTAAAATTCTTCGCGAACTAATCCTCCAGAAACTACCTGAGCTTGGCACTGCTCAACGTGTTGAATTGTTTCGTCACAATTTAGATATCGGTGAAAAAAAATAGGGTACGGAATCTATTTCTCTATAATAAGCTTGTTTGAAACTGCACGTAGTAAAAAAGAAAGTCTTTGTCGGAGTATCGATCAAATACATATTTGCTCGCACAACTGGTCACAACTGTTAGGTTCTGACTTCCAACTATATGAGAGGAAACCTATCTGGTGTTGTGTATTTACGATCATAAAAGTTTTCCTGTTGATCCAAAATTTATTGGAAAAAGTTTATTTTTAGTAATCTAGTTAATAGCAGCTGAAACCACAACCGCAAAACCGGCTATTCTAAAAAAATAATAAAATAACCTTAAATTTAATTGAATTTATTTGGAGTCCGGGAGGGTTTGGAATAACTCTTTATTCACTCGGTCATCAGCTAGAGTGGTTTCGGCGTCTTGCCATCGCAAGTAGCATGCCGGCAGGCGAAGCGCCCTTTCAAGCAGTCGCCACATTGATTTAAGGCAGAAAATATTGCCTCTAAGTAAATTCAATTTCGGCCAATATCTAAAATAAAATGCACGACTCGATGTACTGTCGAGATATTTTATCTGTCCACTTCTGCAATCGTACCAATTATTTCAAATGCTGTCCCCTGAAAAATAATCAATTTGTCGATAGAAAATCACAAGACGCGTCACAAACTGCTGACTTCTCGTAATAAATACAAACTGTATCGGATCCGGGGGCGATATTTCATGTTCGATACATTTTGCAGTATCCCATCTATTGGATTGTTATTCCTTTTCCGGCCGGCTGTAATTGAATAAAATCCTTAATATAAAATTGTTGCCGGTTTATTGGTGGGATTGTGTGGGAGAATGGGAGGGGGGGGTGGCTGGGGCCCACCTAAATCTTGGCCGTGTAAATAATTCATCGGACGGAAGGAGTAGCCGGAGGCCGTGAAATTGGCGTACAGCCGCAGAGCTCTGAATGTGTAACCGCGCTTCTGAATTCCACCCGGCCCCCGAACATCCTAAGAATTCTCCGCATAAATATACAAATCGCTTTTAATTGTCCCATTACCAATGACAGTATTGGGACCGAATTCTACCGGCGACGGGCGGAAGGCGAGTCCGGCAAAAAAGTAAGGCTCCCCCAAACTGAAACTTCAAATACAGTCTATTATTAGCATGCTTATTATTACTAAGCAAGTATCTTATAATCATGGCATATATCCGTAATTCCGAAATAACATTGTGTCGTATAAGTTATTCCACCGGTTTCATTACTCCACTCTGTATAAACCGGTACAATAAGGTTTAACAGCAATCCTGGCACGGTTCTGCCCCCTGGGGCCCTCCCACCTGTTTTGGCGTTTCGCCATATTCTTCAGTCGTTCCCCGAGTCCTAGTTCGGGGGCCCTTTATTTTCCTTTCCCCCGCCCCGATTTACACGGCAATAATGAACAGTTTCCTGCCGAACCATCGGGTACAGGAATTTCCATAATATTCTGGCGGGGAAACATTATACCAATAAACCCTTGATACAAGTATCGATGTTTATTGACTTTAAGTACAATAGGTGCAACATTATTTAGGAACGATTTTCTTTTCTGAATTTTTATAGCGCAAGTGTGCCAGTGGCGATATGCGCTTGATGAATGATTTATCACAGTGTGGTATGCAAAAACTACATTCTTAATTCATTCGATAAAGAATTCAGTTAGAAATGAATTATAATTTATTAGATGGATGAATGAATATATATATTTATTTATTTATGTATTTAAAGATAATATGTGAGCATGATCCCCCTAATCGACTTTATCTTCCGATGAGAATGAAGGATAAAACAATCACAAACTCTAACAATGTTTTCGTGTTAAATTTCTTATACTGTTACAAAATGTACCTGTCAAGATAAGGACAGAATTAGGAAGTTGCTGTTTTACTCCGATCCTTGGGTAAAACAGGGAATTTCCACCGTTATCAGCGCACCCCTTTATACACACACGTGACCCACCCCCACGTTTAATTGTTGGTCCGTGTAAAATCACATGTTTAACTGTTATTACGTTTTGTACTTTTATACAGCGGCACAGCCTGTATTTCAGTCGTGCCAGTCAGTTTAACCGCATAATCTTTTATCTGAAATATCTGATTTATCCATTCGAAAAGAAATTTTTCTCTGCGTCGAACATAAAATGCTGTTTATTAGGCACTCATTATTATTATGACTCGTCATTATTGACTCACACTTATTAACACATTACAAGCATCGTAGACGAGATCGAAAAAAATGATTGTCGAATTTAAAACTTTAATAATATTACGTTAAATATATGCGTCTCTTTGTGTTATGTTAAGAAGTGTTGGCTTATAAGTTACATACTTGCTCGTGTTTATATTCAATTATTCTTTAAATATCGGGTGTATTCCACTATTCGTGTTTGTCCCGAACCTGACTTAGAAAAGGAACGGCGCGATATTCGCCGCTAACCGAAGTGTACAACACCTTTTCTCGTCGGGGCGAAGTGTTTTTAATATTTGGACGTAACGTTCGGCCCACGCGTATAAATAGAGCCGGATCTCGAATTCTAATAAACTATTTATTATTCCGCCGAGGTCTCAGAGCTGGCGGCGAGGGGCGCGGAAAAATAAAGGCTCACCGTCGCAAATATTGTCAGAGCCGGTGATGTTTGCCGACCGCCCCCGCCGACTGTGTGCCGCCTCCTCTATCCACTACCCGCTGAGCGCTGCCTCTCGTCCCGCCCTGTCTACATCCCCGGGATAGCCTCTGTTTGGACTGTAGGGCCCGCTATTGCCAGATATGTTTGAATAAGAGAGCCAAGATTGTTTCGCCGCGGAATTATATTTTTCCCGAGGTACATTTCGGACGACAACGACCAATTAAGCCGCTTACCAATCTGTCTGTCATAATGCCAATTGTACCATAATACCGTAAATATCTTCAATATTACATTGTTATACAATGAATAATTTTAGACTTTTAGTTTTGTTTATCAGATGCTGTGAAATTGACCATCTCGGCCCAGACATTCGGTATATTGATAACCGAATAAAACCCGCGTTTGTTACATCTAAAACGGCTAACGTCCTATTATTTCCGCTCATCGACGTATATTCGTATTAGAGTGACGAAACTACCGAAATGGAATTGATTATTTTAATTCGCTCCATTACCTTTGATTTGTCCTTGGCTTTCGGGTTAATCCTGATTTCTCGGTGGCTCAACACCAAACGTCTAAAGAGGACGGTGTCACGTGGCCGTGTACTTTTAAATGCCTCAGTAGTTGTTTAGAGTGATATGCGCGTAATTTTTCTGTATGACGAGTGAAACTAACGCCCATAACCAATTGACGTGCGAATTATCCCTTCAAGTGGGCCTAGCAATTAAAATCGGCCGGTCACGTTTTATATTATAGTTTTAAAACAGCCCATTCAGCGTCACTGTTTTTACTACAAACGATTGACTCGGTGAATTTTCATGGTGAAAATATCGTCCCTAAATACTATTTATATTGTAAATATCGGTTGATAATTAGCGGCGAGGACCGAATGAAATTATGAATCGCCGGAATCAAATTAAGGAAGTAAATAACGGTTGGTTCTGTATTGATGAGTGGAAGACTGGTAGGAGGACGATAGTCCTAGTGGTTGGTGTTTGACCGGGCAGTGTTTACATTTAATTCCGCCCCCGCCGCCCCCACCGCCTCAGACTGAACCGACAACTGGAAGGCGCTTACCCCACCGTCCCCCGCCGTCTTGTGAAATTGAGTAGTATTCCTCCCGGCCAATTCCCCATGTTTTTATTTCGGATTAACTCGATGGGATTTTCCCTGGGCCCGGTGTGATGATGGCCGCCTATCTTCAAAACAGGGACGGACTTTTTACCGACGCCACGCTCTGTTCATATTGCGTGGATTTATTCACGCAGAAATTACAGAGTACCTATTTTCAAATTCGACAATTACTCGTCAATATTAGTATATCGTTCCATTAGTGTTAACTGTCGCTTATTGAAACAAAAATAGTAGGTAATCATACAGAAGGGTCCTGTCCCAAGTGCTCTGTATCTTACATTTGATTTTTTGACCGCTTTCACTAATTCACTTTTTGCTTCCAATAATATTCTTGCTAAACACTCAGATCGGATATTTCCTGTTTGAATTTGATTCGCCGATAATTGTTATTATTTTTTTACTTTTTATCCAAACTGCGTACAATTTTATCGTATGATTTGGTTTTTTTATTTTTTTCTATTCCAAAGAACGGGAATATATTTTTAAATAGGAAAGCGCACTAGCCGTAATCTCAATGAATACATTTTACAGTTCCAACATAACATATGTATACATGGATATTATTTCGTGCATAGCATTGCTTGGGTATCAAATTTTATTGGGTACTAAACTTGTAACGGGCAGTACATTATTTGTTTTTTATAGCATATTTTTATGTCGATATATACCCGCCTGATAGCCGTGGGATGTTACTCAGAACTTTATTGGATGTTAACTAACTTGGGGAATAAAAAGTAAGGGCAGTTTTGAACACTTGGAATTTCAGGTGTTTAAAAAATAATTTTTTACATCCATATTCATCATGAAAACGTCTTCTGTCTACTAGTCTAAGCCCAGTCGGGGTGATTAATATTCTTATTTGTCTATAAGGCCTTAGTTCTACAAGCAGCGAGAAACTTTCTTATTTTAAGAGAAAATTAAGGATTGTTAGTGGCTCTTAGGACTTTGAGGCGAACAAAAATATTTATGTCACATGCTGCCCAACGTGTTCGAGCAATACCGCGGCCATACGCCGCGCGTCTTTTCGAGGTCCTCGTTCGCCTCGTTCTCAGTCCGGGATCCGGAGCAATATCTTCCGCCGTTGGGGAATATGTGAGAAGTGGGCGAGTGCGTGGGGACAGTTAGTGACAATAATACAGTGCCGGTCGACGACTGGGCCGTGATTTAGTGAGGACGCGTGCCCTACGCCGAGCTCACGGCCCACCAGCAATATACACCGGTGGAAGGGGCCCAACACCCCTCCCCAACATATATATATATATATATATATATATATATATATATATATGATGGGGCGACACTCCCTGTCGACAATATGTCACGCCGGGACGTGACTTCTCCGTGGAGGGACCCTTCAGGTTGGCCGCCGAGTACACCCTTGTGTGTCTCTTCCGTAATTGGATGGCAACATTCTGGGCGCTTAGCGGGCCAGCGCTGCATGCGCCCACTGTTTAGGACATCGGGCCGTTTATAAGCAGTGGGCGCGAGATTTTCGGTTCAAAGAAAATTTTTAAATACAATAAGTTGTCATTGTTTTCATTGCCGACATTGCTCATCCTCCTGTAGTTTATTAATTGCTTATAGAAGACATGTTAACCACCCAGCACGATGGTCTTGATAGAATGTTTCGTCAGAGTGCACACTTAAAATTCCCATCTGGATTTACCACAAAACGCGGTAAGTGATCACATTTCGGCCGCTTCTTCGAGACGTAGCGATGTTAGCCGAATATGCTCCCCCTCTCGGTTTTCGCGATCTATAATGCAAGTATTCATTACCCAATGCAGTGTTAGGTTCGACTAGCCCCGAGGGTTGATGCCTCGCGCCCCCTCCCGGCCCCCAACGCTTTATGGCCACGTTCCCCGAATATTTTTCACCTACCCCCGCTCGACAACAAACTCTTACACGCCCGAACCGGATGGTGGGGCAGGGGGGGCGGGAGTTTCATGCGTGCACTTAAATTTACACCCGGGGCACCGAGTGCGGCGACGTGCCTCGATTTGCATGGCTTATGCCGAGACAAAAGCCAGATTTTCCGCCCCCGCCTACCTCTAATGTGTTTTCCTGAATATGAAATTTCGGCAGAGTTATCCTTGTAAGGGCAAGAAGACTTTACTGATATAACTGATACAAACCAGTACTTTAACTGTAATTACCATCTTAACTGCATTATTTCCAACATGGTTATATATTAATGGATTCTGTAATATTACCGAAGAGTTCGAGGAAGTTTCAATATATCTAGTATTTATCTAGTTTTATAAGTCAAGTTTTATCCAAAATCTAGTTTCTAGAGTTCCAGAGTTCTAGTTTTATCTAGAATCGTTAAATTTATTCCCGATATTGTAAAACTAGTGGCGACGACCTTCAAGAATTTTCAGGAGGGTGGGATGTCCGAAAAAGGGAGGAATCGGAACTGCTGGCTAAGTTCTCCTTGAAATATCGAGGTTGAAACTTATCAAGAATACAGAAGAGACAATCCGAAGTAAAAAGTAAGGGTCTTTTATCCATTCGGTCCGAAGGGAGTGGGCTCAATGTCCCGAAGTAAGTTGGGGAACTATAAGGCGATATTTATAAGGGGGTTTACCGGCGGGACTTTGACTCAGACTGGATATCTGCCCCATCCCTGGATAACTGTCCCTACCGCTCTAAGTATCGAGCCGCTCCAACAAAAACCCTGAGACACCACACGGCAAGATTAGAGCAATACGGGGTATTATAAGTCCAAGACAAAGTTTCGAGGCCACCCTTACAGAGAGAGAGAGAGAGAGAGAGAAAGATACTAACTGCGGGATTTGCGAACAGTTCTGTGTAACCATGTAATTCTAAATGTTAGTAGTTATTTATTGAACTACACAGGTAATAAAATTGGCCTGATAAATCCATGAATAGTACCAGCACAGTATAAAACAGAGGAGAGGAAACAGACCGAGCTCACTAATGAGTAAATCTACCCTTCATGTTTACTTGGGATAACTCGTAACAAGCAGTCAATGTGTCCTATGGTTATGGTATGGTGACTAAAATGTTTATTTTGTTTTCTCCCACAAATACCTAATAGATATGAACAAAACCGCTGATTTATATCGTAATATAATGTGCAATATTGTGTTGGTATTGAACGTCTCGAACATCCAATAAGTGCGTAAATCGTCCCATTCCATTACTACTACTACAACTACTACGACTATATAAATTATTAGATAAATGGCTAGATAGTGTCCCCATCTGGCTGTAATTTACGGCCACATACCATTGCAACTCTCCTGGGCGGATCGAAGGTACCCGATCTAATCTAAATCGACTATAAATTCCGCGTCAATTTACTTTCGCGAATTGTATTATAAATTAAAACAAATAAGGTTTCAATTTGGTTCGGAGATGAATCACCGGTTGTCAGTAAGGTGAATCGAGTGAAAATAAGATTGGAGGAACTGGACTTTGTTACTGGTCCGGTTTCCGGCGACAGGTCTACGTGACAGGGCCCTAACGGTGGACCGAACGAGAGAGAGAAAAGTGTCAGGCCGCATTGAGCTTCGGTCACTCTAAAGGGGGCCCTCGCCAATAGGCCCTTGATTGCGCTGGCAATAGGTAATCGCTGGGTCTGAAGGGCGGACACCTACCTAATCACCTGGCCACCAAGAATTATTTAACCGAACATGTTTCGCCAGAAAATGTTTAATGTTACAGTGGCGGACATATTGTACAGTAGCCGAACAATCCAGTTGGAATACATTATAGAGTACACGTGTACGCGGGGAAGCCAGTATTTTAGAAGCCGTTTTTAAGTTATGACGTCCGTCTGTTTTTCTGCTTTCTGTTTTCCCGATCCTCGCTTCAGACGTGTTGAAAGTTAACAGACACATTGCGGTTATTGGGATCCACTCGTTTTCTCAATTTGCAATTGAGTTTAATCGATTCTCTGGTACATGAAAAGTTTCATGAGTTTCATTTCACCTTATTTCCGCTGTGTAAATTTAATGATTTAATACGGCTCACGTGACAATCACACAGCCGGAGACCCCAAGACCAGAAGGGTTCATTTTAGTAATACAGAGAGGTACTTAGGCGTATCGGCTGTCTCTGAAGCATTTTGGGAGCACTATCAACAAATTACAATGATTATACAAAATACCGACCCTCAACGAATTACAGCAAGTTCGATATGGTAAAACTACATAAGGTGATAGGACTGTCAATTATGTCTCCGCGTCGCATTTTACGCATTTTATTATTTAACAATATTAAATAGTGTCGGTTGTGCACAGTTACGACGGTTAACTGTAGAGGATGGCTCGGGTTGTGATGGTTCTATTTGCTGTGCGGATATGAGGGGGATTGGTGAGGGGTTGATCATAGTTGGGGGTTGATTTGTGGCCCGCTCCCAGGCAGGAAAAAAGCCCGCCCGTTTTTCCCGATCGATCGGTCCGCACGGGCCAAATCGGAGGAAACACAATAAAGCGCCCTTAAAGCGGTTTCCTTCTGTCTTATTACCGACTTAGATAAGGCGATAGAAGACAATGCAGTTAGGGGTGGGACGGGACGGAGGGGCGGAGTCTCTGAACCTATACCCTTTTGTCCGGGATACCGTGCTCGGGATACAGCTCCAAACTTCTTGCCCACACCCCCTCCCACCCTCTTCCAGTATCCTCCCTCTTCATCCCTCCCCCCCCACCCAGTCCTCCGGATAACTCCGTAGGAGGGAGCGAGACGGGGAAGAGAACAACGACGCCACGGGATAAGTCGGGGGGACGGGAGTTCCGGTATGGTCTAATGGTTGGGTGAAGGGGGGAGCTCGGCTGATGGTTATCTATGGCAATTGTTGTGAGCTCGAACGCTACGCACAAACGGATGACACAGCCGAAACGCGAACGAAGACGTGGGGCGGAGAAAAAACAACTGTGGGGAAAAACGGAACTATAAAGGTTTTGGAACATCCCAGACTCAATGGAATTCCTCCCTGATGAGTATTCTAAAAGATTCACCATTTTATCAACAGTAACATCGTTTGTACCACATTGTTTGATCGGCAAGCCAACTAATCTTCCTGTCAGCAATATCCATACTGCATCGCCAGCAATACCATTTGAAACGAATTGCTTTTATTACGAAGAAACACACATCTAGATTTTTAAATGTCAGTCCAGGTTTACTTAGAATTCAGACAACAGAATTCATTACTACAGTATTTCTGGCAACGCTCATACATTGAGAATAAGTTATCAATTACCGTAACTCAATAATGCAACATTCAGTATTATATACCGTTTAATTTGATTGTTCCGACCAAATATAATTATGGATTTTATTGATCATAATAATAATTTTGAACAAATTAGCGGCCCTATAACATATATGGGACAGTGTAAATGGAACCGAACTAAGAGTTAGTATAAATTGGGAATCGGGATAATTGAAGTCGCAGGGAACGGAGATTTGAGAATGGGAACGCGTGGACAGAAGAAGGAGCGACGGTCCACTTGAAAAGCGAAGGAGCGAAGGCAAGGAAATCATTAGCGAGGGCGGAGGGGACACCTTCAATGCTTAGGTCATTCTTTAGCATATCTTGGGGGCCTCCCTCCTACCCTATCTTTGCCTTTCACGTCCGATTCGTTGCCGCTCGTTATCAGTCACCCTTTTCTTCGGCCCCTGAATTTCTTCCGCGTCCATTTCCATCAGAATTCTAGCGTTAGATCCTCCGGAACCGGTACTCTTGCACGTGCCATGGCTATACGATAAAGCACAAAGTTCGATGATAAGGGGATGTTTCATAAATAATGAGGTCATCCTGGCCGGACGACTCGAACGTTTTTACTGCAAAGGTTTAATACAATTTGCATAAAACGGCATTTAGAGGTTAAAAAGAAAAGACGATAGCCGAAGGAATAATTAAATTATTGATTGAGCGGTATCGGCCTGTAATGATTACACTTTGAAGATAAAGTCCCGGTCGCTGCGATTCCTTGTGTCTTTAGATAATGAACTCCCTTTCTAATTAAAATAATTATCCCGTTTGAAACCTTCGGGACCAATTAATTGTCCATTAATTCCTAATTACTGTTGAAAATCGAAAGCGATCTGGCGTTTAAAGGAAACACTTAAAAACCTCAAACTTATTCGAACGAACCCTTTAATTTTACGCTTAGCCCCGATAAACACTTCCAGTGTTTTTAATATTGACCACAACTGTGTATTATTTCTTAGTCATAATTTAATATCTATTTATTACATTAATAGGACAATATTGAACTATAGGAAATTGATTTGACTTTATCCCGCAAGTTGACTGTTTAGAACTTTAAATTGCTAATGAACAATTCTGGGTAACATTTCAGTTCAAGCTGAACATTAGAGCATATAACTACCTATTTGAGCAAGTCTAGCACGCTTCAGATTACACTTGCATTAAATAAAGAGAGTGATTATAAGATTGGACCCGTTCAAAAATTCATTCTAAAATTCTTTGTACCGTCCAGGATTTTATTTTGAGTGCCTCTAGGACAGGATAACTGCAGGCAGAGAGACGGCTTTTGTCTTTTCTCATCCTCTTCTTTCTGTGCCAATAAAGACTGGACTGGAGGCGGACGACACAAAGTGAAAATCCCACCCTCACGTCCGACGGTCGAACGTCCAATTTCTCCGACCGCCCCATCCATCGGGATGCCGGGAATCTGGGGATATATCGGGAATAACCAGTTTCTCAATGCCAGGGACGATATAATTCGCCCCCGACCAAGGATTTATTCAAGAAAACGGCGGCCTGCGGATCTCGGATTTGAATTCTCCGAACAAACACGGGCCCCGGGACCTACAAGAAGATGTTGCCTCCCACCCACCCCCCATCGCTCGGTTGTTTATTTATGGGCGAGCGTTAATCTTGAGCGTGATTTATACCGTAGAGTGGAGGCCCTCCCCCGACCGCTCTTCCAATCTGCGACAACTTTTCAAACGCCGCCCCCGCCCGCCGCGACCGACAACTCTTTCCCGTGGAACATTCGTCAACCCCGCGCCAAGCTTTAAATTATTCCAGTTCCCCCGAATATTAGAACAAAAAAGCGCTAAAGGCGCTTTCCAAATTGTTGAAGAGAAAGTGGGAGGGGGGCTGCCAGTTGAAAATTTTCAATACGCGAATTGAAAATCGGTTTCAGCTGTGGAAAAATCCCTGGTCGAAACAGTAAATCAGAACGGAATGGCGGCCGGCATATTCTTCCTTCTTTCCATGGCAAATTGCCGAAACCTTAAGAACATGAAAAAAATGAGTGGTAACGGTTATAGATATGCGTCGTCTTGCTCATCATTTTTCATCTGATATTTCTAATATCAAGGATGACGTATTTCACTAGTTTTATTTCATAGAGCGAATTTCATAAAAAAATGTCACGGCGTCATCGTGTGTTTCCTTTTTGTCGAACTCAATGTCGTTCTTCGGTTGATTGTAGTGATTATGGCGCAGGTTATCCGATACTCGTTGCACCACTATTTCGAGAAATATTCGACTGATCCCAAATAGCTTCTGACGTTGCATGACGTCCCATACTGCACGGTGGAGGGGGGGGGCGATACCATCTGACGCTGGACGGGAACCGACCCCGATAGGGACGATTTGACCGAGGAATGTCTTTGAGAAATGTTTTCCAGAGAACAAAAACCTTCGGCGCTGTTATTTAGTCAGCATTTTTTTTTTGTATTTCGAGGAACGAATTAATTAATTCGGCGCCGGTTCTTTGCACATGCAGCCCCCACAGTGACGTTTCACTTAACCGCATGGGAATATCGCATGAGATCCGGCCGTTGAACGAGAATCTTTTAATAAATCAGGAACGGTTCAACATGAAAGGTATACAACTTTTGCGGAGTCCGCCGGACGAAATGCAATACGACGATTAGCAATGCAGAAATACCCGAGCGAATATTTCTTCTATTACCATGCGGCATCTTGCTAATTATGAAGGGTTTAACCGAAGCCCCCGAATATACTTTAATACCTGCGCTGTTGGCGGTCATCCAGGTACATCCTGTATGGGGATACAACAGAGGAAGAGTACTGAGGGAGAGGTGGTATGACGGTGATTAGCGGATCGGCCGGAGTATTACCGATAATTGCCGGCTGTCTGTAATGCATAAACAGTGTCAGGTTTGGACCAGCCCCCCCCCGTCACCCTCAGGGTGAGCTAATCACAATGGATGGCCGTGGACGAAGCGACTGTCGCCCCCTATCGGCCAGACGTAAATCAATAACGGACAGTCTAATTTGCTTCGACGGCCGACGTACTCACTGGCGTACTGCTAGGCGGCCGTGTTGTTTTAAATTAAGCGTAAAAGTCAAAGGGCAGGGATGGAGGTTTTTCAGAATGGCGTTTTGGCCCAGTTGCGGACGTTCAGACTTTAAACGATGCTCAGCTTCCTTTTCGTGTTTGACCCTTAATAATCATAAGGCCAGGACATGGGGACAGTTTTGATATGGACGCGTATCCCAGCGTCTCTCCCCAACTAAGCCTTTCGTCTAAGTACCCGCCTTTGCATGATTCTCGGACAGTCCGGTCCATAATACCCCGGCGTCGTCCTGATGTACAAGAACTCGCCTTTGCGGTCCGCGTGAAGAAAAAAAAACTTTCCCGGCTGTCGGGGGCCGTGTTCGGTGGGCCCCAGCTGCAAACGCGGCACAAGGAGCCCCCTCTCAATCTAAGTTCCCCATGAAAGGAATTGTTGCCATCATGGGGTTGTCGCCCCCTACCTCCCTCCGTCACCTCCACCCCCGCTGCAGTTTTTCTGCACAATAATAACGACGGCGGAAAAACTTGCGGCCGGCCAAATTACGGCTTGTTCCTGACTTGAAACTACTTAAGGGGAAGAAGCCTAGGGGAAGGGACAAGCCCCAGAATTGGTATCTCGTCGCGACGATTAGACCACAATCGATCGCCAATGAAATCCATCCACAGGACAGTACGAAGAATTTATAAATTAAATATTTCTAGGTAGTCATTTTTAAGTAGAGTCACACCTATGAACCATTCGTAAATACTATAACACTGTGGGTTCATTAAATCTACGAAAATAAATAATAATCGGAATATAACATCTTTTTATGTATAATATCATTTATTATTCTGTATCAATTAAATACATTTTATTTATTTGACTAATTAAAAGTTCATGAGTATAAAAGTGATGAGAAGTTTGTCTTTCGGAACGGAAATTTATAGTTTAACTGCGGAAAACTTTTCATTTATAGTTATAAATAAAATAATATCCTTACCAGATAATCCACCTACCTTTAATCAACCATTTAACGACCGTTTTCCTTTAGTTCGAAATTTAATAAAACGGACCGCAAGGAAAATACTTCTTTCTCGGTGGGGCCTCCATAAATTTTCTAAATTAAGTTTTAATCGTCTTCATCCAAAAGATTTATGGCTTGATTATCCGTTAACTTTCTTTTAAGTATTTGAAAATGAATCTAGTAGAACTTGACCCGAATTTGATATTTAAAAACATAAGGTTTTTCCCTTATTTATTACAGTTGGACGTGCGATCCGGGAAACAATTAAATTATTAATAGTCATTATTAATGCCGCTATTTTCTAATAAATTCATCACCAGTTGCTTGTTTCGGCAATATCCCACATTCACATATAAAATCATATTACAGCCTTCGGTAAATTTTTAAGATTAAATTCTGGATTATAATAATATTAGTATAAACAATGTTAGTATTTAAAATTATATTTACGTTACTGTTATAGGTTTATATATTTTGTTATTTTGCTTCTACTGTAGCCCAACGCTAATGTACCTGCCGGCTGCGCATTCCCCCTCCGGTAATGTGCAAGTTCCAAATTGGAATGGGGCACGAAATTGTTATTTATTCGATACGGTCGTACCGAATAATTTTACATACGTTCGGTATAATTTCGGTTGGTCCCAGACTCTGCCGACTCCGGTTTGCCCATTTTGAAAATGATTACTGCGAACGGTTTTTCGGGCGTTTACTTCGGTGGGGAATCTATTTTTTTTTTAATAATTTGCGAAACGGACATTAGCGAAAGAAGAAAATGATGGAAGCGCGTATAGATGGGGCAGATGACTACCGGGGCAATAACAAGGAGAGTGGTAACCGGCGTTGCCCTGAAGGCATCGGGCGGTGTAGTACGAGTGTCTCTAGACGACAGAGGCCGTAATTAGACGAGAGGTGGGAGCACTCTCGAGCACGTAGCACACACCGAGTGGGGACACACTTCACCCGGCCACATCCTCCTGATTAGGCCCAACAACGAACTGAAAACTCCGCAGACAGAAACACAGGCCAACAAACAAAACAACGGCATTGAAGTCGGGAAAACAAATTATTTAAAAAATTTCGAAAGCGAAAAAATCAGGTCCCAGACTGATAATATTTAAATGTTTATCCCATGTACGCGAGGTCTGTTCAAAAAGTATCGCGAATTTTGGGTTTTTTCGAAAATTATTCATTTATTTTGGGTTTTTTCCAATCCTCAAAGCACTTCAAAAATTCATTTTTTGAACAGACCTCGTATAATTCGGCGAAACGGAGATGTCTTCGAAAGTATTAATAATACAGGTATAATTTTCGGTACATTCCGAAATTATGACTTAGGCCTAATCAATCTCTCAGATTGTACTTCAGCGGATGCACATTGTGATACGATAGGAAGGAAGGATTAAGACGAGAATTTCTGCGCGAAATTCGGAGTTTTTCCTCCGAGGAAGAGCGACCGAGCGGGGACAAATATGTACATACAAGGGAAGAATATACAGTTGTCGAAAAGGCAGTTCGAATGGCCGCCCCTTCTCCCAGTCTATTTGAAGGTTTTGAAGGACTTGAATATAATCGACAGCCTATATTCGCATCCTTCCGGTTCCCTTTAACGCGTTTTGATTGGCACCGCATTTTGAACTTCGCCTCCTGTATCGTAATACAGACATGCGTATAGAGCAAGCGTAATAATAAATATATACCAGCATTTATAGTGGCCAATGAATGATTTAAACCTATATAGGAATGATGTTTTTAATGATACGTCCTACTACTCGTAACTAACATCATTATATTGACGCCGAATGCCCGATATATCAATACGTAGAATGAACATTTGAATTATTAGTAATTAGCGTCACCAAATAATTTAATGTGATCAGCTAAACGTGTTAATATTGTACAAGGCGAAATTAGATCCTGTTTAGATTTTGAGCGATTAATTACAATTTAATCAGAATATCTGAATTGATCCGATTCGAGCCATACCTAACATATCACTAAACGTCATCAACATTTGAATTTATTAAATTTATTTCAAGGAGCAGACTGAAATATATACCCTTATACAATACAGGATTTTAATGGTAATAATTCTGCAATTAGAGCATTCATTTTAAAAGAGAAAGGGAAGAATTTAACACATAATTAGGTCGTAAATTCTGCTAAACAACAGTTTTCAAATTTTGAAAACGTAGTTAGCGATTCTTGTTTCACACATCATTGGGAACGTAGGGGGTAACAAGTCGAATTAGTTTTCTTACTAAGTTTAAAAGTATCCTGTGGTCAATTATAATTTCAATAATTCTGTTTCGTCCCCCATCATTCTAGGCTCTTGAAGTACAACAACCGTATATTGCTGCCTTTGAGCAGTTACAATCAGGGAAGAATCAAATTATATACTTAAATTATCATATGGTCTTTTGCTAGACCCGTTTTGGCTGCTCGCCGTCAAAAGACCAAACAAACGACAGGAAATAAAAGATCGTGTAAACTACAGTATTCCAAACCCTGTGGCAGACCACAGAAAGGGTATTCCAAAATGGATCCTTTTTTATTTTAGGGTTCAAAGAACAATGAGGAAACCGATCTATCAGAGAATGAAATGAGGCTTATGTTTAGAAGGGCGTGCAAAGGAACTTTTGTATTTATAATCTTTTAACAATATCCAGAACGTCTTAGGATAACCCGGCACACGGAAGGCAAGGAAATTATGCTCCGGGGAAATGTGATAATGTCACAAAAGTTGTTTCGGTTACATAGCAGTGAGGAGTTAACACGAACCGGAACCGACTGACTTACCGAACTGACTTCGATAAAGAGTTGCAATCTGGCTCGGCCGGGGGCGAGTTGTTAGGCGCGGGGCAAAATACTCGCCGCCAAATGTGGCACCGGAGCCACAGTTTGTTTCGTTTTGCAACGGCCTCGGCGCAGATATGAAAGTTTCTGGACACCGCCCGTATATATATTAGGCCCCGGATATATAGCCTGCCCCAGATAAGCCTCCTATCTCCGGCCAAGGAGCCGACTGCGAGCCCTCTCGCGCAACGCCTCACGGAACCGCAATGCGAGGCCGTACCGCGGCTACACATTTTTTGCCTACCCACCGCCTCCCGCGGGGCGCGTTTCACATTCCATTTATAAAAGAGATACGGCCGGGGTCACAAAAAAGTCTATTTCCAGTAATCTAGTTAATCGGTACAAGTGCACTCAACCGACTTTAGTTAAGAACATTTCGGCACCACCCTCAGGGGGGCGCTAGTTTATCGGTGCAAGTGCACCAAACGAACTTTAGTAAAGAACATTTCAGCCGGGAGCAGCCGAAACCGGACTAGCGAGAAGAGACAGAAACCCACGAAATCTAAATAAATTAATTATTTTTCCAGACATTGAATTTTAACTACCAGTCCGTAGGCATTATTGAGAGCAAACCTTCCGCTGATGAGACCGTAAAAAACTTGCTCTTCACGTTTTCAGAAAATGAGAGGTCGAACGACATTAATTTGTGTGCCGTTTAGGACTCGACGGAGGTGCGCAGGAATGTGATTTCGTGGGGTGGGAGGAGGGGGGCTGTGCTGCGTGCAGGCGTGTATCTGTTGTTTGTGTATCTGTGCGCGGCTGGTGTGCGTGTGGGTGTGTGTGTGCTGGCCTCCTGCAATTAGTTAATGGCGGGTCCCCGCCTCTTACCGCCCAACAAAGGTAATTATTCTGGACACAAATCAGAGGGGAATGGGTAGGGCGAGCCGGGGCCCCTTTGACGAGTCCCAAAACGCGACCGCATATGAACACATTCGCCCATCTGAATAACAGACACAGTGAGGCGCCACTGAAAATTGAAAAAGTTTCTTGGGAATTGCTATTTAATTAGGATTGATGAAGAAAATTGAAAATTTTCGTTTCCTATTTTTTATCAAAATTCCATAGCTGATATACTGTCGCTACAAATGGGTTTATGACTTAAATTTATAATAATATTTCTCGACAATACTACCGACTGCTGTTTTGGAGACTCATTTTTTCAATTCCTTTTCTGTTTTATGACACACCACGAAATGTGTCCGTACGTAGATTTACTCAGCCCTTATATAAATTTTATGTATTAGATTTTCACTATAGTTTGAATGCCAGACTATATTTCCTTTCAATTCGAAGGACTGTCGGGCAGAGAGCCCCCTGCCGCCTTTGACTGGTCTTTGTTGGGGTTTAGCCCCTCCCCATACTGCTAGATTAAGTATCCCCTGTCACTCACAGTCCACAGCCAGCCGGAGTCCCCCAACAATTCGTGCCAATTATATAAAACACTATGATTTACCGACCCCCTGCCCGCCCTATTCTATCCTTCCCTAGTTCTTGCCCCGCGATAATAAATTAATTGTTGCCGATGGGTAGGCTGAATGTGAAGCTTCACGTTGATGACTTAGACTTATAATTTTGTGCGGCCATATTGCTTATTACAGTCCCAGATGTCGCCAAATTTACGTTCGGACACCCCTGAGTGGTTATCGAGTGAAATACGACAAACTACAAGTGGACATACGAAAAACTATTATTCATCGATTGTTCATCTGTTCGTTGTATAGTTTTAGAATAGTACGGACCGCGAAATTCTCTCGGCCCGTGAGAATGCCTAAATTTTACACGCCATAAATTGATGGACCCCATAATTGGTACATTTGTGTTGTGCAATAAGTTCGGCATAAAACGTACATCTACAACTTGTGAAGGCGGCGTTATTGTCGATCCCGGATAAAACACAGCTCGCGACCGAAACTGGAACACGTCGAATCGCCCGAATAAATATTCAGAGTTATTAGATCCAATACGACCGGCCTCAATTCCGTGTTCGAATTCATAGCCGAAGATTATAACAATAAATTGAATTTGCGGGTAGAGAGATCGAGCGGCACATAGCGGGCGAGTGATGTTTGGTTCTGGTTGCGGCCACCAATCGATTGCCGACTGATTAACTGCGAGTGTCCCCATCTGTGTGTGTGTGTGTGTGTGTGAAATTAGTTGGCAATAAATTGTATTAAACCGGCCAATTTAGCACACGGTTTAGAATGGAGTTAACATGGCCGGGGTACACGTCGGGCCCCGCCCTCCCAAATCGACCGGCCGGCGCTATTTCATTCCGGTTAAATGTTTTTCCAGTGTACAAACTCGCTTTTCGGGGCCGCCAATAAAAATAAATTTCGCCGATAACGCGCCGGGTCTCGGGTTTTAGGCCGGACTGCAATTTGAAACTTTAATGCCTTCAAATTAGGGTTTTACAAATAATTCGCTTCGGGGTTAAAATTGGACCCCGCGATGTCAATAAATAGTGCCCGATTTATGCTCTTTCATACAGCGGCTCGAACCGAATGTGTCCGTTCAATTTACGAGTTTTACCACAATTGAACGAATAATTGGGGGGAAACAGAATTCGTAACAAGGGGAAAATTATTAATTTATTAAGACTATCAACGTATTAGTGAATTGGGAAAAAAATCAACGCCTTTCTGAACATCCTCCGATTTCAAACATACGCGGGGTCGAAATATTCTTTGAGAAACAGCCGAATCCAGAATAAGGCAGACCCCCTCAAAACCAATTTCAACCGAGATATTTTCTGTCTACCACCGCGTGTTTTACATTAAACTAGCCTGGTTTCGGTTACTCTTCCTTAGGAAGATAATATTTGAAATGAAGTAAGGTTTTCTTCCATTTCAATAAATAACGACAGAGAATTATTCTAAAAAATTATTTTTAGACCATTCTCTTTTCTGTGTGGTCATTGTTCTACCATAAATGTCCGACAACTGGTTCTGTAACATTAAATGATGAACTAATTTTTTTGTCTTCATCTTGGGCTCATTCTTGGCATCGGTTTGCCCCGCGAATCTTCGTTATGGGCACTAGCCCTCGTTTTCCAGTAAAGCGCCACATGTCCCTGTTCCATTATTCCTAGACTGCTATAGAACACCTGTATAGTTTTAGAGGACTTTGGGGGACGTGTTTTATACCGGCGAATTTGGTGATGGGGGCCATAGGGGGCAATTCGTCGTCGGGGCTGTTGCCGGCCTCTACGTGCCAACGACTGGTGCCCCCTTCGGCAAGAACATAACTTGCCGCGCACTTGCCCCGATGCCGATGAATCCCTCCCTTTATTCATCCGGCGGGCTGGTCGATGTTATCGCCGCCCTGCTGCTCGGTTAGTGTCATTTTCATACCGGCCACGTTCGCCTCTCCCATTCTCGTTACTGCTACCGACTCCGAACCCCCTCCCCCCCGCCGCCCGGCCAATAACTGCCCCTTTATTAGCTCCCATTTACATATCCGCGTTCCGATGATATTTTTTTCTTTACGCGGGGATGAGGCGCATTTGCGATAATGCGGCACCTGCCGGCTGAACACCGTCCGAAATAAAAGAGGGGGCATCCAATACTTGCGGAAATATCGGCGATTCGCATTACGCGAGCTTTTAGTTTAGGCGCGTTTCAACCTCTAAACCAGTCTAAAAATTGATAAAAAATATCGGATTTGATATTGAGTTTTTAATAAAGATTATCTTAAGTTGTAACCTCATACGCCTAGGCTACGTAAGGGGTAATAAGAAGGTTATGAGTGACATTAACGCGCGCAAAGCCTCGCAGAGGGGAATAAAATTGAACGGTCGTCCAATATAATAAATCCGCGTTCCAGTTACAGATAAATGTTTTACGGAAGGTTGGGGGCAATTTGCAGAATCCCCAGCAATATTTTCAGTCGGTGTTCCCTTTTCCCGATTCCTCGTAGTCGGCAAGTTGTAGACCTGATGCCGGCCCAACTGTCCCCTAAATCTGTGCGATATCGTGGTGATTGGGGTCCGGCCGGCTGAGGCCCTCCGCCGGCACCGCTCCGTTATTGCCAAAGTCCCTTCACGACCGCTAAGGAATTGACCCCTTTTCCACCGCCCTTGTTGGACTTTATATTAAATTGGTAACAAATGACATTAATTATCTCCCAGGGCCCGTATTCTGTGCGGGGCGGGGGGGAGGAAGGGGAGGGATAACGGAGAAAATATAAATGATTACCTGGGGAGAGGTGTGTAATGAAAAAGAGCCGTAGGGCGGTAGGCGAGGGGGGTATGGGACGGGAATGATTGAGGGCCACAGGATATTGGTACCGCGATAGCCGGTCTTCGGCTATTTGGCCCCTCTAAGCGAACTCATCGGGTTTAGATTAACGCTCCGATGAACACAAAAATTATGCCTTTATTTTACTGCCCCATCCAACCCCTCTACACTTTTTTCGGTTCAACTCACTTCCTTTCGCCAGACACTCAAATCGTATATAATCATAGAATTTGAGTTTTCTTTATGAAAAGATTTAAACCGCAAATTTGGACTGTTGAAACCAACAAAAATTGACTATGTACGAAGCTGTATTGAAACCGACGTGGACGGTTTCGAATTATATCCACCGAGACATCGAACGTTGCTCGCATCCTGGTCCTTCGAACCATGATCAATGCTCCCCGGTATACTTCCAAACACACTCTTCGCCATTAACTCAACGTATCTTCAATTGATCAAGTCGTAAAATCCCGGTCCATATTTCATTTCCGTCTTCCCGCTCATCCCAATAGTCTCGTCGAATCCCTTTCCTCCATTACCACTCCTCGGCGGCTTAAACGCCACTGGCCAGGAGATCTTCCCAACTAGTCCTAGTACCTATAAAATAACGAGGAAAGGAATCACCCATGGTTGTGATTTCTTCACTATCAGATCGTGTCACGACAATACTTAAATCAATTGAACCTATAACATGTTAGATTGTTGGTTGTGCAATAGAAAACAGTCAAAAAAAGGACCAACCAGACAAAGTTGGCAAGGACCATGGTATTATATATGCATCAACTCTCAGCAGTGATATTTTGTATACATTTAATTTTATTCATTCTGAGAGAAATAATCTTTAAAGAACATTTTTATCGCAGCATATTATACACGTTATGCATTAAATTTCCACTTAAACTCTGTTTGGATTTTGTACATCCTCCAGTGGGTAGTGACCAACCTCCGCTGCTGTTATACGCCTTATCCGATATTTGGAGGAGAGAGCGGGTAAAGTGGAAGGTACTAGAGTTACCCCCGTCGGAGGGGAGGTACGAGTGACGTATTGTACGTTGTCGGGAGGTGTTGAGATGAAGCAGCCACAGCCGACCCCGGTTTATGGACAAACGTCGTCCTGATGTGAACCGATGGTCCCCGCCACTCCGATTGCCCTATGCATTTTTTATCGGAGCGTTATAACTTGCAATTACCGAGATATATTCCTGCGGTGTAGAGGGGCGAAAAAACGGCTGTGGGGAGATATTCACCTGGGGTTAGAGAGGCCACCGCCTACATTTATTATCCCATCCGGAAATAAAAGATTTTTGTAGCCTCTCCATGTTTTTATTACGGCAATGAAACTGATAATTACCTCCCCATACCCCTCCCCCCCCCGTTTTGTTATTATTATACGACCGCTAAATCTATCCGTCATTAATGAGTCATTAATAAAATTGGCGCTGTAAACAGATAAAACTTATTTGGGATTAATTGCTCGGCCCATCTTAGTTTTTATAGCCTCTAAGTGGGGGCACTAGAACAGAAAGTTAATGGCGCCTTAATGAACTGTTTTATTGTGTGACCAGTAAACGCTATCAGGCGTCAACTACTTCGGGTTGGATTTTTTTAAATGTTGTTTTTGTTACATCCAACCTGCATCCTGCATCGATTTGTTTAATTCTAGATATATGTCCTTAATTAGTTTCAATATTACCACTAAATATTTACATATACGCATTGCTAACTGTGGAATTAGTACGGAAACACAGTTGAGAACAACAAGCGGATCAGAGAATAGTAATTAAGTTGTTATATTAATGATATTACGTTAACAATATCAGGAACAAGAATAAAAATTTGATTGTCTAATGTTATACTGTGGTAAGTTAAAAAGTTAAGTTCGAGGCAAATCGAATGACTGATTAGTGAATGGCTCAATGAAAAATGCCTTCGGCCTCCTAATAATGAATAATGACTATCATATTTAATGTTCTTCCAGGTTGGTTAAAAAAGGGAAGAGGCTGTCGGCTAAGTAATGGACTCCGCCGCCGTCCTTCTTCCTTTATTTCTGGCAAAACTTGGGCCAAACTTAGTCCCTAAGTCGAGTATCTGAAAGGGAACACTCCTAAGCCAAGTTTCGAGTCTACTCGCCGGCCATTATGAGAGAACACGATTCCTTCTGCAATTAACGCCGGTTGAATCCTTTAACGTAATTATTCCCAATTCTCCGCGTTGCGAATTCCACTTAATTAATCGTCCATTCCGAACCTTGGGCACGAAGAGTTCGACGGGCAGGCGCATTTTCTTAGCTCCAGAAATGGAATTCCTCACACTCTCTCACTAGATAGCGAAAATGAAATAAAACTAGAGTCAGACAATTCATATTTACGGATATTTAACCGTGTCCATATTGGGTTGAACGGTTGTCAATTAGTCTGGCTGCAGTCCATTAAAAACGTGAAACATATTGTAATTCACATATTAATACAATGAGTAAGTATGTGTCGTTCACAGACATTATTTAATTAAACATTTTTATCTAATTTAAATAAAAGAGTGTTAATGACCCAATGAAGTCTTACAAATAATTCGGCCTTGCATGAAGTGAATATACCAGATTTTTTTTAGAATTCTTCTGAAGAGGATATGAACTATGTTAAACAAGCTGAAAAATGTCTAAATACAATCCCTTTACAATTTGAAATGTGTTAGGGCGAGACTCTGTATCGAGACCTTCGCTCTATCTACCGGCTGGTTGGGAAACGAGCGCACAGTTCAGTTAGAAAATATAATGCAACGGTTTTTTGATCGGCTAAGTAATAGCCGAATCATTATAAATAATTCCAGGTCTCATTAGCAAATTAAGTGCCATGTCCTGTATTTTACATGGACAGACAGGGACATTTATATTCATGCTTCTGAAAAATATAATTTCATGCATTCAATGTCCATTCAAGACTAATATCAGTTTCAGTCATTATAAATTAAGTACAGATTGTAATTTGAATTATTTGAGCAAATATACTGGGATATTATTACATAAAATTAGTTAAATAATAATTATTCTTTCCTATTAACAATTCAAAATAGTAAAAGATAAAAGAAATTATATTATAACATATTTGAAAGTGATAATGAATTTATTTAAGTAAAATAAATATTATGAATTGATTAAAGCGATTAAGAAAACTATTTATGAATAATAAAAAGAAGAATTTTACTCCCTTTTGACTCATAAATAGGCAGTAGAAAAATTAAAAAAATTAAATGGATTGGCTATCTATGATGGATTATCAGTTATATTTACTACACTGTTGATTCAAATATTCTCCACTTCCCTCTGATAAGAAAAATTAATTCAGAGTCCATTTATCTCACCATAAAATCATAAAACATTTCTGCAAAACTGAAATGTTACAAAACATTTCAGAACTGAAATAATTGTGGCAATTGTTCCATGACTATTTCTTAAGCATATCACAGAACCTGTGCCTTTTTTTTCTGTACTTAATAATTTTTCTTTCTCCTTGTTTAAAAGGCATCTTATTTATATCCACTGTAGCAATCCATGAGGCTTTATTTTCATATAATATATAAATATTCAATAATAATTATTTATGAAAAAATTAAAAACAATTTATGATTTATATTTATTATAAAGATAATTATTTTCTTTTATATTGAAAAATGCTGCCAATCATAATAGAATGATATAATATAATAGACATTTTATTTAAATTTATAGTTATATAAAATAAATATTCTTCTTTCTTGTATCCCTAAAAATATATTACAAGAATGAAAGAACAAATAAATTATATTTTGTCTTCCTTGAGATTAGAAAAATAAGTTACACTTAATTTTTGGTAAGTAAAGTTTTGAACTCATTGTTCATATTATCTCCATTCTCTAATTTATTTTATGTTGATTTGTTCTCCTTTTGTTAGGATTAGTATTATATCCCTCCTCCTGTATAAATTGTCTTCAGATGGACAGTGTGGGAAACCAAGTAAACCAAGTAGGAAGTGACCTACCCTGGGAAAACCTATGCTTAAGAGGTGGGCCAGATTCCAGTAAAGAATATAGAACAATTCTTTTAGAAACTAATATAGAGGAGTTTTAAAAAGTCATTATGCTTTAAAGAGCAAGGGCTTAGGAGTCAGATTAGAGACTCCTGTTAGAGGCAGGATTAATTTTCTCCCTTAATTTCTTTTTAAAGCTCCAAACCAAATCCTGGCTGTATGAGTTCCACCTGAGCCTCTTACTAAATTTGCAGACAGCACAGAAACCCATAGAATGGAAGTTAGTCCAGCTACTTTATGGCAATTTTATATAAGACAATTGTGTTCTGTATACCAACATAGTTTTAAAGATAAATTTAAAACATGTTTTTGAAAAAAATAGGGATTTCTGCGTTTACCCATTGGTAAAAAAAGGTTTCAGGCCACAAGAAAAATAGAGATGAAAAATGACGGAATTTTCTAGAATTACAACATTTGATTGAATAAGTATAAACGTAGGACCAACAGTTTTTGTGTTGAAGATAATGACTGATTGTAACGATTAGATCATGAATAATTAATGTTTAATTGCAGTTGGAACAATATAGTCAGGGATTTATAGTCAGGACTGATAAAAAATATATAATCGTAAATTAAACAACACATTCCTTTTATTATTTAATTGTTAATTATTACCGTTAGTTCAATTCAAACGTCTCCTCTCCCTCATTCCACCTTTTAAACGCAGCCTTTCTTGTTCATTTTTACTAGCCCCGCGTGGTGGCACCAAGGACTATATTATGATAATAAGTTCCAAGGTAATGTTATTTCGTAGCCCCTTATCTCAACTGTTTTACATCCCGATTTAACTCCGTAACGGATTTGGAATCAGATTTTGGCGAAAGCTCTTCAAGACCGGAAAATTTGTGATAGCATTAGTTTCGCGCGCTGGCTTAATTTTATGGCTCGAATATTTTTGTTTATCATGCTGGTCTGAATAAGGAAAATTTTATTTTAGTAAAGATCCGTATCCAGACGATACCTTAGTCATCTTATTTCCCTATTTTGTGCTACAGACATTACAGATTCCTCCTTCATTTTCAGTAGTGCAACGAATGGAGGCGCGGGCTCAAATTCCGCCAGAAGTAAAAGCGTATGTCCATTAATCTTTCTTTTGTCCATTATTTTCTTCTCTAGTTCCCTCTTGTATTCTCTCGCTCACCCACACCTCCCAATCCACCATTAATTACATATCCATTGAGGCACATTGTCCCTGTTAATTGTCCCGAAAGCTAATCCAGGGATTAACCTGAGAAAAGAGGCCGAATTCCAAGTGCTGGGCCGGCTATATCCAATTTGAAATTTAATGTGATTTTAAATGAAGCAATTTAACTAGAACCAAAATTATTTTATTCAAAATATTTGCCAGAAGGAAATAAAACTTACGGATAAGATAAAACTAAAATAAATATACTTTAATATAAGGACTGTAATAAGTGTAAAATGTTTTAAATTGATATTGATACGACTAAAAATAATAGTTTTGTGGCGACAAGCTTATAATCCGAAAAGGAGACCTGAAAAAAATCGAAGACTGAAACCAATGGCCCTGTATTTATGGCCGGCAAGTCGCTTGATATGAGCCAGAAGGTGAATGCAACGGTGGCCCACCAAACATGAATAAAGAAGTCCCCTTACAGCATCTTCAGGATTTCGCTGCTTTCACTGCCTAAAAAAACCTTCGGGATCAGTCGAACCGCTCGAGCGGCTTAAAACTTGTACAGGCCCGCACGGGGTCCTGAAGCGACCGGGAGATTTCCTACTTTTCCAAGTTTTCATCCGATTACGCGGGGACAGCTGCTGTCCCTGGGGGCCATTCTTTTATTTACAGCGGCGACGCAGGCCCCATTGTAAATATGCACTTGCAAACAGGGTCCTGAATACTTAAGGTTCCCGCCCCGATTGTTTGGCTATTCTCAGTCTGTAGGCCTTCGCCTACTATAATCTATCCCCAGATACAGTTATTAGGTTTTTAAAAATGACGAACCCCTTAAGAGGAGGGGTAGTATTGATAGAATACCCAAAGGGGGCCCATAACAGTTAAACCTCATTGCGCCTTAAAATACAAAGCAAGAAAATAGGAAAAACAGTAATCAAAGGTTTAAGGTATTGAGATAATACACCAGCCGTCCCTTGAGGTGTGTTTTATTGACAAGTTTGAAATCCCAGGGAAAAATACTTCCTTAGATTTCGTGTGTTTCTATCTCTTCTCGCTGATTTAGTCTTTTGCTAGACAAAATAAGACCAATAAGACCAAAAGGGTCTATACCATCAGAGCCTTCCTATAGTGAACGCCCACATTTTCGGACGAGATCAATACATAGCTTTATTTACTCATCGAGTGCCGAAACTATAAGCTGTCATCTGTTCTAATACATATTTCCTATAATAGAAAAAATTTAGCCTTACACAAGCCACTTGCATTTTCGATACTTTTTATTTTGATCTTACAATATTAAGTTTTTATTTGTCTATGAAATATTTGCTTTCTCTTTAAATATAAATTATTGGATATAGATTTACTAGCGCCTCCCTGAGTGTGGTGCGGAGATGTACTAGTTGTGACTAGTTGTGTGATTAAATATATATTTCATAAGACTTAAGCCGATTAAAAAAATCCCTCCCAACCCAAATAAGACAAACAACATCCCCCAAAAACACAATAACACACACACACACACACACACACACACACACACACACACACGACAAACAGACAACCACCACAGTGCAGTGAGTATGCCCAAAAAACATCAAAAGTGCCAATGTGACTAACACCACTACTAAAGATGGCGAGCAGCAGAAACCGGTGTAGCAAAAGACCAAACCAGCGAAAGGAAACATAAACACACGAAATCTCGCAGACCACAAAACAGGTATTTTAAAAATACTGCCCTCTTTCCATGCATTTTTACCTTTACGAAAATAAAAAAAAGCAAAATATGAAAATAATGTTCGTTTTGTTACATAATTTTTCAATTGACGTCAAATAGACACTATTAAACAAAACGGTACGAGTTATACAAATGCAAATAACGTCATCCATCCGTCAAATCCGCAATGACTTTGTTTCTAGCCCAAATTATGATTTATGCCGAATATTAATGGAAATTCAGTTGTGCTTCTTCCCAACCACGCCTATTTATCTATCAACTCAACGATTCCTTTCTAAAACGATTGTTCGCTTTTAAAAACGCATTTAATTCGGATAATCTCCGCTTTAATTCAACTGAAAAAAAAACAGAAGGGAAAGTAATAATGCTAATCGGCGGATCTGTAAATTAAGGTAGATTTCCCAGTAAAGGGGAATAAATGTTATTTTAATTAGATCGGAATTCCTGATTACTTGGAAGCCGAAAAGGAAATAGTAAACCCTGCCCCAAAAGCTCTTGGGGGCGGACTCAACGAATTAATTTCATCGGCTATGTCCCTTTGTATTCGACCGAGCTCTTAATTCTAATCATAATGGCCCACACCATCCCCATTCTCTATTAACACGAATCACCCGCGATTTGGCGTACCTATTTGTAAGCAAAGCAAGAAGTCGGTCAAGCTTTGTGCGAGATCTGGACTGTATTTTGAATTATCTGATAAAATATAACTTAATTTATACATTTTTTATTATTTGAACGTCTATAAAATTTGTACTAGGATCAAAGCGGTAAAACGCTAATTATCACGTTATCCACAGAATCGTGCGGAAATGTCCAGTCCAAACTAAACATTAATTTGCCATTATTTCACTATTACAAGAATCGACTAAATATCGTTCTTGTCTGTAGTTTTAAATTTCAGGTCCGTCGTGAATTATCCGAACGATTTCCGTTAACATTAATTCGGATATCGGTTTAAATTCCCGGCGGCTAGTTGCAAGTGGACAGGGACGGGGGAGTTGCAGGGGACAATACGAAATCTAAATGCTAATATCGCCCGTAGAATCGTTAACCGAAGGGCGGGGTATTAGCGGCGCTGTGGCCGGCTCTCTCTCTCTCTCTCTCTCTCTCGCTCTCTCTCTCTCTCTCTCTCTCTCGCTCTCTCTCTCTCTCTCTCTCTCTCTCTCTCTCTCTCTCTCTCTCTCTCTCTCTCTCTCTCTCTCTCTCCCGGAGGTGTTTAACCAACAACTTTGTGATTTATATGGAAATTGGATAGGCGAGGGCAAACGGGAAACAATTAGGGCCCAATCCGACCCGATACCTATACACAGAATTCCTTTCATTCATGGCCCGCCTTGTCAAGTAATCCCAATTTGGGCCCCTTGTTTTATAAGTTCCGGTCAACATTTCATTCTCAGTGCGTTTCACTTTCGACCTTAGATTTAGGGAACATGCCTAAATGTTTCCTGTCTTGTAATCGATGCATTGTTGTTTGCCGTAAACAAATTAAACAATTAAACACAACAATAGAGCAACATATCAGTTAAATATTAGGAAGGGTCGAGTATTTTCAATACACTTACATCGATTCGACCATCATAGTTATAATTGCTCCGAATTTCTATGAATTTTTAAATCATTCAGTAAGAAATTTTACTCAATGTCAATCAGTTAATGTACATGTGTCGTATTTCAAACTCAACCCACACCTGTTCTGAAATACAAAAATTAGACAAAATCGTTTTTCGCTGAATCTGAAGTCAATGTTACGTCGCCGGGAAACTATTGAATTGACAAAATACTCCGTTTAGTAATATCCATCAGTCTGAGGCCGGGCACAAGTAGAGGGGGTAGAATAAATAATGACCGGGGCGGAGAATGAGAAGGAGAGGGATATTCGCAAATTAGTTGGGAAAAATCGCGGTCCCTCCCGCAATGCTAATCCGTACTAATTGCTTCGACTAATTCGGGCAGGAGTGAAGGCCAGCGGGGAGGGGCCTAAATTCTGATTAATCGTTCCACATTAGTAAGGGGGAAACATTTGCCCTATTTCTAACTAGCGACCGACCTCAACTCAAAGCTTTCAACTGCCCCGAGCCCGCCCAACCCGGGGCCCGTTCAAATCGGATAGCGCTCAGTCGATAGGCCACAAATTGGTCAAATTCCGAACGAAACATAATAATGATAGGCCATAAAAACGTTTCAGGTTAATGGAAAAGTTCTAGAACGTGAGACTGTAGTCAATTTCCGTCGAATTTTAGTGCTTAAGTATTTTTTTTGAAATGCTGATATTACTGTATTTTAATGCATTGAGACGTTACAATACGCATTATTACTATTATTTGGTTTAAACGACTGACAAGGTACTATTCCAGCTCTGCTCCTCTATGAATAAGAGTAACGATAACAGAACCACTAAATTATAAGCGAATTGAGTAAGTAACGCTGGAACACATTAAATAAGAATGATTCATTCCGCTTTAATACTCAATCTTAGATCAATCCCGAACAATCTGGAAGGAGTAATTTTACTAATTATACCCATTACAATTATATCAATTGAAGTTCGAAAGAATCTATCAAGCTTCGCGGGTTCATTTTCTGACTGTAATTGCATGTAATTAGGTCAATAATATACAATTGGAGGGATTTTCTTATTTCGTGTAAATTGTTATTGGCCGTGTAATTATACCGCCGATATAATTTGCACAATCGAAGCCAATAACCTTCAATTTTCAATTGTCATTTCCCCCTTATTAGTGGTGACCATTTTTCTATTTTATTTTTTATGAGTAGTTTGATCTCCGATTCTCGGCTTTGAAGTCTTGCGGATTCACCGGGTCTAAGAGTCAACCGTCCGGGTCGAGCTCCGAAAATTGTTCCCTGCTCGGTGAAACGGGCAAGGGTTGACTGGGTTCCAGCTTTCGCTCTTTGATCTTCACCGCACACAAGGTAAGGGGCGAACGGGAAGGGACAGGGGGCGGCGTCCTTCCGTTCGACCGTATTTCATAATATCAAGAATAATAACAATCATTCGACAATGAAAATCAATTTACAAACTAAGTATTATATGGTCAATACGGACATATATTCAATAATATTGAAAATAGTCTGATATTAAACTGTCAGCTTTCATAGCTTTTTTCAACATAAGTTGAATGTTAGATATTCAACGAATATCTTGGATCATTAAGTTTTGGATCCGAACACATATTTGGTTCACCGATCGCTTTCAATTCAAGAACTCCCACATTCGAAATATTCAAAACGGTGTCCCTGGAATTTGAACACTGTACAAACTGCAGACTGGCTAGAGCGTGGGTAGATGGATTGTTTTAACCGTCTACAAATTGATAATATTGTAGTGGGAACTACTGAATTGGAAACTTGGAAGTGGAGTGATGCGGACAATTCTCCGTCACCTCAGACCCCTTCTCTGGTCTCCAACCAGATAACATTTGCACAAATTGGACCCTCAAGTTCGAAATACGAGACGTCGGAGGAGTAGGCCTCTAGTCTACAGTGGAGTGAACTCATTTCAAATTAAATGAGAGTTGTACTTTAAACAAAATAAATAATGAAACAAGAAAGGTAAACAGAGCTCCTTTGGCCGTCTAAATATTAAAATGAATGCCAGTCGCTCACTCATATTTTTTCCCCAGCTGTGTAATATGACCACTCTCAATTCTTTCTAATACCCAAGAAGATATTTTTCGGCTACAAATGTAGAATTTGATATAAACCGACGAAATCTAATAAAATCATTCTATCTTCGGTAGCTAACCGCATATTTCAATATTTGTAGAGTAAGTAGTGTAGGTGTAGGGGTCGGGGAGGGTACCGACCCCTGCTTCAAGGGGCAAATAAACGAAAAATAACGATAATTTCCCCGAATTCAGGTATCGGCAATGTATCGCCGATATTTTATATCAGTTTATGAAAGGACTCGGACGGCCAGTTCGCATTTCAGGTTTCGGGGGGACGACAATTTAAAAGATACCCGTAGGGGCGCCCCTTAAATGGAATAATTCGGGCGAAATATCGCAAACAAATTCTGTTTCAATTTCCGGCGGAAGGACTCCGGACAGTGTAATTCAGGATATCTATTGAATGGTGACTGTAGGGGTTCGCCCCAAGATAGAAGCCAAGTGGCTGTCGTTGACAGAGCTCAGAGGCCGACAAAGGGCCCGTCCTCCCGAGGCCCCATCCGTTAAACATTTTTACTGTTATTATATTCATCTCTTTCTCCCACTCCCCTTTCTCGGCTCGAACCCATCAGATAAATTTCTCGGGGCGGCGGCCCCATTTATCAGCGGCCTCGCAGTCGCACGCTGCACCCTCCGCCCGTACTCCCATTCCTCCAAATGGGACAAAACAAGTTCGGGGGTCGGCTTTCAAAAGCCAAATACGTCCCCTGCGGCCCGGCTAAAACTCGGCCTAAATAAAGAAAAATACTTCGACGGGAGGCTCGGACTGAAGACATCCAGTCTCTTGTCTTCGCACAAATGATCTACAAAATAATATAGCCTGTGATGCACAACAGTGCAGCCTATGCACTGAGCATTGCGCGAAAATGCGATACGAAACGCGTGTCTTTCCTCGATATAATGAATATCCCTTGTTATCCCTGATTCCCCAATCCAACAAATGTTCACCTCCCGTTGGGAATTGCCTGCCGAATATTTCTCTTCCTATCCCGCCATAAAAACATAGAAATTTGATTGATGCCATATTGAAACGGGAAACGCGTCCCGGCAATATAATTTAACTTTTAATCCACACAACATTTGTCGGTTGTTCAACTTGTATACAACAGACTGTATAATATACAATTATCCCGCCTTCTGTTCAGCGTCAGTAGCATTCCGTCAGCAACAGAGAGCAATACCTCAATTTCGCGCTAGATGATATTCTGGTAATCTTCCGTCTAAGAATGGTGAGTCATGTTGGGTCATCCATTCTGCATTATCACCGCATTTGTACTGTGGTGGCTTTTTGTATGTTTAAATAAACAGCACTATATTTAAATATGGAATATTGTTTTCACAATTGTCAGACTGAGACAATCCCTTGTACTGCTAGTATTTCCTTCTCATATCTTCGTTCAATTCTTCTGCCTTTCCATTTACACACCGTATACTGTGGGGTACAGTGTCCATTACGAATTATACACGAGAGTATATATAGACAGTGTTTTGCCAGTAGTGTAAATGGTGGCGAAGCGTTGGAGTGTCACTGTTGAACCCGGCGGGTGGTCCGCCGTCCGCATTAGGACTGGAACAATGGCGGGCCCGAAAATCCCAAATAAATTATTTCCCGTCGCGCGACGCTTCCTGAAATAACCCGAGGCTCCCCGAGACTGACTCCAGCCTGGAACCGTTCCAGAAACGTCTACAATTCATCTTAGCGAAGGCGGAAACCCTCGTCGGGCGATAAAAAAAAATATCGTTCCGCCTCCGAGTTATATTAAAAATTATTTGGCGTTAATATCGAAAACTTGCTCGATTGTAAGATTCGCTGTCTCTGCGGCACTTGACATTTGAACGCCTCATACTATTCGTTACTCCGAATTAAATACTGATTTATGAATAATACGATTCAGTCATAAGTTAATTCTCGGGTTGTATATCTTAAATTAACTTGAAATTCTAATAATATTTTTCACTGAACAGTCCGTTGCGAGGCTGTTCAAGTATGGAATGTGACGGGAGGGAAGGCTAACGCTGTTGAAATGTACACCTTTTTATAGTATTTCCCTTGTCGTTATAAAAACGGCACGAACAAAAAAAAGTTGAACCCGGACTATCCGGTTTCACATTAGAAATAATGGCGGCTCAAATATTTTGTGTTCCTTTCGCTTCGCATTTGTTTCCGTCCGTTGTAAAATGTAATGGTTAAATTTAAGATTTAAACAACGTATAACGTTTCAGTTGCAATATTAAAATTGTCATTTTATTTCTGTAACACAATGAGTATAAGTGAATAATTTAGGAGTATTTCATATTTATCCCTTAAACTTTATACAACACATAGATCTCAATCCCATTTACTTACGGATTAAAATTCAAGAATATATTGTGGCCAGGGTGCTATAATGAATATTAACGGAATGCGAAACGGAGAGAAATGATTATTTACTTCCACTTCCACCTGAGATAATTTTGCTAATGACGTCGGCAAGTCTTCAACCCGAGCTGACTAAACTTGTGCATTCAAATGTGTCAAGTTTGTTTTCACAAACTGTTGTCTACTCCAAAATTAGTTTATCGACTCCCCCGTTAGAAAGAGGGGATTTCCAACGGTTTTGTTCGTCTCCACATCGGCGCGAACGCCAAAAATGTATTCGACCCGCCGGAGATAATTCGCGCCGACCGAGATCGAAAGCCGAGCGTTCGAGATTTCATCTCCTTTCGATTCCCGAGCTCAGAGATATGCATTTAGATGAGTACTTATTCGGGAATTCTGATTTACCGAATCGGAATATATCGTTCCAAACGGGACATGTCGTTTGAAGGACAACAATTTGAAATAAATAAAAACAACTGTACAAAACGTTTCCGTCCGTTTAAAATTAATATATTCGTTTCGCCAATTACATTTTTATACGTTATATCATTTAAAGTAATTCTTTTTAATTTTATGCACAAAAATGGACTGTTTTAATAAGTAGAATTTCAGAAAATGCGACGCATTTAAAATTTTACAATTTTATTTTAAATTAATATGTCGATTAACGGATATTCCTTGAAAAGTTATAATGGGAATAAAGACATTAAACGACCGTACTCTGGCTCAAATATATTGTCATTCTATTATACAATTTAACAGTTGTAATTTAAAAGGGTAATAAAAACCGCTTAACTAGTTATTGCCATAGATCTTATTAAATATTCAGCTTGCCAAAGTGAAACCAAGAAATTAGCATGACCGGTAGAGGGGATGAATCGACAACCTCGAGAGCCCGTCGGTTAATAGGAATTTTAATGAATAATAATCGGGGGAATGCATGTTAACAGAGCCAATTACCGTATCCGCCGGTGATACCTAATTCCGTCTGGAAATGGTCAAATTTATACGGGCGGAAACTTGAATCGGGCCCTACTTCGGCTTCCTGCCGAGGGCGGCCCGTTTAGTCGGTAACGACAATTGGTAAGGCTCGCCCAGTCGTACTGGATACGCGGCGAGCTCTCTGAAATATTCATATGCCGTCTAATTAATGGCTGGGCGGATGAAATTATTCAAACCCCACTTCAGCACCTCCCGTCGAAGGATTAATTAGATGAAAACTTTGTTCGGAGAGGAATACGCATGGTTAATTAGATTATCGTCAGACGTCAGATAGATCTACGTCGGATTTTTTATAACCTGCGAACCCCGGAAAGGTGTAGGATTCAAATACAGAGAATTCGAAAGCGGTCTACCTTGCTTTCAAATAATATTTTTTATTATTTTAGAGAGAATTTGATGTTGTTAATTAATTTACTCCTCTGGCTGGTATCAGTGAAAAATGTTCTAATTTAATACTGCCTTGGGACTAGATTTTAAAATGAATGGATGAATATGATGAACTCCATCTGCACTTGGTTCCTCCCAGCGAATTATCGTCAAAGAGTTTTCCTCGTTTCAGGGCCAAGAGCTCTATCCCGCCACGCGTTTTCTACAGACAATAGGGAGAATTATTAGGACAGGATGATTCTTCATTTTCTTAACAATTCACGCATTATGCTTACGTTATATCAGTGATAAAGGTAGATTAAGTAACGCTACTTTTAGTATACAGAAGCTACTAATCGGTCTATAAAGATTTTTTTATAATATAGATCCCTCACCATCGAAAAAATCTCCAAAACAAATTTGCAGCAGAAAGCGATTCTTTGACTCTCTTACTAATGGGATGCTACTGAAGATGGTGAAAGACCAAAATCGGCCTATCGTAGTGCCGGAAACCCCCGGGTAATAACATTACGTCGCAGTTTTTCGAATGAAATCCTAAAACATTATTCCGGCTCGAGAAGGGGCGTAGGGAAGTTTCTGGCCGGAGGGGCTCGTTAATGAATAATAAATCAAAGAACGCTACTTGAGGAACTGGAAAACACGGAGGGCGTGAAGGTAATAACGAGATATGGAGGGAAAAGGAGTAATAGGAAAGAAGGGTGGGGGTTAGGGTTGGCGGCGGGGAAGGAAGAGGAGGCCGCCCTTATAATAAGGGCTCGACAATGGCCAGAGCACACAATGGGCCCCGGTAAACCCTCACCATTAGGCTAATTTGCTCTCGCCGAGGCCGCGGCTCAGAGAGTCCGATTATTAAAGTCGCCTATCCCCCTATACCCGGCCACCGATGATCCACCGGCCTAGAGCACACGATCGGCTTATCCTAGCTCTTGATTATCCTTCATTGGATCCACAGTTCCCTTGCCGACACTAAACTAGACTAAACTACTATTCGGTCGTATATTGGTAGTTTCAGAAGTGCAGTTTCATACGTGCAGTGAACGTTTGATTCAGATTAAGCGGATGGGATTCAGTATGCAGTGGACTGGGGTCAGGTTATTAGAGAGAATATAATCTCTTTTCCAAGAGAATGTATTATCTTATGAGAGGATAATACATTCAGAGCCATCTTAATTATTTTTACGATGTAACTCATACTGTATTAAACTAACTTTTCTTTGCCGTTGATTACGGGTTAATCAAATTAAACTCTTTATTGGGAATTGGGATTTGAGAACAGTGGTATGTAATAGTGGTAATGAGCGAAGGTTTCCGCGACCAGCACTTGAATTATAGCAGGGGGCTTGAATGAGCAGAGCGGGCTCGAATAAAAGGAAGCCATCACAACCCGAGAGGGCCCCAAAAGGAAAGGGCAAAGACCCTTTTCCAGTGGGGCTCGCTTACGTGGTTTCCAAACGCAGGAATAATCCCGAAATAACAGAGTCCTGATCTTACCGAAAGTTAGTGATGACAGTGTTATTAGTTTTCCGCGAATATGTTTTGTTCTTTAATTGTACATATTTTTGACATGAAGAACCTACTGACGGAAAATAACAGGCAATAATGAAAACCAATAGTATTATATTTCGTAATAATACCTATGTCACAATAGGGAATTGTCAGAAACAAATATGATAACCGAAAGTATTTGTTCCACTATTAGTCATAGAATTAGATTGCTCAGTTTGTGGTTTATTAATATTTCCCATTGAGATAAAATTAGGGTAACTCTGCGAATCTTCGTTCAACTAATTCGTTGGTTTTTTCTCTTCTCTGCGGCCAAGAAAAAGAACGGAGAACGAGTTTGTTAATAAACGCCGTTGAAGTTAATTGGATCAACCTCCCTAAACCCCCACCCCCGCCACCCATCCGCCCTTCGTCAAGAGCGAACGCTGATTGAATCTAGATAACAATGCAAATTAGACTGGGGATAATTCTTATTAAATATGTAAATGCCGCTTAGTTATCGGCAGAGATTATTTAATCGGTTTAGCACAGCGGGGAGGAGGGCTTCGGACGTTCAGGGCTGAGCAAAGTAGAAAGGAAAATTAGGGGGCGACCCTGCAGTGCCATCGTAACAGTGGTGCTTGCGTTCGGTCACTTTGTTGCCGGTAAAAAGGAAACATTAATATTTTTAGTTGGGAATTAATTGAGATCCACTCAGTATCTATTCTAATTCGGTATTATTTAAAATAGGTGAGAGGTTGGTGAGACTCTTCCTCACAAAGCACTTGTTACAACTGCTTCCGTATATAATTCTACCGTTGATTTTCATTCGACACATTTTCCTTCGACATAAGAAACACTGTCCAAGTGCCACGTCTTCTATTCGCGGTCGGACATGTTCGCTTTTGCCCCTGGTCGAACGGCCCGATTAAATATGCCATCCGTTTCTGGGGACGTACACCGCAGAGACGAATGAAAGGAGCCGTCGAAGAAAAGGGCGAGGAGATGAATGGAAGGAGGAGGAGGCGGAGGAGGAGGAGGAGGAGGAGGTGGTGGAGGAGGAAGTGAAGGAGGAAGGCAGTGGTGGTGGAGAGGGCCCCCTGTTAGCCCGATTGTGTGCCGCATGGGTATTGTCCCTAGGATACCCCTCTATTACTGTAATTGCTCGCCGCTTCACCCTTGCCCCCCAACCAGGAAAACAAGATTTTTAGTAATAACCACGCGAAAAATACAAAGAAAAATGCAATCGACTGCTGTTAACTTGTAAGTGAAGGCACTCGCTGGAATGAACCCGAATGTGTTCATTAAGAACAGGAATGATGGGGGGCTGGATCATCTTATTGATTCCGTTAAGTGATGATTCTCGGAGTCATCTTATTGCCAAATCAATCACAAATTGATTTCTCAGTAAATTCGAACTAGAAAGAAATAATTAATTTAAGGTATATTAATTAATATATCGGAGTTTTTCAGTCTCGTTAAGATAGGCGTGTAATACTAAACCGGTAAGACACAACTGTAATGCGGGTTAGTATTACAGGCGCGGTTGAGTACAGTTACTGCGGGTCTGAACACCGATCGCCAAGTGAATTTGATAATGTTTAAACAATGTTTTATCTTATTTTTTTGTATTAGCGAAGAAAATTAATTAGAAATAATCATTGCAGTATCATGTCTTCCACTCTTTGTTCTCCGTGTGATTTCCCGAAGTAGACTGTTACCATTACTAAGACGTGGGCACATTCACATTATACGTAATGGATTCTTAAAAAATAATACTAGAAATGTGAATATTAATAGAATTATTTATAAGTATTGTATATTTATAAATATTTATGTATTATAGATATAGAACTGATAAATTTTCTGCTTCCGCCCCCTGTTGGTCCTTTTGAATTCCGTTTTCACTCATATTGGCTGTCGGCAATAGCGTTGTGTCCAACACTCAGGAAGAAAATGTATTTTAAACGTACAAAATGCCCGGAGTTTCCTTCCTGGTTTAATATACGCTACCGCAAGTTGCTGAACATTTACGAGGTGAAAGTATTTGCAACTAATATGGAGACGGACCGCGCTCCGGGATGAGAATCTAAAAGGAATACACCCAACTTTGTAGCTTAACAAGCAACTTTACATATGCTCAAAACTGTATTAATACTTATATACTATGGATAACTTGAATTTAACTTAAACACCGGATTCCCATGTCCTGTGATGAAAAATGAATGAAGGGATGCGAACGTCACGTATCTCGAACTCGGCAAATGTAATACATGGATTAGAAATTAATTCCGAACTAAATTTATCAATCATTAATATACTATTATGATCAATTTCAGGATTCTTATTAGGGGCAAGGTACGTATTTTTATTTTCGCACATTACCAAAATAATCTAATTATTTTGTTTATATGCCATATATTTCTTCACAATTATGAAGGTTAATGAGTTTTTTAATCAGAGGTTTCAAAGATAGATTACTAAACTGTTCATGCTATTGAGCTGATGGAAATTCATAATAAATAAATGTACTTTAAGGTACATCAATGATTTGAGATTTTTAAATGCCAACGTTCTTGTCATCTTTTGCCTCCATTCGGTGATTTTCTGAATTAATAATTCAAACAAAAATTGAAAAGCGCACAAAACAATATGTACTCACCTAAAATGTACAGAATTTCTGCTACTGGCTGATAAATCGGTTTCAACTGATATCCACTTCATAATTACGCGGTGAGAGGAATTCAGTCCTTGCTAAGGACTATCATAATTATTGTTTTACATGAGTACTGATGTAAAACATAATATGAAAAATGTTTCGCCGTGAGAATACAACTTAACGGTCTGAAATTCATATTCGAGAAAAGAGCCACAATTCTTCACAAGAGCCAGCGCACCGAGCTGGTGCACATTTGCGACAGCGGGAAAATGTCATAATTCAGCCTCTTATATTGCACGTCTGGAGGACGACTTGTCGAGCTCGAGTGGGTCATGGGTGCGGGGTTTTACACTGACATAATATATAAACTTTATATTATGGGAATACAAATGAAGGAAATTAAGGGCGGCGGGCCGGGGTTTCATCACTCAGTAAAGGGAACTAATCGCTAATCCGTACGCCACTTGCATTAATTAGTCGGGATTAGCCCCACCCCGGCTAAGAACTGGGGTTTTACCAGCTTCGCAACAACTTGAAGCCCCCAAGGCTCCCGTGCTCCGACTTTTGGTTAACTTTCCGACTTAGAACCTCTTATCCTTCACTTACAGGTGGAGTACATACTTCACCTTGGTCCCTCTCCACCAACACACGCAAAGTTTCGTGTGTCTCAGTGTTGTGTGTTACAATTTCCATACAATTTGCGTACTGCGGAGAATGGGGTGGCGGGCCGACGTATTTGAACTCGTTAACGGGGAAATAACCGGGCTTTCAACTTCATCCGGCCCAAACCGATTTCGCATTTTCAGCTATCGGCAAACCTTTTACCAAGTGATGCTTAAAATTGTCGACCTGAGAAGTCCTCAGTTCGATCGAACCCTTTCATAAATTATTTTGGTAAATTACTTTTACCAATTTTAATACTATTACTTTATCAGTTTTTTTTACCGGGACTAATACCTTCTTACAGCTATTAGCGTGTTTTATTTTATTTCTTTAAACAACGACACACATTTCTTTTCGAAATTTCTCTAGTCAATTGACGGAATTGATAATTCGAATTCCGCTTCTTATTTTTTATATTATGCGTATGTTATTTGTATATATTAACATATGTATTACTGTACAGCAAATAAGAGACCAAGAAATATTTTTAATAGCATTGTATTTTGTTGAAAATTCACTGTAAATTAAATAAAATAAAGATCCTTGAAAATGATAAATCGAATCTCAGTTCTAAACTTCCGTGAAATACGTTCGTAGACTGTCCTCTTTTATTACAAGGAGCTGGTTGTCCACTAACAGATTTATTAAATACGGCAATATTAATGATCCCCTTTAGAACCGTCATTACAAGTCCTATTGACAGTAGGTGGTTGTATTTTCCATTATTTAAAGGCGCTATTTCCGGCTCCAACTATTGATTCAGAAGCAATGTCGCTCATAAAAATAGCTTCTACACAGGCGGTATTGGAAGCAAAACTTTTACTCACCCCTACAAGACAGGAGTATGAATTAAACAAAAAAACTAACTGTCCAGATAACTGAAGAGAGTACTCAGAAACTGTACACGGTCTAGAATTTAAGAGGGTGGCGACGTTAAGGCAAAAGCATGCGGCAACGACGTAGCTTAAGGCGAGTGGAAACTGATAACATCCCTAATATTTCTAGGTCCTCGTTAATATAATTGGAAAATAATTGGATTTTAAATTCTGGGTTTTAAGAGATATTCGATATATTATTTCTGGCATCATACAAAAAAAAATATTACATCACCAGCTGTTTCAGCGCTCAGCTGAACTATTTCAAACCTCTGCACATTGGGGTTCACTTATCGTATAACATATCGTAACATGTTCCAATTGAAACATCAATATCACCTGTGTCCTACAGTATATTGTACTATTATGCTAACATTGTAAATTTAAAACTTGGAGCTCTCATCTGTTTATCAGATGGGAGAGTGAGGACTTGGACACTTGTTATTGTTGGCTATGCGGCTTGAGCCGATGTCTTCTTTACAGCTGACTAAGTAGGCAATGAGCCGGACGTGTCTATCCGGTTTCAGATGTTTACACAGTCGGCAACCACTGTATAAAGCCGTCGCTCGCTCCTTCTCCCTCTTTCACCCTCCTTCTCCCTCTCCGGAGACGGTCGACAGTAGAACAGGTTTCGTCCATTATTGGAAAACGCTCCCTAATTGGGCGGGTAGTTGTACCGCCGAACATTGTCCTAATACACGATCCTGGTATGAGACGTGTGAAAAATCGTAATATTATAAGTCTGTTTTATTGATTCCGTGTGCAGGACTGCTTTTTTTCTTTCGAAGCCCAACAAATTCCGATTTAAGGTGTTTCCGACCCCGAAACCGTTTACAGCGCTCACGTTCCGCCGATATTGGAGCGTATTGCGTCAATGACGGAAATTCTATCATATATTCCGAGCTTTTAACAGAACAAATAATGAAATAACAGTTGGTAATGGGCGGTGTTGGGTTGCGCAAGGGAAAAACGAGCGGGGCCGGTTCTCCGTGAACGCCCGATTTTATGTATCTGTGTGTTGTGAGATGGGGCAGAGAGGGTGGGTCTCGCACCTGTGTGTAGTCTCCGCCGATGTCGGTTCGAACTGTATTACATGCGTTAAATGCTATGATTTGTGGACTTGACAGCTAGCAATATCCCCCAGCGACACACTCGCTATTGGTCTCTCCAACCCTCCATACCGCCCTCTCTCACTCTCTCTCCCTCTCCCTCCCCTCACACACACTCTCTCTCTCTCTCTCTCTCTCGGCGTTCTAGTTCCCAGGAAATTGATTTACAATAATGAAGAAACGACCCATACATCATACACCGATTGAATTGCCGTATTAAATCAAGGGGCTCTCGCCCATTGATGCCGCCGTCCCCTCACAGCGAAGAGCTTTGTCAAAATAAAGTTTCGTTCTCCCAACTTTGTCAATCCTCGGCTGAATAGATATTTATTTAATCGACTTCGCATAAAACAACTATAATTGTAATTACGTCAACGACTGGTCACGTCTCACATTATTTAATGGTTATCCGATATCCGTATTAGACTGATAATGATATCCGGTAATTATTCCTACCGGTAACTAGACCTTCCATATTATTAATTAGAGAGTATCTCAATACATACTTTCTGACGGAAGTTCATATTTCAGTAATAGATTATCATCTGTTAATAATAATAATAATTTATTTCCTAATATATGGCATTCTATTATCCAATGATATATCAGGGTCCATACACAATAATTTCTAACAGCAATTCCTAGAAAGATTGAAATATTTAATTTAAGATATATTATTGAATACCTAGGAGGTTGTCTGCCTAGTTGCGGTAGGCGTGTAACACTAAGCCGTTAAGACCCAAGTGTAGTGCTGGTTAGTATTACAGGGGCCGTTTAATGAGACCGCAATGGGACTTCAGTCGGTCAACACCGATCGCATAACGAATGCGGCAATTAGTTTAAACAATATTTATCATCATCCTAAGCTTTTTTTATTAGCGTCGAAAATATTTATTAATTAGTAATAATCATATGGTAGAATCATAGTGTGATCCCGAGCAGGATTCTTGTTTTGTTATCTGTCGTTCCAATTGTTCTACCGCCAAGGTAATTTATTGTTTTATTAATTACAGAAAATTATTGTTAATCTTTAGGAACACAGTAAAACTTGTGCAATAAAATTATTACTTAAAAAAAATAAAATATTGATACGTAAATTATATCATAATTTTTGTGTTTTTATGTTTCCCCTCACGTGTGTTCGGGCGATGAAGCATCTTCTGAATACATACTCTATACTGTTGCTGTAACCTTATTGTAGGACTGAAGGAATACGATCGATGGTGAGAAGCGAGAAACAGACATTTTCCATCCCGTATCTGAAATCAATTATTATAGTGAGTGACTTTTCGGTCCGTTCGGGCATCGGACCAACTTCTGAATTCACCCGTCCAGTTTTCGGCTAACGTTCAAAAGGTTACAGAAAGTTCAGAAGTCCTCTCGGACCTATTCAAATGCCAAACTTACTCACTCACTCTTTTGCGTTCCAATTCCTTTTCATACACACCCTCTCCTCGGAACGATGTTCGAAATCGAATTTTTTTCGAGTCAAAATTAAATTTAAAAAAATTAAAATTTGATACTTTCCAACTTTCACATTGCAAACGAGGCCTCAAGAAAAAAATAATGAATTTGTTATTAACCCTAATTAGAAATTAGTATTTGCTGGGGTAATAGAATACGTGCGTGTATGTTAAGTTTCATATACACAATTACTCCTCATATCTGTTACTCCTCATATCTATTACTCCTCATGTCTATTGATATTAGTCATAGAAAGCCTAATGAGGCTACCTTACAGGTCTGAATTTTCTGTGTTAGTATCTATTCAGAAAAAATTCATTGTGCTAATTGTAGGATTTTTTCTTGATAGTCATATGGCATTTCAAAATTTTGTTTCCATCATATCTGTAGTTCATTACGATTCCCTGGGTGTTTGTAGGGTAGTGACAATACGGTGTTTTAATAAGAAATCCTTCCTGGTTTCATCCGGCACCAAACGTTATTTTTTTAATTATAAAAATTAAAACTTTCTAACGGACTTGATCCGAAATTACAAGAGTGACATACGTTGGCAGTTTCAGTGTTAAAATTATCGGACAATGTTGTGCCGAGGTAGTTGCCGAGATAATAATGTATAAGAGTGGTGGAAGTAAATCGGGACGAAGTGGGAGGCAGATGGAACGATGCCAGTTGGGCTGCTAATTGGGCATGAAATAACTGGCATCGGGCATTCCCTCTGTTCTGTCAAATGTCTGTGCGTCCAGTCTGCCTTATTCATGGCCGCCGCTTTGCCGACGACACCCGCGGGTTTGGACATTTACCTAATTGTTCCTTTGATCGTGTCAGGTTTAACCCTTTCGACCGGGTTCCGACCGTGCTTCGGGGCCAAAACTTCCCTTTGTGCCAGTAAGACGCGTTCGCCTGATTCTACCCGTCTACATTAAAACGAGGACACTTTTTCTTCCCTCGTCAGTGTTTGCATAATGAGGATGCCTGTATTGTAGGAAATGACAATAGTTTTTCAATAGAACAGTACCCTTTCCAATAATTTATGGCATAATCTCCATATTTTCTTTTAAGTCGAACTTTTTAAAGAAAAAATTTAAGGAAAAATTTCAATAAGGTAAATTCTGTTTCCGGCTTCTCACCATCTTTTTTATCATTCTTTTAATGATAGAGCCAATTTACATGAACGGTATAGATTATCTGCCGAGAATATGCTCTATCGCCCGGACAAAGACGAGGGTAAATATAAAATCGCATAAATTAGGAATTTGCAAAAATTTATTTATGAGCCATGATTTGTTACGAATCACATATGTCAATTTTTTGAATAATGATTTCATTACACTAACTTTACTGCGTTCCTAAAAATTAAGAGACATATTCTTTAGTTAACAAAACGACAATTAACCTCGGCGGTAATACCCAGCGATTACACGCCACTAATGATTCAACCACACGATTATTTCTAATAAATAAATATTTTCATAACTAATAAAAATAACACGAGACAAATATTGTTTAAACTATATTGCCAAATTCACTCCTCGATCGGTATTAAATCCCGCTACATTCATCAGCGCCTGTAATGCTAACCCGCACTACACTTGTGTCTTGCCGGTTTAGTGTGTCACATTCGCCTGCCGCAAAGAGACAGGAAAGAGCCGATATGTACCTTATGTTAAATATCATATTTCAATCGTTCATATATCTTGTGATAATAAACTGCCATCAAATAAAACAGCGCTTATTTTTTAATACGTTTATTACAAAATAAATGCATTATTAAGGCCTATTTACACACATAAACAATACAGTAATCTCCCGATTACTATAGAATTTCTTTCAGAAATTTTTTTGTGAGATACCCTGTTCAGTCGGCCGTTGATGAAGCAGCCTGTCAGCATTTTGACTGCATTATTAAAACGACAGGTCCGGTTACCGGTAGAAAACCGGATATTGAAAATCCATTAGAGCTGTCACCTAATCGTTAATTGCACAGCGGGGTGCAATAACCTTGCCGTCCCACTGAACAATGCCTACTGATGAGGCAGAGAAGCCCACCGGATAGGCGAGTGCAAACAGGAAACTGTACGGATGATGATTCAATCCTAGATAATACGTGGAACTATTAGAATGTGAAATTAATCTGCTCTGAGATTAATAAGATCGTAATTTTTCTAGAAAATCGATTATTATATGAAAATGGTGATCCCGACGTAATGAAACTGGTCTGAACCGTTTCACTGAAATAGATTGTTTTCATTGCAGAGGACTATAATATAATTCCAATTCTCTTTTCAGGTTATATAGAAAGGCGGCTGGAATATCTTCCATTAATTAATATTGAAATGCGTAATTCAATAGGGAGGGGATTATTTTCCCCCGGTCAATTGTCCAATTGTCGAATAATGAATCGTTTATCCAGAGCCAAAGAGTTATACTTTTGAATAGCCCTCCCTTCTCTCCATCTTTGTCTTTTGAGTCCCCAATAACGGGAATAACTCCACAGGTCTTCGCTCTATTAGCCCACCCCGCGGTGTGTAATTGATTAAAAGCGAGTTCGACCGCTCTTTCCCTACTCCTCCTCTCTAATCTTGTACAAAATCCACCATCGGATAATTCGGATTCGTTGGCCGGCCCGGCCTAAAACTGTTTCGCGGCACGAACGCCTCGCCCAATTCGAGCACGGGAGCAAAGATTAAACTCGACGGCGTTACAAACTTAGACACTGCCCAATCTCATTTAAATAGACCGAAAATATAAACGTATACCGTTTTGTTTGTGGACATATCCACTCTGTTGGATGGAGTTGAAGCTTGGAATATAAAAATCGAAAAAATCCTTCAGCAGAAACTACGTGTTATGCTATGTAGAGACATCGAAACATCAGTGTATGTGATATAATAGCAATGAATTAGGTATCCAATGATTTATAAATAATGGCTATGTATTTTTACGTTTGCAGCCTACGCTTCAGTGAATGAAGAATTAATGAACTAGAATAATTCACTGTGAGGTATTTGTCCTATACCAATAATAATGTTTACATTAAATCAATGAATAAATGAATTTTCGCTCAAGAAAAGTAAAATATGTATATTATCACCTTAAATCTTAACTGTACTCACTTGTTTGACGTTGTGGTTTACTCATTTCGCCTTTTGAACCGCTCGGTGATGTCGTCATTGTTCGTTGGAAATGAAATAATTCTCGCAATATCAATTTTCCTTGATGTCCCTCGGGCTCATGGAGCGGATGATCCTTTTCCACTGTTATTTTCTTTCACGGGCAAGACACCGAATATTTCTCTGGCGGAGCCTTATTTCTCATTGTCCTTATCTGAATGGGAAGATCCCTCCTGCCGGGCGCCTAACTTAACCCGGCCCGCTAAGCCGTCACTTGTTATCTTTAAGCCCCGAGCACCGTCCGTCGGTCCATTTCCGGCGCAGATGGCAAGATAACCGAGCAGCCGTTCGAGAGAGACACTAACACTATTTCCGCTTTCCGGAGTCCTAGGCGTTTGAAATTCGACCCTGCCCTTCCTAAACTCGTATCCATACGAGTAATAATTCCATCAAAAAATATCCATAAAAAAATAATTGTAATCACAATCCGACTGCAAGAATGAGTATTTCACAACAAAGTTATATTGTAATATATTATGTAGAGTATCATACATGGCAAATGAACATCTGAGTGTCATGTTCTTTGTAGATAACGTAGGAAAATTTCTCAGAATTAGTCTTCATTAAACTACAAAACTACAGAAGCAAAAAGTTCAAATTACAGTTGTAGATTAAAAGATAAATCTGACTCCACGATTAAATATAACTTTGGCGACAATGCTCATTTAAAATATAAAAAAAGCGGAAAACTTATTTTTCTCCAGGTCTACATTGCCAATGGAAGTTACTAGGGAGGATTAATACATTCGTCAAACATCTGTGGTCGATCAGAGTATTAAATTTAAATATTCACAACAATAGATACCGATTCAAACCGGCAGCACTGAACTGTTTTAAGCGTTATGTTTAAGTGTCGGACGGTTATTTTACCGGCCTATTAAACCGGGGGCAATTCACGAATTAGCGAAATGTTTCGGAAGTTGGGAACGTCAAAATGTTATTACATAAAAGGCGGTAACGATGGGTTCGGGACGGGTTTTCAGGAATGGGCTACATTAAAACTTGTGAGGCCGTGGTTGTGGGTGGGTGGGTGGGGGTTGGTGGCAAAATGAAACAAAGTGAAATAATCGCAATAAATTAAATGTTTCGCGAGTGGGTGCTCCCGGCCCCGAGTGATATAAAACTCATAGCGCCGACTCCAGATAAAGGAGCGGTCAGAACTATAAATTAGGGCTGGAAGACCGGGTCCGTTCCCCGATTTATCAGCCATCCTGGAACGGCAAGTATAAAATAAACAAGTTGGATTTTGACGGCGCCCTTTTCCACTCGGGGTTTTTTTTCACACCTCTGCGAACATTCACGCAACGGTTTATCCACTTTCTGGATGATGCGGTACAAATTGCTTCGCTGGAAAGCCCGAGGCTTCGAGATCCACAAAAAGTAGAAAATTACCACCCAAAAACCATATTAAGCCTGCAATTTACGTTACGGCAATACGAGTTAATACTGCACGATTAAGAATCGTTTGCATATTGTAAGGCGAACATAAAATTTAAGGATGAGAGCGTGAGGATAACACTATATTATTATAACATGATTACTGTGCAGAGTGCGATAGGGGCGGGTTTGGTGACCCCTGCCGTTTAAGCCCGGCCGCCGCGTTATCTGCCGGCGAATAAACGAACCGAACCCCCGCCACCATTTTAATGCCCCGCACCGACCCTTAATTAATTCCCTGATTGAACCGCTAATTTAATTAATGCAGTAATTTAATTCCGTGTTATTGGGATCCCGGGGCTACGCCCCGATCCCGGTACGCGTTGGACGTTAGGTTTCTCGGTGGTAGTGGTCTGTAGTCAGTTTTGGTTGGGGGGCAGAAAGTTGCCAAATGTACGCCGCTCAATCTAGGTACGGACTTGCTCGATAAAAGACGGACAGATTTACAGCCGGCCGTATATAAACAGACCTCGAAAGCCCTCGAGTAAGTGAAATGGGCAAGTGAAAAGGATATTTGATCGACGGAAAATGTGGCTGGAGGAGCTTACTGTAGCACACTGTACTTACCGCCGAAACAGGTAAATGGTAATTTTTTCATCATGAGCAGTTCTGTCTTGTTCATGAAACATTATGTTGAAACTACCGCGAATACAATTTTATTAAATTTCTCGCAGGCCAAAAATATGTAAAATTCGGTAATATCCATTGCGATTTTCTGAATACACTCGATTATTTGGTACCGAACTGAATTAACTGCTACTCACCACAGTCACTGTTAATCATTTATTTCTGTTGTGAGTTATTTGATTTGAAATTTTGTTACCCAATGATGCATACCGGAGCTTAATCGTATACTACGATTCTTCATCATTCCAAACCGTCCCCGATCACCAGATGTTATAACATTTTGTAGCGAACTCTATAACCTTTATTTCGAAACCATGCAACGCGTCAAAGGGAATAATTGAGGAGTAAAATAAATGTATTCTGAAATGTTTCCCTCGGCTGGCTTGGCGGTGGGACGGGGGCGGATCGGGCGTATTGAGAGCTCGTCCCTCAGCAGTGATCTCTCACGGTGGTGGCTGCCTTTCTTTTGTCCCCGCTCTGCCGGTAGCGCCCTCCTTCTACCAATTTAATTAGTCCACATACGTGATCGGGCTACCGGATACACCGCCCGACGGGACCCCGCCTCCGGTGAGAAAGAAACATTTTCTCCGTTCGTGTCCTCTGCCGGCTCCAATCCTGTAGACGGTCGTGTCTCTGAAAAATTATTCTCCGTCCCAAATATTTATATCAAACTTGCTATTAATTTAATCATAGTTATCTTTAAAAAATCGGAATTTAATTAAACGGAAATTTCCGATTGATAAAATAAAAATTCGGTTACTCTTGTGCTTCTATTCGTATAAATAGTTTTATTTAAGGAACAACATGTTGGAACCGTTAACAAGAAGGTAGAACAGAATTGTAAGACTAAAAGGACTTTTTGAACATGTTCAATACTTTATACATTGAAAAGTAAAACTGAATTTAATTCAAGCGCTCTGAATTGTCCTTTGAGTGAAGTAATTAAAATTTTATGTATTTCGGCTCTCCGAGAAAGTTCGCTTTTATTCATGAATATTTCAAACTTAAGGAAACTATTTGACGTATAATTGTCACTTTTTAGTGACAGTAAGAAAGACTTTAAAATTCTTTAAATCCGCTGTAATTACAATCAAAATTGCACTGACTAATTGAATTTCACGATACCAGGGCTCGTGAATAAATAATGTATTAAAAATGAATGCTTAATATATTCACTGAAAATATGACTGAAATATTATGTCTGTAATACTATAACACGCATCGTGTCATTAGCTAGTTTCAGTTGCACTACAATAACGTTTGTTATTGAGTCAAAATCATGTTTTGCATTGTTTCATTGCTGATGAACAAACCGATGCTCCAGATTGACGGTCGGCGGAATTTCGCTTTTATTGAATTCCGAATTAATGCTGTGGTCCCGAAATTTATGTAAGGACGGATGGTAAGGTGGATGTCGAGGGTGGTATGACCTTCGTTAAGAAGCGGAGGAGGGTTGCCTCTGTCGGGCAGGAGCAGGAGCAGGAGCAGGAGGATGTTATCTGCATTGCAAATCCTAATGACCGACTACCTGCAAGGGGGCAAGCGGGTTGGAGGGGGCCTTTTGTTCTTCGACCGCCTCCCGTGTGTCAGGACCACCCTCCGGTACACTCTCTCTCCCTCTCTTTACTTATGCATGACATATATAAAATATTCTGAATAATAACCGGCCCTCTAATTGAGAGGACCCCGGCCCGCCCGGTCCCATCAGGATTCCACAATCGGGCTCAACCTAGTTATTGAAATTGGGACTTGGGATTCACTTCGATGGGACTCAACCTCCGGTAGTGGTTTAATCAATGTTCCGGAGAAAAACTTCTGTCCCCGAGGGACGTTTTTCAAAAGTGATTACTTATTTTTTCCCCCGCAGGCGCGAAAACAGGTTCGAGACAAAATGACACGGACCGAGGGACGCGTAAATGAAACTGGATTATAAATACGCGGTTCGAATTTGCATATGAATGCAAATTTGGCCCTCCGCCGAGATTCGAACCCGAGTCAACTACTCGGCGCTGACCTATACCCACTCGCATATACAAACATATCTTGTTTATTGTTTAAATTAATGAAAATGTCGCCCGCTGACGCATACAATTGCTCCTTATATTGTATCTCCCATCGTATTATAACTGCACCTTATACGGAAGCATGCTAAAGTATATACTGCAATAGTTTGCGGAAAAATCGGTAGTAGTCTTGACGCTAGCAGTAAGGTTTGACGCTAAGGCGGGACTAATACTGATACTTATTGCAGCGCACATATTCCGAAGTTAATTACCATTTTCTGGCGAACGATGCGGAGTGGTGGACCGGAATGAAACCGAATTGAAAAGGAATTTAAAAAAAAAAAGAAAAATTAAAAAAGGAAAATTTGTTCACAGTTATGAAAGCGAAAAAATGAGACCCGATATTTTTCAGAAGGAGTTGATATCGCTCCACAAAATGAATTATGCCCCAGAACTAATTGGTGGAGGGGCGGTAAAGTGTGGAAAAGGGGGCGGTTGAATGGTAGGGGAGGGGTCCTGTTACCCTTGGGGGCGTCTTATTAATAACCTGGCCAAGTGATTGACGACTGGCGACACTTTTTTTTCACTTATTAAGAAATGAAAAGAGCGGTGTGGGACGAGGCGCGAGGCGCGGTGGGGGGCGAGGGGTGGAGACCTCCGAGGTTTAAATTATACTTTAGACGCCATAAATCATGTCGTCCTCCACTTCCTTCGGAAATAAACTCGAAATTATAAGGGGCGGGTGAGGTGGGGGCTTATCGACGGTGACCGGGGAAAAAAATTGTTCTTTCGATGTTATTTTTTTTTATTCTTCGAGGGAACTTAAAGAAACAAATAGGACTCTGTCAACTCCTCTGTTCGGTTTTTTTTATTTCCTCATCGTATTTATATTTGTTGGAAGGTTTGCTACTGTGATTTTTCCGTCTCTCCACGGTCGGACGGTACATTCTAACGTGTGCGCTGAAGTCATTTATTGGCTTGCCCTAAGCGCCTGTGCAGTGCTAGAATTCCTGTAGAAGATCCGATTTATATCCGATTGTAAATTTGAATCGATTGTGATACTTTCCCAGTAAGATTCTTACGGTTGTAATTATGGCCTTGTATAGTTTTCTGCAATTTAAAAGTAAAGTATTGCCAATTGTAAATTTTACCGGTTTACGGAAAAATTCGCGATGTACTTTCCTTCGGTCTCGGCAACAAGAAGAGGGATCGATAATTAGCGGGCCGGTGCAAAATGAAGGGACGTCGAGGGCGGGCCCCCGAATTAGCATCAAGTGTAGAAAAAATGCCGAGAGAGACTACCCGTCCAAGATCTATATTGCTTTGGGGGCTTATATAAAAACGCAAACGGTCGCGTTTTATTAAAATTTCATATAAAAGGTTCGCTGTTGTTGGAATTGTGGAGATGAATTTAATTCCGACACGTACAAGACAAATTTTCGGTTATTTTTGCGGTTCATATTTCCGAAACAATATACTGAAATTTAGAATGCCCTTCAAACGTTCTTTAAATTCTCAAATCTTCTGTTCTGCTACCCGACAATCCATGACGAAACCGAAATCAGAAATTTTCACCAGGGATTTCCAGGAGTGGATCGGGGTTTTCTTCCGATTACTAGTGAAAACAAAACTACCGCTGGTCTCTCAGTGGCTACATTTAGCAAATCGTAATAACCCATTGTAATCTCCTTAGAAATATGCTTTGTTATGAAACATGATACGCGTATGCCATTTCTAATACGATAAATTTTAATACATTGTTATTAACTATTGCACGTGATGAGAATGTCATTCATGTTCATTCATAGACACATTTGCAGAGTCTACAGAACTAGATTCTACTTGTATTTAAGATTATTGTTTCTTGAAATTTATTCCTTTACTGCAATAATTTGTATGTTTCTGGCATTTTATTCAAGAAAATTAGGATTAAAGTATCTAAACGAAACGGTAGACTTAGTACACGTTTGTACCTGCAATGAAAGGAATTCAGGAATGATTATAAAATGAAGAGATTCTATTAAAACTTCAACACATTTATTTTTCCTTTTACTGTTCTTATATACATAATTTACAGGGTAACAAATATTTCAAATGTCCCAACCGCGTAGAACAATGTAGTCTTTCACCAAAGGTCGAACACTATAGTCAATTCACGGTCGGTCGGACATCGGGAAATACAAGCTATACACTAATCAACACTGAATGGATTTTGTTAAAATTCTCGTTTAATCTTTTTTATTTTCCCCAATCTCCGCAGCCTCCGTCGCACTGCCGTAGGGTGAGGAGCTGACGGAGGAGTTCGGTTAACGCGGTACGCATAAGACACGGTACACTAGGCGGCTTACGTCCTCACTCTGTCACCTCGACGTGGGATCGACGCTGCACAGAATTGTTCAGATTGAAAGGCGCCGCGATGCTGTTAGATCCGGGTCGCTGGCTACCTCAGACCGACCAGCTGGCCCATAACAAAGGCTGTCGTCACGGCCACGCTCCACGGACCGGCGGCCCCCCTACACCAGCAACCGCTGTTCAGCAGATCTGCACAATCGAGAAACGTGAACGCCGATTTTGTTTCCGTGCAAACACATTTCACTTCAACTCAACACAATTAACGATTTAATTCTGGCTGTAAAGCTCAACAAACAGTGTGTAACAAACTGAAACCTACGTAATATCAAATCTGTGTAGGAACTTATTTAAACTGTATTACTTTTATTAATGGAGACAATTTTATTGTTTTTAAAATTCGTATCTTTTTTAATACTCATTTATCGACAAATCCGGAATATAACCCATATCATGGTGGTACTCCGTCAAGTTATCTTAAGGGATGATGGCTTCCAACTTTATTTCAAAGAATTCTGCTTATATTTAAGTAGTCACCGCACACTCGTGCAGTGAAAGTGATAACAGCATGTACACAACGCTACTGATGTGAAGATAACTAAAGATGGCGAGAAGTCGAAATAGGTCTAGCATAAGACCGTTAGTCACACGAGTGTTAATCGTCTCGCTGATATAAAAATACTGGTACAACTTGAAATCTATGGTTTAGATTTGGATTTGTGCATTATTTATTATTTATAAATCAATATATATAGCAATAAATAAACCAGACGAATAGAATTTATTTTCTTAAAACTAAAATACTAGTCCTTACGATTTATAGCCAAGCAGTCGAAGCAAGGTTTAACGGGGGCAATAGTGGAGACTTGGGGGTGTTCAGCAGTCCAGAAGGAGTCGAGTGGTAGGCGAAAGTTAAGAGGGGGGAGCAAGTGACAAGGCTAGGGGGTTGTTGTGTACATATGAAAATTAGACCGCTTAAAGCCGGGTCGTCGTTCCAAAGGCGATAAGTCCACGGACCGGTTATTAGGCCCTCGGCCGTGGGCGGGGGCGTGGGCGGGGGCGCGTTTAAACAGCCGCTCGCAATCGGATTGACAAAGCGGCCATTGTCAATGCTGGGCCGGACGGCATTGTTGCCTTTAGCCGTGGGCATTGTCCCCCCGTGCCAAGGGCCATTGTCCCAGGCCACTGCCCCCCCCCCTCACCGACACCCCGCACCAGAACAGAAATTAAATGTAGCCCCCCTACCCCCCCGGGGCCACTTTATTATCCGCCCCCCCAACCTTGTTAGCCGCCCGTCTGCGCCGTTTCAACAAGTGTTCAATCGACCGTGAAAATATTCAGAGGGCGGTCGGCCGCAGCTTTAACGGAAATTTGTGCTCCCGCTTCCCCGCCCTAGGAGCTCCGCCTTCTCTTACTAACAGAGCTGTACGTACATGTTTAAAGATTACTACACGTTCATAAAACTGGTCGCAAAAGCGTATATATTTTTTTCAAATTCGAGCTTCGACTTAGCTCGAAAAAAGGAGCAATGTATAGAAGCTAAACGAGAACCCCATAACCCCCTTGAAACCATCGAATGTACGAAAATTGGGTTATTATTTACTACAGGGGCCTCCTAGGTTATCGCGCGTGTTCGATATATCGATATATACGGTTGAACCGATGTCGTCAACTCGGTCGGCATCATGGTTTTCACACCGGGCAATAATTTTTGTTTTCGAATCTGACGGGATGGTTTTTTTTTTAAATTAGGCGGTTTTTCGTGTTTGAGTAATCATTTTTGTTTTCGAATCTCACGGGAAGGGTTGTTTTTTTTGGAAATTAAGCGGTTTTTTTTTTGTTTGAGTTGCTACGGAAGTGTTAGTTTTATTATATTATTTTTTATATATTTCTTTTCGCGTCATAATTACTTTCTTTCCTTTTACTAAAACAAAAACCCCGTCGGACGCCTTAATAAAAGTGCGCGATGTGAAAACAAAGTTGACGACATCGGTTCACCCGTATATATCGATATATCGAACACGCGCGATTACCTAGGGGGCCCCTGCGGTAAATATTAACCGAAAATTGTTATTACATTCGTTATTTCAAGTGCGAAACTCTATTTACTTACATATAGGGTATATGAAATTAAGATGTGGCACTGGGTTTAGAGAAATTTATTGAAGGAAAAAATACGTTTTTAGAGAAATTCGAGTTGAAACGTAGGGAAAGGTCAAATATAGAATGGGAGACTGGCGTGGGTTCTGGCGTTGACGTGACCACTGGTCTGTTAGTCGGCGGTCCCGGCTAAATTGTAAAATCGTCCCGTACGACTATTTTGAGCGTAGATCCGACATTTCTTTAGCCTCGACTAATTCCATTTTGAGTGGGTCTAATGTCAGCCTGACCTTTGTCCCCCACGACCTAGATATTTTGACGGCTGCAGTCGCTCACGGCGGAAAACACAAGTTTGTTTTAAAGGCTCGCTTGAAATTAACTTTAATATTTTAGATTATATTTAAATTCAAAACGGGATGGAAAAAAATTTGTTTTTAAATGGGTTATATGGGGGAACCCCGGCGAGGATTAGTGGGATTATCAAACTCCATTCCCGTTTTCGGTCCACTGGTCAGCCACGAAAGCGTTTTGGGCTTTCGGCATAACTCCTAAATACATAAATTAAAGAGTCAGTTAGGGAATAACATCAAAATGTATTCCTACCTGTGGCGCTGCTAACTAGGCGTCTTCCGTTCGCAAAACAATAATATCTTAGACTAAATAATATATAAAATTATACAAACTAAATCTACTACTTATACTGATGTACTTTTCTTAAGTTCCCTGCTCCGTCAATATGAGGAAAATATTTGGGTTATTAATATAGACTTTATTGAGATTGCTATATTTTATTTTGCGGGATTTAATTTACCTACAGGCGGTGTCTGTTAGTTTCTCCAACTTTACTTTCGGAGATTAATCAGGCACAGTTTTTCCTGGCGGCCTCGGGCCAGGTCCCCCACCATTATCGCTTTACTTTATGAAAATCTTCTTAGTTTGTTTTATGCAAATTATATTCTTATCCCCCGAAGGGAGCTCCGGCCCGACCTTTCGGCCCTTCCTCCCTTTCCTCGCTCTATCGTCACTCCAGTCAATACAGGTGCCCTTCTTTCCAGTTTCTTCTTCAAAAATCATTAATTCGTGGTAACGATAATTATCGCAGCCGCATTGATGCAACGTTCCCTCATTTTAAAGCTATATGGACCAGAAAATGTATTTCACCCGAGTTCTATATCGGTCCGAACCTTACCCGAGTTCCTGAGCGAGGGTCCGAGTACGTGGGCGAGCTGGGGCGCGTCCTCCTGGAGGAAGAGGTCCGAGCTGCTGGTGTAGAGGCTGTACTGCGTGGCCAGACACCGCAGTCTCAGCCTGCCGCCCTCAGAGCCACCGCCCCGCCACCGCCGCCCCGCGCCTGAACATCACAGGCACAGCCACCGCCTCCAGCTCGAGCACCGAAGTCTCCAGACCGGTCCGCTCCGCCTCCACGTACAGCGAAAGCCGCGTCATATCCGTGTTCCTCACCTGTAGTCGGTCAGAATCACAGATCAGATATTTCCATCCCAGCTCCATTTAAATATATTATAAAGGAATTTTCTGCTGAAACCCTTCAGAATCCTGGCATCCTTTTACCTCCTGGATATTCTCGTCAGAGGTTAAAATGCGCAGTGAGTACGCCATCATAATTTTTAATATATTTAAACTAACCGAACTTCTATATAGATATTCGAATAGAATATTAGGGGTAAGAAACTAAATACTGGTAAAGTACTGGTTCGGAGCCGGATTAATATACTCTCGCCCATAAAGCGGGACCGCGTTCAAATAAAACTGAAACGAAGCGCGTCATTATAGGGAATTCGTAATTCGGCCGCCGGCGTCGCTATTTCGTTTTCTTTATTTAGTGGCAAATCCGGGCAAATGAATTGAAACGCGGTATGAATTTGGAGGGGAGCCGGCAGATCCGGGCTGGCCGACGGCTCATTAAAACCCTATCGGATAACGGTTGAATACCTTCCTTTTGATTTATGGCAGCTTTTCGCGAACGGACGCGACGAGAAAACGGCCGCATTTTACTTGGGCATAAATTAAACTGCGGCCCGAGCACGATACAACAATTAGCGCAGTCCACCAGGCTGGCAACACCCAACGTATGGTGGACCAATACGGGACAATTTGATGTTAATGACTAACCTGTCTCCTGTCAGTTAGAAAAACACGAAGCAGAACGGTGTCGAAAATTAACATCTCTCATAAATATAAACGATTGGTCCATTGGGAACACCGACATATTGTCATAAGGTTAAGTGTCACTACATTACATTGCGTGCTCAATCTGACGGCGAATTACATTTAAAAATTCACTCGCACGATTGAAAAACACTTTTTACTGAAATATTCCAGTGCCCTAATATATTGATTGGATTACTGCTTTCACAAACAAAAACATACGTCTATAATTATCTGATATTAGGATACAAATACATCGTTTTATAATTTCGTGCTAAATCTAAAATTCCTTCTTTTAAAGTATGAACACACTATGTAGTTCCATGATGGTCCAAAACTTATACTGGTTGGTTGAGACCTTTATAAGTGGAGAATAACAAGTGTTCGAAATATAATATGACCTTCCGTCTCTTCTAATATTCCTCTATTCCGAGAAAAGGTCTGAGCTATCATAGCTAGGGGACAATGAAATTCTAAGGAATTCAGCGGCAGGAACTATCGATTCTCCAACTTCTTCTACAAGTTCGTAAAACTATACAGGAAAAATGTCAATACATTTCAAATCCCGTGGCCTACTTCAACTTTCTTTGGGTCGCTTGTTATTAAAAGAAAGAAAAAAGTAATAATTGTTTCGTCAGTTATTACTGGCCATCTGTTATTTGCGACTTGCCCCGCTCTGAGTATAAATCATCATCAGCACTATCAACTGGCCAGTAGCATCTGGCACCATTGTAAGATGTAATATAATTTAAATTAACTAAGAACAATCTATAATAGAGAGTAAAATAGTGATAATAACAGATTGAAATTGGTGCGTCGTAGAAAATATAATAATATTAAATGTTCAAATGAATACAAGAAAAATATTAAATCAGGCTTAATTCTGATGTAATAGTTCTACTTTATTGGTCAACGCTTGGGTGTCTTAGTTTTCACGTGTGTTCAACAAACGGAAAAGATCAGCAACCTTGCGTATAAGATTATACGAATTTATTACCTGCATGTTGTTAATAAAAAAGGTGAGATTGGCCGCCGGGAAAGCTGACCTCGAAGTGCAGTTGGCTCTGATCCTCTCGCCCAGTGTGTACTTCGTCTTCTCAACAGTCAGTTCGGGCACCGAACTAGGTTCAACTGTGGGCGGAAAAAAATTAAGAACTTGTGTGTTTCTGTTGACTAATTTAACAAATAGAAAATTGAGGGGAACAAAACAAATGGATGAAAAATTATACAAAAATCGTTAGATAAGACTTCTTCAACACTTCTTCCAAATATATGACAATTCTTCCAAATCTGTTATTGTGTATTTACGATCACAAAAGTTTTCCTATTGATCCAAAATTTATTGAAAAAGTTTATTTTTAGTAATCTAGGTAATCGGTGCAAGTACACCAAACGAACTTTAGTTAAGTACATTTCCGCAGCACACTCAGGGGGGCGCTAGTTAATCTATATCTAATAGTTTTTATGTAAGGAGAAAGCAAATCTTTCGTAGACAAATAAAAACTTGTAAGATCAAAATAAAAAGTATCGAAAATACAAGCGGCTTATTTAAGGCAGAATTTCTCTCAAACAGTTTATAGTTGCGGCCCTCGATGAGTAAATAAAGCGATGTACTGATCTCGTCTGCAAATGGCGTTCACTATACGAAGGCTCGGACGGTATAGACCCTTTTTTGTGTATAGGATTTCGTTTGTATTGTTTCTATTAGGCAGAAAATGGTCTATAAAAATTGTCTACAACGAAAGTTTAATTGCTTAAAAAAGGCTACTTTTTGCAACGCCCGTTTCATAAAACATCGTCGGTATTAATCAGTGGGCGGGCGGTGGGTCCGAATTGGGTAGACACATAACCCAATTTGGTGGACAATGGCCGTATTTTGGTTTAATCCCAGGTGGCAATTAGGCCCGATTCAATATAGCCTCGGCAAACACCGTTTAACAACTAAACTGCACCCGGTCTTTAAATTCGCTTACCGTGTTTTTAGGAAATTTAATTGCCGCCATTATTTCACCCACTCGGCGGCCTAAAACGGCACTTGCGCAGGGACTGATCCTTTTAACGTTCGGCACTATTAACAGCTCCTTTCTACCCTGTATTTCACGCTCCCTCTGAATAGAGAGCACGTTCAACGGACTTCTGTTTATGAGATGACAACCACGTTTAATCGCGCCTATTAATATTTCAATAATGAAATTTCGGATATTTTTTAGTATTAGATCGTGGAAATGGATTGTGCTACTGTAGTTTGCGGCTTTCAGCTGTGCATAAGAGATAAAAGTTTGGTACTAGGTATAAGCTGGTAAACCAATCTTATCAATTCCGCGTGATACAAATTTCGTAAAAAAAAAGATTTTTGATTGCACTTGTAATGTATTGCGATTGTAAGTACAATCGCAGCGAAAATCTGCAAGTTCCCTGTATACTTTGAGCTGCATTAGATTAACCGAATAATACACCTAGTCCTAGGCGAATGAAGCAGATATTGAGGCAGATGCAACAGTCCTCCTCCCTGTTTACGGCTCTGAAATTAGTATTGGTAATTACGCCAAAATGGTCGAATACTTTGAAATAATTTGAATTTATTCGATTATCCGCCTCTATTTCTTCCTTTCGTAAATAATCGAAACGCTCTATTCGGATGTATCTGCAGGAAGGTGTTATTGACTCACGGGTGAGCTGGGTCCAACGCGGCAGGATGGGGCCGCAATGAGGCGTGTTGAAATCGACAAAGCTATTTTCGCGTGGGGAGTCATAAAGGAGTGAGTATCTTATTCCATTAGGCGGACGGGGCTGAGCTCGAATTTGAGGTGGTGTCGCCTCTCGGGGCTCTTCTACTTTGTTGCCACTCCAGTTATTAGCATTCCCACAGTAGAAGTTAAATTTCCCGCTCCGCTGGACCGTAACGATTGAACTCTCATTTACCGTATATATTGCAAGGAGATCGGTTTATTTGTAAGCCTTGCGCCTTTTGTGTTTGTCTTTAAACATACTTTCCGTCCCAGATTAATTTTTTTCCTTTTAATCATTAAGGAAAGATTACAATAAAATAGATAAAACAGTTTCTCTATCCTTTACATTTCTCCATATTTTTATAAGAGCTCTATTTTATCTATTCTGTGTTTAACGCTTCACGCATTTGGCCTCGTCATATGGAAATTGAAACGGCTTACAATTAGCGATAGTGATTAGTCATAATGGGAAAACCGGCACAGCGCCCTCAATGTTTTCTATATTTGTGTAATTGCAATAATAACGTAAATAAACTAAGAAAAATCACACTCTAGATAATGCTGTGCGTTTCAACACTTAGAGTGTCTGATCTATATCCTCTTCAAAATACAGATATCGTCGGTATCTATATTTTATTTAATATCCCTTAAACTATAGAACCTGAGTCAAATAGTAACAATTTAAATACAATTTGCTCGATATTTCCATATTATAATTTGGCTATAACGAAACCCATAAAAGGTTGAGACCACTAGAGGCACTCACTGTTCTAGGCTCCTATAAAACAAGCCAGGACATGAAAATTACCCAAAGATTTACGACTTTACGGGTTGCACATATTTTCCGACTATCGTCTTACACGGCCAACGTTGTTAGCTGCAACAGGGCAATCCACTATCCCATCTATTTTTTTTTCAGTCTCAAAACCATTTCGATCTAAATAGAGATTCTCCAAAAAATCGATTGTCTTAAAAATACCGATATTTCCTCTTTACTTCTATGATAAATACTCGGGCGTAGGGACTTGCGTTTCTGATAGAATGTTATCAAATTAAGAGGGGAAACGTACCTGTGACGACTATATAGGATGACCTGATGACCGTGTGAAAGAGTGGCGCGTCGGCCGAGACCTCGCATTTGTAAAGACCCGTCAACTCCCGTCGGACGTTGTTCAGAGTAACCACCGTACTGTTCGACTGGTAGATCTGGGAAACAATCAATTCGTTAATAAAAAATATCAACCGGTAATATCAGTATAATTATACTTTATTATTACTATATATATCAGTATAATAATAATTTATGAACTCAATTCCCTCCATATTCATTCTTTATGGATCTCCGCACTGTACGTTGAAAGCGTGGGCCTCCCATCGGCTCTTATAATGGGATGGGAATTGAAGGTAAATTCTTAGTATCTGTCTTAACTTATTTATGTATATCGTAATAAATATCCTGTATACATTAATGCGTACAAATGTAATATGTATGTGATTTAATGTATACAATGATTGATATTTGCGATTGTGGAAATTTGAAAAGTGGTTCGGGGGCGTAAAAGCTGTTTGATTATTATTGATCATTACCTGCTACGCGCGTGACGTTCGGTATTGGCGAAATAATGAATTCGACGGAACGGCAGTTTGATATGTTGATCGTTGATTTGTCCATTCGGACTCTTATAGTGACTTTTATATTGTGCGATGACGGGACCGTGAAACGGTCAGCGGTACGCTTTTTTCCGCGAGCGTGGGCTTTCCACGGGTCCTCAATTTCCTGTCACAGTTTAGATCGCTATCGAGGGTTTCGCCCACTCCATTTCGCGCGTCGATTCGCCGCGCGTATCGGCACACGAATGCTCGATTTATTTATTTATCTTTCCGGATTTGCGTTCGTTCGAACGCAAAGTCGTCAATTTTACGCCGTCGCAATATAACGTCAACGGTGGTGGGAAAAATGTTGCTTCATTATCCGAGGGACAAATTGCATTCTTATGCCACCGAACGTAGATCAGGGACCTATACAATAGCATAGAAATAAAGTGTGGAAGGATTGGAACATGAAGAGGAGAGATGTGTCAACTGAAGAAGGTGAAGACCGAAACAAAAACGGTGGAACCAAGTAATGATTATTGCTACTAAAGAAGACTCAGAGAACGGATTAGGCTGGAATTTGTTGGTGCGGTAAAATATCAACTTCGATATGTATGGCCCTGGCAATGAATGAATGAATGGTATCACAGGTTAATCAAGTAGAATAATTTCATAGACAACCTACTGGTTTCTTTTCTTTTAATAAATTCTGTGGTTCATTTTTTTGACAATATTACAATGTATAGCAACTTAACAAAACGTTCGAAACAAGAATAACTGTTTTAGTCCTTCCCGATTGGCATAATAAATAGACGCATCACGTTTTCAAAATTCATTCCAATTCGGTTTTCGCAAATCTGCGCCTCGGAAAATAAAATGCCACGGCCTCAATCAAAAATGGACGGGCAGATAGCGGGTGGATTGCCGGCCTCCGGTTATCAGATCGTCGCAATAAAATTTCATCCGTGGTGAATTATTCACAAGATTCGGCGGTCGGGAGATGAGTGTTCACTCGGAGAATTGATCCCAGGGTCGGGGCCGCCGTCCAAAGTCAATTGCCTCCCCCAACGTTTTCGATACCGAAAAACGCCGTCCGAACCCTCCCGCCCGCCGCCATTTCTGGAATATAAATAAGCCCCGAAAATAAGAGGCCGTCTCAATCATTCGATTAAGTCTAAGCCCTCTCGAAAAATTTGCCATCCCCCCCCCCCCCCCAATTCCTGGAAACTGACGGCTCCCTCTCTTCGCACACAAGTAACTTGAGCCCTCGTATAAATATTCCAATACAGATTTTTTTTCTGCAACTTAGGACCCCACTCCAAACAAAGTTTGTGCAAAGGGTACGGAACTATATATCACACGGATGATATGGAGAATTCCAAGAATATAATGATAATAAGACGGTAGGGCAAATACTTCGATACCTTCCATATATTAATGTTCTTGCATTGAATTTATTCCCCAGCCAGACGGCTGAATCCTGTAAAATGATTAACTTTGATGGCTCAAATCATATATCACCAAATTGGGGATTAAAAGTGACTGGAAAACGTTTTACATCTTTAAAATTCAGTTTGTACTGGAAGTACGTAGTTAATTCAAATTTGCACTGGAAATCTAATATTTCAACGCGCGACTACGGGATGAGAAAAACAAACGGTCTTGCATATTCCATACCGTTATTACTTTCAGCCCCTTTCTCCCGTCTTATCATGATTTCTCTATAAGAAGAAGCTTCCTCTGGTTTGCATTTTCCTTTCCCGATAGTAAAATATATTGCCCGAACCACCAGATCATCTTCCACCAGAAGAATGAAATTAAGTAATACAGGGCAGAATTTGTATTCTATTACAGTCAAAAGTAATATTTTTTCGTTTTTCCACTGATTTGTTAAACTTAAAAGAAGGGCAATTATTCGAAGGAGAATATAGAATTAATGTTCTTTGCCTGGAAAATTTTCCTGGAAAAGTTTTAATAATAACATAACATCGGCGTGGAGAAAAAAGTTCTTTGATAAATAACCTTATTCAATTTCTCCGTGTTGGATATATGCTAATTTGAGAAACGGATGAATATAAATTTGAATCAGGAATGTCATTACATAATAAAGATCATAATATAATAAAAACTGGCATGGAATTTTTCCCTTATAGTAGAATATGGATCCACTAGAAATTGTCAGTAACTGTAGTACCATTATTACCCGCCAAGTCTGCTTCTTTATTGAAAAATATTGATGATCTTTCAAAGCTAAATACTTTATAACTTATTCAATGTATATATTTACAATAGAGCTTTCGAAAAGAGAAACGTAGCCATTAGATAGTTGAACTGGGCTAATAGCTAGCTTAATTCGTTTATTGGATCCGCGGGTGGCATGCATGAAACTGTTAAATTTAATGGTGCCTATTAATCTGGCCCTTGTGCAACCTGTAATAAAACTATTACGGGCGATATTTTACGGCCGGTAATTTTCCGGCGCATTATTCAACGGCGTACAATTTCCTGAATTCTTTGATAAACATAAGGCGCATGCAAATCCCGTCGACTTTATCGCAACTCTTGATTTCCATGTGGTGAATTTCAATTAGTCATTTTCAAATTAAAATTCAAACAAAATACATTGAGAAATTCGAGCATTATTGATTAACGGAACCACGACTAATGAATAGAATAACGAATAAGTATAGCTATTGTGCAATTAAGGAGAATTTGGTGAGGAGATACACACAACATATTAACAATTCGATATTCAAATTATGTTGATTACAGCTAATTACTAATATACAGACATGCCTGTATGTTTCTTATAAGTCCATGTGATTGTTTATGTTAATTATACATTCACGAGCGAAAAATAAAAGAATCACAATATTCTCATATATCATTTCATATTCTAGTCAGAAATATTTGTGTTTGAATATTATTTACCACCAATGTACGGCACGAATACAAAATTATTAAAGTCTTGTTTAACTTATTTCATTAGGAAAACAGATATATTTGTCCTCTACAACAAGCCATTATTGTACTCAACCTAGATTTTGTCAGACCTTTCGTTATTGCAAGCTTCCCCATCGAAAGTAACAAAGAAGTATGTTGAAATCACAATTAAGTATGAGATAATTAAAGCGAGTGATAGATTGAATGATATTATAAATTTTAAAATTACCGCCTCGCGTCAAGAATATAAGCTAGCTTCCATCTCTACCCGGCAAAATTAGTTTCCAACATGCACACGTATGGAATTGAGAATTTTTATTTTATCTCAAATTTTTTCAGTCGAGAATACGATGCGGATATCCTTTAAATATTTCAAAAATTGGGTCCGAGCTTTCGTCCGAATTTCCACGGAAAAGCTCCGCTTACGATTTAATAAAAACGGTTCTGGCCTTTTTTTTCACTTTCGCCGGCTTCATAAATATGTATCAACCCGATTAATACCGAGTCGAAACGGAATATGAAGGGGATGAAAAAAATTAAGAAAATATCCCTGGACAACTTAATTTTGGCCCGATATAAAAATTAGGGGTTTTTCGTATTGTTACTTGGCGGAAAGACATAGCAAAGGAAAACGAACATCAAACGGATACAGAATTGGTTGAAAAGTTCCATCCCTCTTTACATCAATCATGGCAAATTTCGTGTGAATAATTGGCCGACGTCGACGTAAGATGGACTGTCCAGATAGCGTCAGCCGGCGCATATAGAAAGAAAATTAACCCGGTTTTATTAATTTTGTCAAGGTTTCGGCCTTTCCAAGCACACCCGAATATTTAACCGCCGGCTTCTAACAATATAAAGTGCGGGCGAAGTCTGAGGCGAGGGGGCGCAGTTCTGTGCCAGGTGGAAATTGGAGTTCAATTGAATTCCGCGAAGGCTAGATGAAACCCTGATTCGTTTTGATCCGAGAATATAAAGACAGACTTGTGTGTATCGGACCGTATAATTCGGTGGGAACAAAGCCCCGGCCGCCTCGAATAAGAAACGGATTCCGAACTCAGTTCTACTCGCATGTTTCTTACGAATATAAATTCTGAATATAAAGCAATATACATGTACATATATATATATATATATATATATATTGAATTTATTAATTGAATCTCAATAGTAAGCTCCAGAGCGGGTTAGCGTTTATTTTTAACGATTCACCGCGGTTTAAATCAGAGTTTTTAAATTACTAAAACTATAAATGAACCTAATTTAAGGGAATATACATAGGGAGGCAGAGATAATTGCAGAGCGCATTAGATTTAAACAAGGATAGGTGATTTTTACGAAAACGAATGTTAGTCGTTTCATGTTTTGATATACTGTTAGAATGTACAGGATATTGCCGGCAGAATAATACAGACAGAGAGAATAATATTGTGCACGTATTTGTATGTATTGTATATTGCACTAGAAAGGGACGTTCCAGCAACTTCCAGTGTATATTACCGCGTGTAGATACACATGACTGCAAATTAGGATAGATGATGTTTACAATAACCATGTTTTTGTATTCTATTAGTACGCATAGATAAATGTAGGATATTATCACCGGTCGCCATATTTTTTTCTAGATTGCTTATACATTTCAGACAAAATAAGTCGATAATAGCGGATTATATTTTATAGGTTATAATAAACCCGGCTATTTTTCACTTATATTCTATACGAGTTGAATGAAATTTCAGATGGTTTGTATAATAAGTTGTTAAAGGGCAGTCAGCGTGAAGTCTCTTAGCGACCGCCATTTTCTCAGGCATTAAATTCTATCGCAGATTAAACCTGGTTATTAGGAAATTCACTTCGTACCACCTTTCAACACGGTGTATGAAGAGTCAATATGTTGGATCAGTGTTCGTCTCACTGCCACTGTTTTTCGCCAATTACTGGAATTCGATTTAAAATTACGTCAGATATTTTTGCAACCCGATGGACAGACTTTATGTTACAATCCCGCGGGTATTTTACAGCCTGCCGTGTATATTAGGGAAGGGAGCGCCGACTCGAAATAAGAAAGATGGCGATGGTGGTTTTTGCCCGGGCGGTGGGGGCAATTTGTCTCGGCGCTTGCCGGGTCCCGGGAAATGGGCGGACGAAAGGTGCGCGGCGAGAACCGGGTGCGGGACACGCGGTCAGCCGCTGGCTGCGTTCGGAGACGTCCCGCGGGGGAAGGAGGACACCCGGTTGCCCCGACACCCCGCCCTGGCACAGTGGAATATAATGAATAGGGGAGCCAGCGCCACCGCCCCCCCCCCCCGTGCTCCCCGGGGGCCTTCTCGGGGATAAAAAGCCCGGATATTTGTCACCGGCCGACGGGATTCACTGCACAATTATGCTAAACAGGGAGAAGCACAATTCGGAGCAACTGCTTTCTCTGTGCGAGCGCTACCCTCGCGAGGACGCCTTTCTCGTAGATCAAACGGGATTTGGTACCCGACGCTCTCCGGTATTGTTAAGTATTCCCCTATAATTTTCATTCCGTATTATTGCCCCTATTTCTCCTCGTTTTATTCCTACTATTCCTACAATGATCTAGGTATAAAAATCGTTGCACGTACAACGGTTCTAGAACTAGGAAATAACCAGAGTTTCAGTTCCAGTAAAAATTAACTCGAGGGGAATAAATCTGAAACGACGTGCGAAAAAAAAATTTAATTAATATAGTTTAACAAGACGAGGTGAGTTTGAAAAATAAAGTGATGTAAAATTAAAATTCACTCTCTCGCCCGGTTTTGTTTCCTTTAATTGCAATAATGACGAACGAAAGAACATTTTAAACAGTTTTTAATACAATTTTTCTCTTTGTAATAACGGAAACTGAAAAACGATACTATTTCTCTTACAATTTGAAGTAATTAATAATTACTCTTCGGGCAAATATTAATAGAATCTGAACTTTCTTGTAAATTGCTGCAATAACTGCTGAATTAGCTCCCAAGTTCTTGTTGAATTTACCAGAAATGATAAGGCGGAAAAAAGTGGCTCATGAAGGTATGTGCACGTTGAAATCGATATTCCTTAAATAAATCTAGACGAGTCCTCCCGAATTAAATCGGGCGTTAACCGAGTTTGGGCGGAAATCGCTCTCGCTCCAGGTTCCCTTCTATACAACCGACCGGTATAATATTTTATCTCCGCCCGAAACCCCGGGACCGTTCGATTGAATTCTCGCGTGACTCGCACGCTTTTTCCCCGGGACGGACCCGACACATGTGCACGGGCACGCACGTATGAACACGGGCCCCCCTATCCGAAGAGTGTCAGCTCGCCAAAAATCTACGATCACACATATTCAGGCGGGATCTGGTCATTTTTCGAAGATTAAACACCATGAAATATTAAAACTTCAAAAAATGTGCCCGCTCACGATATTTCTCGGGAGTGTTCGCAGGACCGTCCATTCTTAATATTCAGACGGTATTTCAATATAACTTCACTTGAAAATCAAGCACTGTACAAATCAAGGAAAATCAGAACACACACATGGGAAATACTGTCTTTATCTAGGGATTTGTATACAACCGATGCAGGTTTAAATATATCGACTGGTTTCTGGGTTAGTGAAGATTTAATGGACTATATAAATCGTGTAAGGATCGAGATAAAGCAATTCTCTCGTTTGCAAACCTTGAATCCTCCATTGCCAAAGAAAGTGTTAAAAAAGAAGATTCCGTTTCGAAATTATCCACACCAAAGTTTACCACTTTATTACTGCGTATGGAATTATGAAGCTCGCATTATCTGTGTCTCAAGTGCGCCTATTGCGTATTAGAAATATTGAAAGAACATCGCTAACATAAATTGCGTTGGAAATTGTTTAAGATACGGCCTGGTTGAAGCGAAAATGAGGCTTGTTTCGGTGGAGACTGCCACCCTCGGGAGGGTGGGGCGTTCCAGCGGTTAGGCCGCCGAATGCGCCTCGAGTGGGACGATACCACGAGGTGAATTTTAATTCGGGCGTGAGTTCACAATGGGAAAGGGAGAGCCGCGGGGGAAAACTGGGGCAAGGACGGAGGCCCCTTACAGATTGCCGTTTACACACGACTAAGTAAAACACTCGAAGAATGAAAATTTAAAAAGTATTTAAACGCCCACTAGCATACCCTAGATAATGTCTAGAAGCCAAAGGGGTAGTCGGTATAACAAATGGAGAATCCGAGTTACGTAATAAGCTGCTTCTAAAATATTTCACCTGTATAAAAAAAAAGATAAAAACGGGTGACCATTAGGCGATCTGTAGACATAAATGGACCTATGAGCTTATAATTCCGTATAAATCCAAACCAATATCAACCGTTTCGATCATCATCCTAAATAGGTGAATACTAGTTAGATACAGACATTTTGGTAATTGTTCCTGATACAGAGTACCCTCCGTGTTCAATGAAATGTATCAGTAACCAGTTTCAAACAGGCGCAAACGAATCATGATGGACAAGAAAAACTTCTTTGGATGGAAGGCGCTATTTTGGTGTTGAGGTATTACATCATTGCTGTGTCGTAAATATTGTAATTTGGCGATATTCTGGGCGAAGTTCTGGGGTGGCTTTCGTTAGCTAGATACCGGTTTGTCGCTGGTGACGGCGTGAAAGGAATTTTAATTCGGTTCGGGAGAAGGCAGCGAGCCAGGCCCCGGTAGGCGCGGGGGTGCGGGGGTGCGGAATCAGACAGAGGGAGAGTTCCATCGGAAACATTGATTCCGTGTAAATTACAGCCGAGTGTCGTTGGAGGGCCGGTGTAAATTGAATTGCATTTGAATAGCGGGAGGGGGTTTGGCGATGGTCCAGCGGGTTCATGGCTCGTCCTCCGGTAGGTGGGGCCTCTCATTATCTGTGCCGGTGGTGAGGGCTGCGGTATGGGGCGGGGGTGAGGGTGCGGTATGGGGCGGGGGGGGTGCGGTATGGGGCACCTGACGGGCTCTGCTGACCGAGTCACTCGATCCGACCGACACCGTTCAATTACACGCCGGATCCGGGGGACCGGCGGGGACTTAGCCCCCCATCGATTGTCATTTATTTACAGGGCGCTTTGTCCTACCGGCTTTCTCGGGCTTCCCTCTCCATTTGGCTAATGACCCGTGTCCTCCCTCCCCCCCCCCAATCAGCCCCCAAAATCACCCCCCTTCGCTCTTGGACACGGCGCCGACGTCCGATTGTCTTTGTCCGTTTCAGACGGGAGACATCTGACTCAGTTTTTAACTGTCCATCAATTATCGACAGTTCCTGTACTAATGGTCTTTATAAGAGATCGGAGAACGGCCATTAGGCATAGGGGATATATAATAGTTTGGTCTAGAAAATTACTTGTTCAAATATTTCGCCGACCATTTCTATGTTGGTTTTAGCTCTTTGGCACGACCATCCATTCACAAATGGAAACATTTATTTTTATCTTAAGGTAGATAAGCGATCCCAGCTGGAACATCTTTTTATAAAAAAGAGATAGATCATTTAAAATGAGATTATTTCAACAAACATAGTTTACACTCCACTCTACAGATTGTTTAGAACTGAGGGTTAAACAGGGAAATAATTATTGAGTGAATTGTGGTGATTGTTACCCCTTCGGTGTCCTCGGATCGGTTACTTCCACTCTCTGAACTCGAAACGAAATAACTTGGGATATATATTAGACGGACTGACTGTTATAAGACAAAGATGAATCTCTTTAATTAATCCATTTTCTGTAATCTTGAATTAATACATCACATGGATATTACATGGTTTGTGAGCGTGAGAAGGCTTCCCATAACATGGTTCCTCTTGTACCCTCAACGATTAGTCGCAAGAACATGAATACCGATCACGCGATAAGCAAATGAAGTTCCTGGGCTTCTTCGAAGCCAAAGTTTTCTCCGGGGTAGACACGATCCGAAAGTCGATCCGCGGCGTTACCGTACCGAGGCGTGTGTGGCGAAGAATTAACCTTTAATCCATCCCCTAAACAGTCTTCAAAGTGTCCAATTACCCATTTTCAATTTGACATTTAAATTACCGGGAGAAAATAGATTAGCATGCGAGTTCAACAGTTCAAACAACACTCATTAGGTGCCTAGACAACGTCTACTTCCATGGAATATATATAATGTCGGAGCTATTTATTATGCTACATTTAATTATGTATATTATATCTATATTTATTTAATTGTCTTATTATTTTGTTATTGTAATACATAACGAATTATGGGAAATACTTGAATATGTAAACGTAATGATTAAATATAGCTGTATATATGCCTGTAGCTAATTTAGAATTGAATTCTAATGATTGTATACTGGAGTTAATGAACCCCTCACGTAGTAAATTTGTAATTGAAAGATAATTGGGTCATGAAATTAGATTATAGAATTGTTACAGTCCGTGTAACTCCTTCCCCTACTAAATTCCCGAGTCCCGAGGAAACAAATATAAATAATATAATACGATTCATATTAAATCAAACCGTAAGAGAATAGTTAATTTGAAATTTAATAACTCCTTCTGGGGTTAAATCCTTCATGGAAAGCTGTAATTCGAGGAAACTTGTTAATTAATTTGTTCATTTTTGGGGCGAAGAGAAAAATAAAGTTGCAAAATTACTGCACGTATTCCGATATGCGAAGCTCAACCCGGTAGACTTCATGTTAACTCTGGGCCAGACGTGCCCGAACCAGAAAGTGGGGAAAATATAGGGGCGCCAATTTGGTCCGAAGACTACTAACGGAGGAGTGGAGGAGGAGGAGGAAGAGGAAGGAGGAGTAGGAGGAATGGAGGAGGAGGGAACCAACTCCAGGGCGGAATAACTTCGGCCCACAAACCGGGAACAGCTTAAGGGGAGCATTGAAAAGGTTGAGCGGTAATTCGATTTTAACCCCCGCGCCCCCGGCCCTGTCCCGGGGGCGCTAAGTGGGGCGCGGAGAGGCGATGGCCTGTCTCGCGCACGTGCACGCGCCCAACACATGCACATGGGGTTGTGGGTGGTGGGGGAGCAGACACGCACACGCACGCCAGTGTGTACTCCACGCGTTATATATTCATGACTCCCTATTTTCCACTAGCCACTTCACAACTCTCTCGAGCGCCGTTGGTCAATAAAACGTCGGACCTGTACACGCCGGGGGCGTTCGGACCTACAATTCGCGTGCACCTACCCGCCACGCGATTATGGCGAAAAATAATATCGTAGTTTCGGATGAGTAGGCGAAAGCGATATAATCGATAACCACCAATGGAGTAATAAATAATTTAACCGGTGTTCTATTATATTTTTCAACACGGTAGATAAGTACTGTGGCCTAGTGTAAGACCAGATCAGTCTTGGAGACGGAAGCTTGATTTATATCAAAGTATTAAAAGTAAGTACAAAATCAATATGTGTCGGTTAGTCGGGATAATTTAAATGATTTTAGAGTTTGAATCGATTTCTACGGTTTAATTTGACATCGGGATTGATTGAACGTTACCGGCATTTGTAAACACCGAATGATAACAATAAATTTATGAAAAAAGAAATGCGTGGGTTGTATAATACTAAAAACACTATGCTCTTATTTCTTCCAGTGAAGTTACTTTTAGTTTGGTGCAAAAAATAAAAACGAATTGCATAAGTCCTTTCCTAATTCTACCTCCGGATCGGCGAGCTATAATTTTCTCCAGAATGCAGAACTTTATATTAGTTATTGCGAGGAAGGCAATAAATGATAACTTATTACTTTGCCCGAGGATAACGTTCGTGTATTTGACTTGGTTCCAGGCTCGGAAACCTTGCTCGGCTTGAGTTTGCGATTAAGTCAACTCGCCCCAACTGCATTCAATTTAATCCGACAAAGACTCCTGAGCTTATTCTGACAATATTCCAAAATCTCGGCCGCTTTAAAAACAAAACTGAAAATATATTTCACTCAGCGTTTTAAACTGAAAAATCCGAGGGACTAATTTCACTGAATACGGTGTAGCTCGAAACAAAAATTGATATTGAATTTCCAGCATTTATTACTTGTTTTTTGGATACTGCGTGCATAGTAAGGGTTTGTAGGAAACAGGCAAGCATCCTATGAAACTAAAACTGCCATAACTCGTTTTATAAATCATAGTTAAAAAATGAATGGGACACAGCATTAATACCTACTCAAGAAGTTATTCTTATCGGCCTTACGAGTTTTTATGACCTTAATTTTTTTGGGTACCTTATAAAAATCCTCCGAAATTTAAACAAAGCAAACGTTCAACGTATACAAGGTCCGGATATCTATCTATCTGTAAATGTCCATCACGTTAATTAAGGGGTGCGGGAAGGGCGGATGTAGGGTACTGGATGGGCCTAGCCCTCCTACTAATACTAGCAGAACTACTACTGCCACTAGCGACCCCCTCGGCTCAAAACCACTTAAAGTAAATTGGGAATTCGCTCAGCCCTCCCCTGAACTCCCAGCTGCCCGCTTTCCCACCACCAATCCTAACCGTTTTGATCACTATGAAACCGAACCCCGATTCACCTAATCGAATCACATCGTTTTCGCTTTTTATAAGACGGCTAACCACAATCGCAATGATATATTAGTAAAATAACGGTAATCGAGTGTTTAAATAAATAACTAACAACATTTACAGAACGATTTGCGTATGATTTCGTAATATTTTGTCATGCAAATTTTTGTTACCTCTCCATCACTAGGCACCATCTAGTGCCTATTCGTTAATAAGCTGGGTGCAAGTGCACCCAACGAACATTAGTTAATTTACGGTACTTCGTGGAATGTCCACTAAGGTTCGAAATGTAATAAATACATTTTTTTATGTCTCGCTAATTTTCTTCTAGACCTGTTTACGATGGTACCAAGATCGTAATAGTGAATTGCCTGTTATATTCGTGTATACATCAAGCCAGTAAATATTTTTATTTTTTCCGTAAATAAGGTGAAAAACATTATTTTCACTTAATTTCATACCGTGCGAACATGGTGAGCGAATCCGTGGAATAACTCAACTTCTCTAACCCAGTTAGGTCATTAATATACAGTAGTACGAGATGTTTTTTGTAGTTCGGCCACCTGTCAATTATTCAAAAACGGGCCTCATCATCCATCAGACAGACGACCGATCCGACAGGGGCAGAAAGGATTACCTCGGCCGGTACAGACACACGTCTTCTATTATTGTTCCTTCCAAACTTTCCCGAAGAGGTTTCTTCTAGGACCGCCCAGACGGAAATTAACGATTAGCCAAGGTCCGGAGGAGAAATGAAAAATCCCCACCCCCAGGAGACGCCAATCAGAACGAGGAGGTCCTTCGCCCTCGCCATTTCAGAAAGAAATGTAGATTCATTTCAGCGAGAGACAGAGGCCGAGTCGTGTTGAAGCGGCGGAATTAATTACCCGGCATTAGGAGTTGACATAGTCTCGGGACCTTAAGACGAATATAATGAGGGGCTTCCGCTGAAAAATAGGTTTTGTGTGGAGGAAAAAACCTGATAAGATGCAATTTTATACTACGACTGAAAATAATCCGACGTAGAATGAAATTTCACTTGAAATACAAATCATTCCGGAATGACAAGTTACATATATCTCAAAATTTTAATTATTATTTAAATGAAAGTTAAAGCCGTTACAGTATCTGTCTTATAATGATTATTTTTGGGGTTAGGAAATAGAGGAAAGAAATCGAGAAAGCCGTATTGTATTACATAGTTTTGGATAGAATTCTTGCGGAACAGTTAAATGTAAAATTTTCATGTACTGGACCTTATGAGGAACAGAATCCCTAATTCGCACTAAAAAGTAATTTCACAATTCCAGGACCATTAACCCTTCTCGGGGCTACGTTTTTCTAATTCTAATTATTAATTGGCCCAAGTCGCCCTTACAAAAAGGGACTGGTCCGAGCCGCTCAAAACTTGTGTAATAAAACAACGGAAAGTAAAAAAAAAAGTTTCACCTTCGAAAGTTTTTAAACTCATCCCTACAAGACACATCCGCCCACACACACTGACACTTGGACACAAACCGGTTTTAAGTGATAAAGTTTACTCCGGGACAAACTTTGAAAACCTTAATTCGCCGCCTTTTATAATTAAATGCCCTTTTGGCGGCGGAAAGAAGTAGGAAAAGAATAAAGGGGAACGCGAGACGCCGCCGAGTCGCTTAGCCATAAACCTGATAGCCGGAAATGGGCATTCGTTTGAAGAAAAAAAGTTATCTTTTTGTTTCAAATTATGTTCCTTGGCCCATTAAATTTCATGAAGGTCGCACTCGCGTTTCTCCCGCGTGCTTTATTACCAATTCAACGCCCCCTTCCGCGCAAAAAAATTAAATAAAGGAAATTTTCTCTATACTTTAGATTGGTTGAATCAACGTAATTATTAGGTAATTATTAAATAAAAATACTACAATTTTCCGGCCAGAGTCATGGAAATTTATTTCCTTCCGAATGATCGGCGATTAATCGGTTAGATGGTTTGGTGGGGGAGGGGGGGTGAGTGAAATTTGTGGGTACCACTGTCAATACATTATGACCGCCCTGAAGGAAAATTAATGAGGTAAATATTTAAACTGTCTTCTGAATAAGCGGATGGGGCAGAGGGGAGTTTTATACTGTTTAAAGGGGTCCGGAGGGTTATGGGGGATGGGGGGAGTATCGCTTTTCGATTATCGATCGGCGAAAGCGACCTAACATTGTGCCACTATTCACTATCGTAGGAGCCATTTCAGGATCTTGCAATCAGGAAATGCAATCGATAAATTCCCCATTACGTTCAAAGGTTCAATTAAAAATTTGAATTAATTAAAATGCAGGCTCCCGAACCGATAGCGACCAGTTGTGAAGATGAAGTGTTGCCCATTATGAATGGGTACGTGGATGAATGGAGTGTGAGCAGGTAATGTTCTCGTGTTATGTCGCGCTATCCGTTCGACGGAAAATGCAGGAGTAATATCCGCTCATAAATTGCAGCACTCATTTATTTATTTCCGAAACACGACTGGCGGAAAATACTGTTGCCGAAATTGTGAGCGCGCGCGTGACCAAGGAATAGTGCTCGGTAAACCTTTGTATCACGCAGGCTTCGGTTATTTTCTTATATATTTCATTCTGTTCGGCGTGACTTGGGCCGACGAACTCTCACATTACGACGAATCCCAGGCATTTCGGGGCTGGGCATCTGAAGAATAAAATCTTATGACCGAGAACTGAGGAATTAACGTAAAGAGCATGTGGACTTACATCGACCTGTACTCCTGGCAGTGGGAAGACCCTGGTCGGCGGTGACTCCTTGGGGACGAACCTGTAGAACTCCTGGTCTCCCTGGTAGAACTTGATGGAGTAGAGGGCCGCCCCCTCCAGGTCGTATTGGCAGGATAACTGGAGCGAGCTGCCCGACCTCACCGCCTCGGGCAACCACAGCACCACGTCCTTCAGGCACAGGCAACCTAATAACACGCGCCCAGCTATAAAACTTCTGTTTAAAATAAATTAAGGATAAAAGCGATCGATAAATTTCTCTTATACATTCCGTAACTTTTTGGTGAAAACACGCACAGCGATATGGTGAACCCGCGATACCCTGTAATTTAACATTAAATCATAACGTACACGTGTATATAACTTATGAAATATGGATGAGATTTTCTGCAATATATACTTTAAAAAGTATAGATAGTTTTTTTAATTCTAAGCGAAGTAGAGCACGAACAATATTTTTAAGGTACATTTTTCCCCGTGGGCTGGGAATATTACCAGTTTTGTTTCAAATTTGATTAAGGTTATATTATAGTATACAGTCGGCAACAGGATCTATTAGTCAGTAACAGTGAATATTATATATATTATAAATTAGTTTGAAATACCTGCTTTTTTGTTTTCAAGGGGTTGCAGAGTGACCCTCCGCCCTGCTGACAAAAAAAGTTACCGAAAATGGCGGTCAGCCGATACTAGTCTAGCGAAAGACGAAATCGGTAGAGTAAAGAAACAGGCGAAGTAGAGAAAAGAAACAGTATTACGCGATCTAATGATAATGTAGTCACCTGTTTATGCGGGTAGCTAGAGATACGGTTGTATCGGATGTAAATTTAATCAAGCAAGTACGGTTGGGCAAAAATGTTATCTGTAGTGAAATGCCCTCAGTATAATTACCTCGGCAGGGGTAAGCTGGGACGATAATACGGCGTTGATATTGAGAGCGGGCTCTATTAATAGGTGCACCTATGTCATTACCAGGAGGGTATCAGCGCGGACAGAGAGGCTATTGCCGCCCGGTTTACATTTGATAGGGAAGCACTCTGGCGATTCATCACCGCGTCACACGTCCCTCCGCCTAACTTAGTCATCTCCCACCGATAAATTACAACTAATTTCATCTGGCCGTCTGGCGATAAATCAAATAGGCTCCGGCCAGAATTATGCCCCCCCCGGAACACTCAGACAGAACCCCATTCGTATCGCTTTCAATTATGCGCGCGCGGATAATAACAGCATAAACACCACCGATGGCGAACTTCAGTTAGCTAAGCTTTCACGCGTCCTATTCAATTACGATCGGGACTCAAATTTCCAGTGCACAATTGTGGAGGAGAGGTTTCAACAGCAGACCTGTAAATAGACCGAAATGTTGATATTAGGTTGAGGGGTTTGCCCGGCGAGTGTTATTATGTCGGCGATCGAGAATAGTTGGCCATGGACCGAGGCCACGGTGGGATGATGTATGCACCTCTTGTTTATGACCCAGATCCAATCCGATTTACGGTTTTCTACACTTCTGGATGATTCCTCCCATCGTTGGTGTTACGATGAGAGCGCCCCCACTCGTATACCACTGAAGTATATATATAATGAAAATTACTGCAGATGACATCTCATGCAGAAAGAGCCAATCACGATTGGGGAAAGAATGCCATAATATTGAAGAATTGATTAAATCGGATTTAAATCTAATATTAGTTTAAAATTTTGATTGAAACCTACCGTCGGGACTCTTACTGTTACAACGACAAACATAAAATTTCACGGACAAGTACTTGAAAAAAAGAATATACTTAGATGGCAGATACGTTTGGGGTTACCGAAGTGAGACTATCCCGGACCCGCCGGGCGTTATTCAAAATGGTAAGTTGAAACAAAAGTGAGTTTATGCCGGGGGGGGGGGCGCCGCGCGGGTTGAAAGCACCCTGTCAGCGGCAGGAGCAATTGAGAGCGCTAAGATAAAAATCAAATTTAAAACGTGGATGTTACACCCTCGCGTGCCGTCGACGTGTTTAGAGTGGTGCTTCGCGCCCCTTCACGTTTTCTCTTTATTGTTTTTCCACTTAGAAAAAATAAGTGGCGCCGGCAGAAGACCGACCAAGAACAACAATAACAAAAGGGGGCAATGTGTCGAGAATGTGACGGTAAAAGGTGTGACAAAACGACTCGGAACCAATTATTTTCAATGCCCTCTTTTGTAGACACATCGTTTCGGTCGACTAGTTTTCTTTAGCGCCTTGCGTCCGCGAAAGGTAAACTTTCGCACACGCTGCTCGTACGTAGTTTGTAAATTACAAAAAACAAAACTCTAAGACTGAGACATGAAGTCGAAAATGAGAAATTGTTTCATTTTTAATTTCTTTCCGTTTCTTCATTTGACATGCATAGTGACAATAACTATGCAGCTTGATTAACACGCAATATTTTCTTGAAAACCGAATGAAAATAAAATTATTAACTCGTCACTAATGAGTGTGGCAAGATTTAGGGTTTCAAAAATCATCGTGGAACACCTGACAGGTAACTTAAAGTAAGCCTAAATATACCCGATATTAATTAAGGGCATTATAGAGTTTAACTGCTTCAATTTTCGCGTTAGAATCGATAGGTTGAATTCGGCTCTGGGGGCTATCGGATACACATTAAGAAAGCGGTGAAGTCTGACTGAATCTCGAGCACAAGTCACATTGAGAGGTGTTTTTCCCTTTCCTTCTTCTTTTCCCTAAAGAAAGAAGAATTAGCCAAGTCGGTAGAAAAAAAGTCCGACTATTGTCGACAGGTACGAAGCGGTCGGTCAGGTTCTAAATTCAGCTGGGTCTCTTTATCTGAGGGACTTGGGGGCTGGGCGGCTTTCTCAACTTTCCTCGGCCGGCGACCCGAATCGATTTCGCATTTTCATTGCGGCCACGTAATTTTAAAGACAAGTTGCTCGGATTTCGATTAATTAAAAGTTAAACCGCGACCAGGATCAATTTGCCGCAACCAATAGGCACGACCGCCGACCACTATCCTCCTAATTAAACCCGCCCACGCGAAAACTGCCGTACAATCAACATTTCACCGGCAGGGATCAAATTTAAAACGGAAACACAACAAAATCTACACTTTTTGGTCGTAGGATCAGTACAGAATATACTTTTTCCAAAGCAAAAGTTCCTCCATGTAGCTCCTGTTATACTTTACGAAGCTAAATATATTTGAAACGATTTATAACTCTTGTTTCATTATTTGTATCTGTTAATTATGGCACTACTCAACTCAATCTTAAAGTACTTTCAAATAGTTGTTCCGACAAAATTAATACTCTATTGCTTTAAATTGCTCTATTTAAAATCAACAGTAAGATGATTTATTTCCACTTCACACTAACCACAGAGAATGTAATCCGCCCCAAAACCACCAGAGAGCCCAAATTAATAAACAAGTTAATCTAATTCAATAATGTTCCAGGGCAGATTTGCCCGTTTTCAAACTGTTCAACGTCTCGTCCCTTAAGTTGGGGGAACCTCTCCGCCACCACCCCCAATTCGACCCCACCCACCCGGAGGAGTTCATTGTGCGTCCGAGCTGACAATTGACTGTGACAGGGCCCATATCAAATTCACCGACCAATATCAAATTCTAGGCAACACCTTCGGGGGTTGGGGGGGGCCCAATACAGCCCCTTAGGCCCCTTTTCCCTAACCGGCCTTTGCATCATCCCACCCGAATGTTCGGGCCTCACACTTATAACACCGGCAATATGGAAAAAGTCTCATATCGGTACGGATGATATTTTTATTCCACCATTTACTAATTGAAAGTACTGCCTGAAGCGAATTGTAGTTAACTATTGAAATATTGTAATCATTATATGTTACACATCTGATAAGGCCAACGGAAGTGATATGGATAGATCTAATAACATAACATTTGGTAGTAATGCACTAAACGTATTCTCCTCCTCGTCCTCGAGCTCTTATAGTAGAATTAAAAATTTTGTTACGTTATTCCGTCTTTGTGTTTAATCTGCATAAGACTGTCGTTTGTCTGTCGACTTTTAAATGCAAAACGAAATTAAGGAAACTCATCGTTTGCAGGTTATTGAAAGAATTTACCTGGTTCTTAAAATTTTCCAGCCATTAATATATATATATATATATATATATATATATATATATACATGCTCCAGTGGTTGCATTCCGTAGATTCAGGAATGGACCTTTGCACTGCGGATAAGATTCCCCCGCCGCGGTAATTAGTGACTGCGGCAGAAGCCACCGTTTCGGCAAAAAGTGGCAACTGCTGGGTTGGAGACCGGGCTATAACTGTACAACGCCCAATTAAAGACAAGCCCTGAATTCTTCGGCAGGTGAGTAGGTTTTAATTAAGTCCCATAATAAGGCGGACCGAAAGCTGCTGGCGGGAGGGGGCATTCCTGTCCGATATTAGAACCCAGAACGACCCATTAAACCCCACATATATTTAGCGTCCAACAGTATAATTAAAAACAAACAACTGCCGAGGCCTGACAATTTGCTATCGGTGAAGCACTGTAAACTGCAACTTGTGTTACGCTTCGTCACTTCTGGAATTCCCAGTGAACTTTTTGATTGGTCCAAAAACCACATTTGAGGCCAGATTTGCGGTATAAACCAGTTTTTAGGCCGGATATTCGGTTAAAAACCGCTTTTCTGACACCATTTACGGTAGTAAATCACTTTTTGAGCCCAGTTTGTGCTTCAAAACTACTTTTTAGACCCGATTTTGTGTTTAAAAACCACTTTCTTTGAAGAATCAATAATTTTCGATATTTCTACTTTCCTTTGAGGAGCAAGTGTAACTCACTTTGGGACCATATTGTGGGGAACATATTTTATGTTTATAGAAAAACATAAAACTTCGCAAAACTTTCTTCGTAAAACTGGTACAATTTCCTCCATTCGCAATTTTGTTGTATGTGGGTATTGGGGAGAGAGGGTAAACTATCGGTTGGTTTCAACAGTTCACTGTTCAACATCGCATGAATATTTTCTTTAGTCCCGTTTCTGCCGCTGACTCGACGCTGCACAAATAACAAATAACCTCAGAAACTTACTTTTTTGACCCTGTTAAAGTGACCGGAAGTCTTCGTGCAATTATTCAAACGGAAGTTGGGAGCGTATCGGTGGACGTCAAGTTGCCGACCCGCCAAAACAATTACATTTACACTGCCGTTTCTACAAAAGAGGCATTGTAATGCTTATAACGAGCCACCCCCCCCCCCCCTTTGCCCGCAGCCAGTAGTAATTATGCCGCCGGTATAATGAGCTGTAATGAATGGGCGGTGCCCTCCTAGCTGACTTACTGCTGCAGACTTCCGCAAACTCTTCCTTAACATAATCTCCGGCTCCAAAGTCCCTTTTACCTACCAATGAGAGACTCGGGAAAACCAATGCAAACTAGGCGTTTATTAAATGTTACATTATTTCGACAAACTAAACATATTTAACTTGTAAATATAATTATTCACATTACCACATGGTTATTTACATATAACTCACCTAACAACCACACAATAATCGGGTTTTCTGTTGTCAGGAATGTCTAGAATATAGAGAATAATTTCTCTTTTAAAAGTCAGCGCTTTATATTAATTCGTTCTACAGAAAAATTGGAGATATTTTAGTTGCAGCCATCCAACACTGTAGTTTTGCATTTTCCTATCCTCGATCGCTACGATAGAATCAATAGGCATAATCAATATTAGGAATAAATTACGTCGTATTAAAAGGAATGATTCGTTCTGTGTATGCATACTGCATTCAATTCGGGGAACCGTTTCCGACTAAAAGGGCTGTCAATTCTTCCGCACTGAAGAGTAGAATGAAATTTAATGATGCATTGTGGAGTATTGTAAACAAACAATTTTTTATTTTGAATTGGTTTTTCGCTCAACTGTTGAAACCTTGTGTACAATTGAATGATGATATATGTCGGTAGTTCTGACATTCAATGACGCTCCAGTGAAACGTGGCCCCAGGTACCACCAGATAAAAAATCAACCTCTAAATATTCAGCAGCTGAAAATGCTTATATTCTACTCTTTGGCCGACGAATATACAACAAATATTGGTATAACAATTGGATCGGATTGCCGTTCGAAATATGTTGCAATATTTTTATGTTTTGAATCTCCTCCTAACAGTCCTTCTACATTTCATTCGACGGATGAAACTTTTTTCCAATAGTCACTTTCTCCAAAATATATAATATCCAAATAAATAATATTACCCGGTTACTCAACAGTCTAATAATCGAAATATATGACGCAATATATACACCACAGTACAGGTGAAACTTCAATAATTCTATTAACCTGTCATCAGAGTGATTATTGTAAATTTTCATTCGATTTCATCTTAATAGTTCAAACACGCCAGTAGTTTGTACTAATTACGATCCGAAATAAATTCAAACGATAATTAGCAATGGTTTTTGAAATTGAAATTCTGTTGGTTGGGGGGACAGCGTCGGTGTGGTCGATAGTATCTGTTATGGGGCTCGGTCCGGCTCCGGTAGCACCTGGAAATTGGCCCTCGCATAATTAACAAAGCATTAACCTCGAAATTATCGCTCTGGACTCTCCCGCTTTCGAATTCGATAATTGTATATTGGGACCGATACGGCCTTATCGTTGGCTCGAGCCCGGGCTATGAATTTCTACCGCGTTGCCGAGCGCTTGATTTAGGAGGAATTCAACCTACAGCTGCACACACAATACAGTTAGCCACGGACACTTTCAATTCTAAACCACTTCATATACACCAGTACAGTCCCCATTGTTAACAGATAGAAAGAGTTTAACCTGCATTTTATATTGCACAGTTGTGTACTGAATTTATATGAAATATTTTTCCTCACGCGAAATATTTTTAAATATGGATTTTAGTAAATCACGAACGAATGGGATAGCCTACACTATCGAGACTTCTCGTTTTCGGAAAGAAACGCAGTCCGTAAAAATTATCTCCCGAATTCCTAGGTTAAAGTAAAGAATTGTGGACCGGTTTTATTTTCCTACGGAAATAAAATTTTGGCTTAATAGGTAAAAAACGGTATATACTACAACAAGTATACTGGAGATGTGAATAATTTAGACTTCGAACAAAATGTATACATTTATTCTACAAACGACATTTCAGCTGGCGTGCAAATAAGTATATAAACGTATACGTACACATTACTATTATTAATAACAGCGGTTAAAGACTCCATTGTGACATACTTATAATCTGATAGACATCCGACTATGGCTGTTAAACAAAATAATAAAATTACGCTTAAATACGCTGGGGTATAAAACAGTTAAACCCTCCGAGGGTGTTTTGTTAATGTAAACGGTGGCGGAGGGCGGTCAGTGGCACCCCTAATTAAAGTTTGTCCGCCGGCCCCGCATCATCGCCCCCCGCGCCCAACCCACCCGCGTTGTGTTCCCCTCTGAGCCTAATTCTGTTTGGGCCGAGATAACTCGGTTAGTAATGTTTCTGAGCGGCGGGGGAAGGGGGGCGGAGGGTGTACGAACAACAGAGGGGGCACAAGTAAGGAAATGTTCGGGACAATCCCGACCGGATGTGGATGACCCGCAGAGCGGACATCGGGCGACGTGAGCGAAAATTTTCGTATATAGGCCCAGGACCCCGTATCTCTCACGTCCCTTTCGCGAACGTATTCAGATCGAACCCTGTCTGTCGACAGAAGTTCTGTCGAGCCGCTTATTATTTTGGGAAAAACCTACTAGAACAGACACAAAGCAATCACTAATGTAATAAAGCTTAAATATGCATTTCAATATTCATTGAAAAAAATCTGAATGTACAATTTTTGTGGTATATATTCGAACTATTAACTTTTTGTACCATGAAAATGTACCTGATTAAGAAATGATTAAAATGGATTCTGAGAATGTTGGTACTAACGTTGGATTCCAATTAGTGAGTCTCATTTGGGTAGCTATGAAGTTATCGAGCGGGATGATTCTAATTACCGAGTGGGGACCTTGGGTGTATCTTGGGCCAGATGGAAATTCTAGTTAATTGCGGGGGTTCATCGGAAGGCGGGGAAGGGGGATTTTTCCTTGAGGCTTTCAATTCGTACAGATTTCATCGGGTTCGGGGGCGATATCCACGTGAGCGGACTACAGAATTAGAGAGAGGAGGAATTTAATTTTATTCCTGCAGGGGGGGGCTGGACGCGGAGGCGACTTGAAGGGGAGTAATTAACGGAGATTTAGGGGCGAGACAATGGAGCGATCCTTCGGAATTTCGGGCGGTGTTGATAACCGCCCCCACCCCACTCTGAAAATTGTCTGAAATTGTGGGTGGGAGGAAGTCCACGGCTATTAACGGGCCCCGCCCGAGGGGGTGGACTCGTTTCGAGCAATTTGAAATTGAAGAACTCATTGAGCACTTAATCCTCCCCCTTCTTGCTTCTCGAGCGCCCCCGCAAGGCTTCCATCCCCTAACCCACTATCACTTCGCCTCGAAAGAAAATTTTCGCACTCCATTCAGGGGTTGCGCGCATAAATGGAGTTAAAACTGCGTTAGAAACAGTGGTATATTTTCATCCGACATTGTGCGAAATTGAGTCATGCCGGCAGCTTCATAGACAAGTTGAGGAAATGCGGATTGTGGTTAACCTATTTCACTACTCCCTTTAGAGTAAAGTTAGTTCGGGGAAAACAGCTAGAATTGCGTTAGAGGCTGAAAGTACGTGGGACTGAAGTGTACTGTCCAGCAGACGTTTAAAATAACGCATTAATTGTTGCACTAATAATAACTAATATAATATCCAGTTAGTGTGCAGGTAAAGGTTTTTTTTACATCTGTATTAACAATTCGGAAACTGAACGAAGCGAAAGCGTGAGGTTTTAGTTAAAAGTTAATTAGGAACCCGTTTGGAACAAACGTATCAGCCGAAAAGTTAATAATCGTCGTTTTCATGGCATTCTATTAATTCTGTCATCCGCGTAATGTATAGCCTGCATTCCATTTGTTATGTTTCCATTTTTGTACGGGACGACAAGGTAAATTGCAAAAAGCGAAACGAAGTATTGTTCCCGTCGTTTGGGTTAATTAGCTCGGGTTTTGTTCTGAATCGTTTGCATATCAGGCGGATATCGCAGTTGAGAATTCTGTATACCTTTTTCCGTCCTCGATTCACCGGTAATTTTTATCTGCGCTCACACTCAAAATCTAACGCATACAAAAAAGGAACTAATTAAACATGATATTTGACGGGTGGTTTTCCTAGGTATTTACTTCCTGATCGATATTTAACTTAAAATTGAATAAACCAAGTTTATATTTCTGTGTCCGGATGAGAATTAATAATACTAATATTAAACAGCGAAAAATATTTTATGACGTCTAAACAATTATTGACGTATTGATACATTTTTCCCGTATGGTAATCGCTTTTCAAGGGGTACAGGGGAGTACAGGTTCCGAACCTATTAGACCTGTGAAATGACCGGAATAATGCCTGAAATAGCGCCAGCAGCTCGAGTGTCCGCGGGGCGGTATATTTGCGGCCGCGTTGGTTAGAAACGGGAGTTTATTGCGGGAGTTCACCAATTGAAAACTGAACGGGAACAACAATCATGAAACAATAAACCCAATTGTAGAAACGGCATTGCAAATATACTCTGTACCTATAGAGGTTTGGTTTAAAGGGCCTATATAGATAAAGTTAAATACAGGCGGGGTATTAAATTCAACAATTTTATTATTCCTTTAACTGGGTCATTATTTTACCATATTCGTGCAGGTAGAATCCACTCAAAAAGTCATTTTCCTAGGACTTCTGTTTACCGACTGATTACTACAAAAATACTATTGGTACATGAAAACACAATATTTAATTCAGTGAGGTAGTTAAATTGCCTTAAATAATTACTTTCCCTGAAAGTATGTGGTATGGGCACCGCTCCCAAATACAAGTGGAGGTTTCAAGAAAGAAATAATTTATGGGAGTTCAGAAATTAGCAGGGTTACAAAAAAAACTTCGGGGCGCCAACCTAATATTCCTTCAATTAAAACCTGCACTAGTGAAATTTTCATCCCGGGAACGAAATTGTATAATTCACTTCAAACATTTACGCCAATAATGATGGAAGCCCCCCTCGGGTTTTGTAGGGTTTTTTTTTAAAACCGAATCCGAAACCTCGGCCCGGTAGTATAACGCGGCCGCCAACCACCGCAGAGAGCTTTGCGGGATATTAATCGGAACGAGATTAAATGTCGGGCGGGCCTCTCGGACGTGTGATCCCATCAAAGAATTCCTAACTCGTCAAAGAGAGGCGGCGGTGGTCCAATAGCCCTTCCCCCGCCCGCCCTTAATCAATGGTTATTGTCTCCTTTCTGATGTCAAAGCCCCAACCAGAAATCGACACCGATTGGATGATTTCGAGCATGAGCGCGGACAAGTCCAATCATTCCATCATGTGTTAAAATAAAATTTCTTATTAGACACTATGACGTAAACTAATTGATATCAGCGATGGACCAAGTTCAATTATACGTAGACATTGCTAAGGGGCAGTCCAAAAAATATCCGATTTTTTTTATTAATTAGGTTTTCATCCTTTTTTTAAATTCATGAAATATAAGTACGCGAAGTGTACATAATGTTGTGTGTGTAACATTATCTATACTGATTTACAATGTGGATCAAGGAATTTACAAGTCCTTTAACCCTGTGAACGCACCAATTTCCTTTAGGATATTACAGTGGTTGAGTACAGGGAGTTACTATCGCGAGATATTGAGCCACTGATACATAAAATACACAATAAGTAAATCACTGTTACTACCGTACTGCCACTGATGGGTAAATGCTGATACCGGTTTAGCTTAAAACGAATAGGAGAGGGGAAAGAGGAAGTCGTGGTGATAATAATCCAGAGCCAAAAATATTGTTGAATCAATCGAGCTTTATAATATGTTGGTATCGTGAGTGTCTTCTATTGAAATTATATTTAAAATTCAATCAACGATTGTTCCTAGAATACGTTATCAGGACCTATAGTAGTCGGGATTTGAAACCATACAAAGATACAAATGGCTTCGAAACAATAAATTTGTTTACATCTTAGGTTACGATTGGAAGCAATGCACGCAGTACGGATTTTCACCGGACGTTTATATTCTGCCCTATAAACAGTTAATAAAGTATTACCGCAATATTTTTCCTTCCGCTTTTGTTCGACTCTTCTACTGTTCAAAATCCAATAGGGGGAGACCCGACATATCCAATTATCATTCAAAAACCCCTGGGCCTCACACAAATAATCATCATTTCTATCCTACTTCCCTCGTTTTTTGTGCCTTCGTGCTCGTGTGTGCAACGTGAGTTCCCTTTGTTTGCCGATGAATCGGTTTCGCCCCAACCCCCACGATCGGCGTTGGCGGCCCTTGTACACTGGAGCCGAATAAAAACGCGCCCTGCCCGACCAAGTTCGCCGGCGTCATCATCATCACCGCCGTCATTTGCTTCAAAAGCCGGATTTTATAAAAATTGGAAATGCCCCTCCCAGCCCATACACGCACCCGGCTCCCCGCCTCCTACCGCACTCCTCTGGAAGTCCTGGAATCTCTTTCATTGCCAGGTGGACGGGTACACCCAGGCATCCAGAATTCCGGCCCTTCCCGATGAACCTGACTGAAATTTATTACCGGAGGAATTTATTCTTTATTCCTCCTCCTCCTCCTCCTCCTCTACGCCCCACCTGTTTAATACTCTTCGATCCTCCCCACTACCTAATGCCGTTTACATGAAACTAATAACACCGCAAATATGCTTCCATGGGGGCGTGGAAAGCTAACCCACATGTTGAAGAATAATATTAACAGTAATAATAATTTCAATGTTATGTTCTGCAATATCTTGTGCCAAAAATGTTTTAATGCATATATAATTTTAGAATAAAAGAAGGTTGATGAATTATTGAGAAAAGCATTGTCTGCTTATACCGTTATATATCAATTAATATGTTCGGGGCTCTATGAAGGTTTCAAACATCCAACTTGATGAAAATCATCCTGATCATCAGACCGTTGAAGACTGCAAATCTCGAGACCGGTGACCGTATATTTAGTATTCAAACTTAGAAATATTCAGCCGATAGGAAACATAGTATCCTGAGTAATAAAAAATACAAGATTTATTTCATTTCTGTAATTTCATCCTAAACGGATTGAATTTTGTTGAAGAAACAAGAGCTCTTTTCATCGAAGTCACGCTAATGAGTGATTGCGGCATAAATAACCGAGCCCAATACGATATGCAATTACACTAATGGGAGAGGGTTATTATTGTGTCAAGGAATATGACTAAAATCATAATAATCGATGAATTATCCGTTATAAATAATAAAAGCCGGTTCGTCTTCAGAAATTAATTTTTTTTCGCTATTTATTTAGGATCAACTCTAATTGTCCAATAATTCATGGCCCGAATATTCGTCCCATCTTAATGGCGGAAGTTTACCCACACAGGACTCCAATTTACATTTGAATAATCATACCTACGTGCTGACACCGCAATCACGCCCAACAGATAAAGTGTGATTTACAACAGGTGAACCGTGTAAACTTACAAGGCTAATCCGTTTTCTGGCGACGCTTATTGATAAGTTATTGGAGCCATTGCGGTTCCCCAAACTTAGTCATTGGCGTGACCCTATAACCAATTCGAGCGTAATTTTGTGAATACGAGTCTCTTGCGATCGTGCAAAACCGATTCAGCCACTGTTCAAAAACGTTTATATCGTTTTTTCGAATTCCAAACATTTTGTCGTTTATACCTGGATAATTATCACGGTGGATAACATAATATAACAATTAAGTTTCTAGGTAATTCGCATATTCTATTTGGACGTTGAAATGTTTCGGGTGTTTCTGAAGTTTAAAGCTATCGTAAATGTGCACTTCTCTAGTTCACGGCTCTTTCTTCCAAAGGGAATTGTTCATTAAGACGTCTAATCTCATTATTAAGTTTCTCGCTCTCAATTAATATTGATAATCTATTGCATTTGGAACTCAAACCAAGCGTGCATATGAACTGGAAGGGTCAGATAAATAGAAGTAATATTATTACTTTAGTGCCTTCAGTTCTCTTTATGAGACGATGTAAGGTCGATCAGGAGACTATGTGTAGTAGACATTGTGTATGGAATTGAAGAGGGGTTTGGAATAACCACTCAAGAGTAATGGACAGTGTAACTGTGATACACAATACTGGATCACTATTTTCTGCTCTTAACAAGGTTTACAGAAGGTCCTCTTCCCGAACTTATATACTGCATACTGCGCTAGCTAGGTTAATGCAGGGCCGGCGTCGGCTAGCCCTGACGGACTTGTCTAGCCAAATATCCCGTTTTAGGATCGGTTCCTGTTGCCGATGGAGTCGTGGGCGGCGGCAGCGCGAGTTGCCCAATAAATAATGGCTTTCGATTTCCGGGTGTCTGGATCTGGAGCGGCCCCACTTCACCCCCTCCCATCTCAATTATAACCGAGCAATATAAAAGTAATGGCTCCCGCTCAACTGATCGACGTCCAATTATGTTATCGGATTGACGTACCCGAAATATTCCCTCCTGAGCTCCTCCCCCACCAATTAACCCTCACATCAACCCCCATCAACCCCCCATGCGCAACTGCAGCTTCATTCACCTCCTTGAGTTAGAGTAGCCAAAATGAATACACCTTCATTACGGTAATGTGAGTAATTTGAGGAAATCGCAGGAAAGAGAAAGCATGGCAGAAGTTTTTTTCGTTTTTTTTTTATAAAGAAGTCTTCACTATCAGAAAGGTGAAGATAAATAAGAATGCATGGTTGATTTTTTTTATCACATTCCAATTTTGATCAAGGTTTTCCATCACAGGAGGCTTAGAGCGCTCAAATTTTTGTTCTGAGGAAGGGCATTGGAGCGAGGTGAAACGTCAGTTTTAGTGTTCCTCCTTGTAAGTGGCGTCAAAGTAGAACTACTTTATTCGGTCGAATTGGTGCCCTTTTGAGGCCGGGCAATTAATGGAAGTACAAAGGCAACGTTCTTTACTGTTGGAGCTCCAATCCCAACTTGAATTGAAAGCCAAGAACTTACTTGAACCTCGGGCTAACGCCGTTCTTGAAGGAACCCACGCCTGAAATCGGGCCGCGGCTTTGCCCGAAATCGGGAGTCGAACCAACGGCCTACAGTGTCCGAATCAAATCCTGAAACCCACACAATTGGCCTCATATTATGAGTTTCAGTCCGGTATTAAAGTATACGGCGCTAGTCATCTGCAAACCGTGCCGATCGGTGTGTATTGCGTATGTAGTATCAGCAAGCGCCGTAGCTGACGTTGAAATCTGTGGCTGAGAAGTACCTTCCTGCAAGTCACCGTTACAAACTCACTATGAAGAGACAAATATAAATTATTCCTAGAAATTGTTAACACTATTGGTCGGGAATATAAATGTTCGTAATGGAAATGACCCATTAACACTCGTGTGTATGATCACCACTCGTCAATTACGATTAATACAAAAGAGTATGAAAATCCCTGAATAAACTGGCTTGAATTATACGCCTAATCCGGCGACTTTTACTTTTGAACCGGCTATTGATGACAACTGTTCCTGATACAGTTTCCCGATAATTACCCATTGGCCTCTTCCCTATTCTCTCAAAGCAAGGTCCGATGACCAATAGTTAATTCAGGAGCATAAAAGATAGGGCATCCCCAATACGACTTAATATAAAATGCCACTTCCCGGAGGTTAATAGAAATTCAAGACGGTAGATAGTAAAAACGTTATTCATTCTCAGTCTAATGAAACGTCTGATGAGTTAGGAACCGAGTCTCTTTCAATTGTGGACCCCCAGATTGATGGGAATTTGCTGAATTACCACCGATATTTATCCCTCTACCCTCTTCCTTACCAATTTGAAAGCCGTAATCTCGGAGTCGGAGTATCGACGACAGCAATTAGAAGTGGACAATCTCCTCCGTACCACTCAGTATCGTTAGAGAGGTCCGACCTCCAAAGGCTTCACAAAGAAATTTTTAATCATTTCCAGCCTGGATAGCCAGGGATTGTTTAAGCCCGGTTTTGTTTGTGAAATCGGAGATCCCATCGCCGGTTAATAATTATCCACGATGAATGTGTAGGTGCTTAAAGTGTTTTAACGATGATGGCATCCATATTGTATTTATGTAGGTATCATTTTTTTTAACATTTTTTTTGTACAATCAACTATTACTAGTTAATGAATGAGTAACAGAGGAAAGGGACTGGACGAGTGGGTTTGGATGTGGAGAGAGGCGGGAGTGGAATTTAAGGAAGCGTGATTTTGCGACTTCGTCGACTGTTGGTATGTTGAGGTCATTAAGGATCGTTTGGTTAGAAACGTACCGGGGAGCATTAAGGATGGTACGAAGGAATTTTGATTGGAATCTCTGGATGCGGGCGATGTTGGATTTCTTGGCGGAACCCCATAGTTCAATTCCGTAAGTCCATGTCGGTTTTAAAATGGATTTTTATATTGTAAGTTTGTTGTCTATTGGAAGTTTTGATGTCCTTTTCAAAAGAGGTCTCAGGAGTCCAAATTTTCAATTGAGATCTGTTCTTTTGAGTCGCGTATGGGGATTCCACGTGAGTATGTAGGTATCTTAGATAAAAAAACTGAAATTTAATTACATCCTTGATTCTATATGTCGGTATATAATTGTTCTGTATAAGGTAATGTAAGATGAAAGTGATAAAAATAATGGCAGGATTAGCTAATTAAGTGCTTTACTTGAATAGAAGAGGTACCTCTAAGGGTATTTGTTCTCCTGGTATTACTTTATTATTAGTCCAATTTGATTAAAATTATCTTGTAATTTTAATCATAAATGGATCATTAGGAAGAAGATAATGATATATTTCAATCGATTGTGTTGGAAGAAACGCCCGTGCGTGGTTCGGAAATGTTACACGTTGCCGATTAATGAATTTCGGGGTCAGTTGCATTACGGGGCCCGCCTGTAAATCTCGGTTGTATAAGAGGGATTCAGGACAAAGGGCGTTAAACTGCGGCAGTAGGCGGTAGGCGGTAGGCCGTGGACCGGGCGATCGTTGAGCGCGGAGAATATTTTAATCCGGGTCGGGATTTACACGTTGGTCCAACTGAAGCCCACGTTGGGCAACCATTCATTTGAGAACGCTGGGGCGGGGCGGGGGCGGGGCGGGTCGAGATGGAGGGCCGGCAGAAACAATACCAGAATCGGACGTTTATCCTTTTTATCTTCCGGCTTCCTTTTGTTCGCAAACTAAGTCAACACAAAAGAACGCCTCATTGTTTCCACCCCGCCGATGGGGGTAGAGGGAACAGGCTAAAAAGCCATTTTATTACCTATCAAGCTCCGATAACAATTCTTCTCGAGAAAAAAATGATTCTGGACAGTTTCCCGCGAATCGAATTTCGAATCACACGCTTCATAATGAATTAATTTCGTGGCCCCTCTGTCCCGGCTTGTAATATTGTTCCATTGTTGGCACTCCCGAGAGTCCCGGTCCGATTCCGGCCGTATGTTCGATATACTGCATCTACACGTTTCTCCGAACCGTTTGTAACGCTCAAATTTCCGAGACCATATTCACGATAGTCGAGTGAAAGCCCGCGGCTTTATTCAGCTATTCCGTCAAAAGCAAGTAGACAATAATCACTCAGCTTATTGATCTTGCGTGTGCCATTCAGAAATCAGTAAATTCAATAGAGTTTACGGTTAGGTTAGTATACATTAGCAATGTTTCAACTATCCCACCGTTAAATGTTATTCATGAAGTATTAATTTTTCATCGTGATAAAGACAATAATATTATTATCTGCGTGTCAATACCTTGATCAACCGAGCGAAAATTTTCTTCCAAAATAATTATACATAAAAGGGGTTTAACGTCAATAAATCTAAG